>CM064517.1:6051096-6214109 GCA_032716605.1 Paralithodes platypus
TAAATTTTTGTTTTAATCATTATTTGCTTTTATTCTTTTTAGAATGGTGTTTTAATTGACAAACTGATCTTTTCTTCTGGGCTCTCTAACTACTGTAGCCCTTTTCCTTTTTCTTAGTTGTCGTAGTCTCTCTCCAGTACTTACGGGTATTTTGTGGGGATTCATCTTTTATAGGTGTATCTGCACCCTGTTGGGAGGCTTAGACAGCTTCTATAATAATAATAATAATAATAATAATAATTGTCGGCGTTACGGCATTCGTTAACAACACGAAGAGGTTTCGTACCTCCCCATAAGTACAGAAAGTAATTCATTATTATTTTACTCTAAATATACGTTGTGATAATTGGCATGGGATGAGTTACTAAAGGCAAATGTATTTTTACATTGCCAAATAAATATAGTTTACAACTAGAATTTTTAAACGAGCAGCGATAAAATTGCATTTAGAGCGTAATCTTCAAATTGTCTTTGTACCTTTCTACTTAGTACCGGCATTGGATCCAGCTGGCGATAAGGAAGTTGGAGCTATAGGCATCAATATTTAACAGAATTACTAGCTTAACACGGTTCTAGTGCATATATAAATACATAATGAAATTCACTATACTTTCTAACCATACAGTGGTTCTTAACCTTTTTAGCACCGCGCGCCCCTTTGGTCAGGACTGTATTCATGATCCCCCCCCCCCCCTCCACGCCTCTGATGCCTAGAAAACTATTTGTTTTTATCCATTCCATATGGATGCTTAAGACGCAAGATACTGTAAAAAGGGCAAAATAATAACCAATCTGCATGCAAGGATTAAAACTGAATAATGGTTTTATGTAAACACTACATGTGGTTGCTCGGAATGACGGTTGTGAATTTTTCCTATCAAAGTTTCTTTGCGATTACCTTGTATGTATTTGAATGGCCTAGCCCTATTTTGAACTTTGGTTAACCCACGCTCCCCCCCCCCCCCCCCTATCATTGTCAAACGTCCCCCTACGGGGGCGCGCCCTCCAGGGTAAGAACAGCTGCATTATAAACTTACAATAGTTTTGCATTTGTTTATTATCGATGTTTACAGCTCCAACTTCCTTATAGCATGAAACTCACAAGTGGTCAATTGGACTATGGCTAATTAGTGAACTGAATAATATATCACATGATAATCAGGATCTAACTGATTGGGCTAAAGATGAGTGACATGAATATGTTCTTCGACCGTTAAATTAAAGATTGACAGCTCCCTTATTTGTTATCGTCTCGGAGCACTTGTGTATTGGTATCAGTAACTACATCAACCAAATTCACATGTCTTCCTCTTGTTTTCGATATGTTGTTTCCTTATGTGTGTCTTGTCAGTTTTCTTTTCTCTCACTTCTATTGCAACTAATAATTTATATTTTTCGTCTGCCTGCTACTTTTGTATCAATTTTGCTTTTCTCATCGGCTTTTCCCATAGGCTATAATTATATAAATCCTATATATTTCGTCTACCATTATATCCTATATATTGTAACTCGTTTCCATCTATTGGTTATTGTCGTACGTTGTTATATCGCTTTCCCGTCTGCTAATGTTGCCTATAATTATATCTTCATCATTGTATCATCATGTTCCTCCTTCTTATTGTCGTCAATATCAGCTTTTTTTAAACAACACGGACGTTTTGCCAAATATTTGCTTTATAAGCTATTGTCTTTCTTAATGTTTTCAGTCTGTCGTATTTGTTCAATATTTATTAAGTGCGTTTGGGTTCTTCTCTTTTCATCTATTTTAATCTCCCTCTCGAAATCTGTGTATGATTCTCTCTCTCTCTCACTCACCCACTCTCTCACCCACTCTCTCTCTCTCTCTCTAACTCTGAAACTTATTAATTTGCAGCTTTTTTCACATTTTACAAAACTGATCTTTTACCGAAGATAGCAGAAGACAAGACAAACCATGTGCCTCACTATGATGGCTTATTCCGGTTTGGTAATATGATGTGCATGATGAATAGTCATTCCGGTTTGGTAATATGATGTGCATGATGAATAGTCATTCCGGTTTGGTAATATGATGTGCATGATGAATAGTCATTCCGGTTTGGTAATATGATGTGCATGATGAATAGTCATTTTGAAATTTGTTAAGGGGATAGTGGCTATTTATTTGGTCTATAATATATATGTTCCCTAATATTTTAGTTTTCTCGCTAGACCTCCGTCAACCTTTAAAACACAAAAACAAAACACACACACACATCCTAGATACCCCCGCCCCCCTTTTAAAGATGCATGTGTACATTATTCGGTAGAATAATGTCGGTTCCTCTTAAAATTACAGGCTCACTATCGCTCGCCAGGATAAAATCGACACCTACATGGCACGAAAGGTCTTAAAATTGACAACGAAATGGGGTGAAAGATGTTAAAATCGTCAAACTAATGGGCCGAACGTCGTAAAATCTCAAAACAAAAAAATGGTGCTAAATATGAGGAAGAAGAGGGCCAGAAAAACGAACCATCTCACCTTAATATTCAACTGGAATGGTTGCAGCTGTGTATGAAGTGTAATCAGTAAGGGCAACATGCAGATCAGAGACTAGCGTTAATGCGACTCTGGCCTACAATCTCCCTAATGTCCCATCCCAAGCTAACGTTGTTTTGGTTTTTGACTTTATGAAGGCGGAGTCCAAGAATCGAACGCAGGACTTCTCAAACACAGGATCGTCACCCTACCCATTGAACTGCTGAGACTCCATTCAAACATGTATCTATTTAAAGGAAGCACACACACACACACACACACACACACACACACACACACCAAAATTCCCCCTCATTAAAGTATAGCACAACATCCTCCACTTCCCCCTCCCCCTCCCTTTACCAATCCATGCACAGTCTCTCTACCCCCTCCACACCCACCACTCCCTCCCCCCAACCTCCATACGCCTCCTCCAAATATATATATCATAAAGCAAACCCACGAAAATAAACTGCTCCTAAATTATGCTCGTTTATTCATACATCAGGTCCTCTTGCAGCGAACATTCAGTCGCAATACATCATGCAAGATTTACCGAGATTCGCCGCCCGCCTGCAACGTAATGATATCCTGCCCACCGCTGCTGCTGCTGGAGTTGTTGCAAGATGTGGGCGGTGGAGGGGGGGGGGGGTTGAGGATTGTGGCGGAGAGAGAGAGAGAGAGAGAGAGAGAGAGAGAGAGAGAGAGAAAGAGAGAGACAAAAATGGTTGGAGAGCGAGAAGAGATCGGATAATTTGGGTTTGGGAGGGGGAAGGAGGATTATGGAGGTGCGGGTTGAATGGATTTGAGTGTGGATGGATTGAGAAGGAACCGGCCTTCGGCCAGGATTTTTTTCTTCCGAAAAATATACACATTTATCATGGAAGGTGGTCTACGGGGTGTCTATTTTATTAAGTTTGATGAAGGTCTAGCGAGGAAAAAAAAAAATATATATATGTATACAGTATATATATATATATATATATATATATATATATATATATACCAAAACACTAGAGCGGGAAGAGATTGGAGACTTTCGATTCGGGAGGGAGATTGAAGATTGTGGAGGTGCGGAGGGTTGAATAGATTTGACGGTGGAGGGATTGAGAAGGAATGAGGATGGGATGGAATTGAGGAGGAGGGGGAGACAAGGATGAGGAAGGGCCGTATTGTGGGGGCGAGGAAGGGAAAAGGAGAGAGATGAAAGGGCGAGTTTGGGGTGGAGGGATTAAGGGGGGATGAGTCGGGTTGTCTGGCCCCCTTCTCCCTCATGCTGAGCCTTATTGGTTTTTAGATTTTAAGACGTTCGGCCCATTAGTTTGGCAATTTTAAGACTGTACGCCCCATTTCTTTGTCATTATAAAAACCTTTTGTGCCATTTAGGTGTCGATTTTCTCCTGGCGAGCGATAGCAAACCTTGAATTGTTAGAGTAATAGGCCTTCGGCCGGTACATTTTTCACACCGAAAAATGTACAAACTTGTCTTGTAGGGGTTCTAGGGTCTGTTTTTCTAAGTTTGAGGGAGGTCTAGCGAAGAAACTAACAAATATATTAACAAATTAAATTTGTTCAACGATTTTGAAGAAGGAGAGGAATGGGGATGTTTGGGATGGTGAAGGAAAGGGAGAGACACGAAGAAGGTGGGAGGGGGAAAAATGAGGGTACTAGAGCGTTAAGATGAGGTAGGGGGTCATGGTTGAGGATTATGGTAGGTGGGGAGGGGGTGGATGTGAGGATGTTTGGGATGGAGAGTGGTGTGGGGAGAAAGCAACCCATACAGGAGGAAGGGAGGGGATGAGGGGGCGGATTTGATGGTGGTTGGGGTGGAGAGTGGTGTGGTGAGAAAGCAACCCATACAGGAGGAAGGGAGGGGATGGATTTGATGGTGGCTGGGGTGGAGAGTGGTGTGGGAGAAAGCAACCCATACAGGAGGAAGGGAGGGGATGGATTTGATGGTGGTTGGGGTGGAGAGTGGTGTGGGAGAAAGCAACCCATACAGGAGGAAGGGAGGGGATGGATTTGATGGTGGCTGGGGTGGAGAGGGATGTGAGGAGAGAGCGGACACATATAGGAGGAAGGGAGGGGGTTGATTTGATGGTGATTGGGGTGGAGAGGGGTGTGAGGAGAGAGTGGACATATTCAAGGAGGGGATAGGAGATGCAAGATCAGTTGGGAAATGGGGAGGGGGTACGGAGGATTATTTTGGGTGGGAAGGGAAGGAAAGAGTTGGGGATGGTAGGGAGGAGAGAGGAAAGGGAGGGTTCGTTCTGTGGAATAAAGGAGGGGGTTGGAGTTGCAAGGCGAGGATGGTGGAGGTGGGGGAAGGTCTGAATTTGTGGGAGTGGAAGGGAACAGTTAAGGGGACAGTGACTGTTTGTTTGGTCTATTAATTCATGAATTCCTTTATTTCGTAGTTTTCTCGCTAGACCTCCATGAAGCTTAGAAAAATATCCCCTATACCCCCCTTCAAGATAAATTTGTAAAAAAAATCGATATAAATATGTCCCGGTCGAAGGCCTGTTCCTCTTAAATTACAAGCTCGCTGTCGCCCGCCAGGAAAAAATCAACACCTAAATGACACGAAAAGTTTCAATATTGACAAATAAATGGCGCAAAAGGTGTTAAAATCGCCAAAGGTAATAGGAGGAACGTCTGAAATCTGAAAACTAATGGGGTTTAACACGAGGGAGAAAGGGGACCAGAAAAACCGGCCCATCCCACCTTAAGGGTGAAGAGATATACTGTATATATCTATCTATCTATCTCTTTCTCTCTCTCTTCCTTTCTTTCTTTCTCTCTCTCTCTCTCTCTCTCTCTCTCTCTCTCTCTCTCTCTCTCTCTCTCTCTCTCTCTCTCTCTCTTTCTCTCTCTCGAATAAGTAGGTCAAGGGTCAAGGAGGAAGGCGGGCTAATGAAGGTTAAGGATACATGAAAGAGAGAGAGAGAGAGAGAGAGAGATAGAGAGAGAGAGAGAGAGAGAGAGAGAGAACATAAAACAAAAACGACAGAAAGAGGGAGAGGGAGAGAGACGAGAGGGAGGAAAAACAAGATTTACAAACAATTATCAAATTATAAATGTTGTACTTAGGAGTAAGATACTTAATGGATTGACAACCATCCCACTCGGCACCAGGCCCGGACTCATGGAATTCGATCCTAATGAAGAAATGTAAGGAAAACCTCTCAAAACCCCTGGCTATAATGTGGAGGAGTCTAGACACTGGTGACATACCAGATAGCTTGAAAAACGCAATAATTGCCCCACTGCATAAAGGAGGGAGTAAAGCACTACCAAAAAACTACCGCCCGGTAGCTCTAACCTCTCACATCATTAAAGTTTTCGAACGAGTCCTGCGAAGAAAAATGTCAACATTCATGGAGACAAATGAACTACACAACACCGGTCAACATGGGTTCAGAGCGGGAAGATCATGTCTCTCACAACTTTTGGAACACTATGACAAAATTCTTAAAGCGCTAGAAGAAAAGAAAAACGTGGATGTCATTTACACCGATTTTGCTAAGGCATTTGATAAATGTGACCATGGTATAATAGCCCACAAACTGAAAGCAAAAGGTATAACTGGGAAAATCGGACGGTGGATATACAATTTCCTCGTAAACCGAAAACAATCAGTAGCAGTAAACCAAGTCACATCTGAGCCTTCGGATGTCAAAAGCTCAGTGCCCCAAGGAACAGTGCTAGCGCCCCTTCTGTTCCTCATACTAATTTGCGACATAGATACCAACACCAGACACAGTACGGTGTCGTCTTTTGCTGATGACACAAAATTAAGCAAGATAGTAAACACACAAGAAGACACGGGCCGACTGCAGGAAGACATGAATGTAGTGTTCCAGTGGACCAGGGAAAACAACATGCAATTCAATGAGGAAAAATTCCAATTAATACGGTACGGAGATAATAATGGTGTTAAAGAAATTACAAATTACTTAACAGAATCTAACCACATAATAGAACGGAAAGACAGTGTGAAAGACCTTGGGGTATTAATGTCTGAAAATATGGGTTTTCAAAGTACATAACCAGGTCAAAGTGGCGGCTGCGAAACGTCTAACGGGTTGGATTCTGCGTACTTTTAAAACACGCGGTGAAGTACCTATGATAACGCTCTTCAAATCTCTAGTGCTACCGCGGCTTGAATACTGTAGCGTATTAACATCCCCATACAGAGCAGGTGAAATAAATGACGTAGAGAGTGTACAAAGAAATTTCACTTCGCATATAAGTTCGATAAAACATCTACACTATTGGGAGCGTTTAAGAGCACTGAATCTGTACTCACTGGAACGTAGAAGAGAACGTTACCTAATAATATACACGTGGAAAATCGCAGAGGGTTTAGTACCAAACCTACATACTCCGATAGTCATGAAATTCAGTGATAGGAGAGGCTGGGAATGCGAAATCCCCCGGATGAATAACAGGGGTGCTATGGGCTCTCTGCTAGAGGGCTGGTTAACACACAGAGGCCCACGTCTCTTCAACAAACTCCCACGGCGAGTAAGAGACATGAGGGACATCTCGTTAGACAACTTCAAGAGAGCCCTAGATGTCGAACTGCAAAAAGTGCCAGACGAGCCCATCTTCGCAAGGGAGCGAGCTGTCGCTTCAAACAGTCTACTGCACCAAATCACCACCCATAACGAGGGGCGTCGCGCTCCTTGGTGCCGCTAGAAGAGCGGCGAACACATCTAAAGGTATCTAAAGGTAACACAATGGAAAACTATATATATATAATCATAAATAAATAAAGATAATACCTGGTGGAAGTTATTTTAAAATGTTGAATACAAATTTGTTTGGGAAAAATGGGCCAAGCTGATATACAGTATATATGCCATAGACAATACTGTAGAGCAAAGTTTGTGGAGGAAGGAAGGAAAGTAAAGACTACTATTTGTCATCAGCCTATGTTTTAAAGTGAAATACTAAACACTCTAGTAGTTAATTTTTTAATATACTTTGCCAATACAAAATATTATATTCCATAATTATATTGTCTATTATTATGTTCCTTCCAACAACCAACTATACTCCTAAAATCGATTAATGAAATTTACAAACACATGTGGCAGTCCGTGGATTCGAACCCAGGATGCTCACACCGAAAATCAACACCTTATGCATCGCACCACGAAGACAATTTTATAATGGAGCAACTTGTAATATATTAAACTTGAATGTACACGGGTGAAAATATAATACATGTCTTGTCTATTGTCTAAATATTGACTTTTGCAAATAAACAAATGGAGTAAATAACACACACCTCTTAAATGTAGGTAATGAAAAATGAATGTTTTAAGGGGGGATAGAGGATATTTATTGGTAGCTTAATTTAATGATTAAATATTGTGTTTTAGTTTCCTCCCCAGACCTCCATCAAGCTTATAACAATATCTCCAAGATCCCCCTTCTAGATAAATTGGTACTTTTATTGGTAAATCAATGTCCAGTTCCTCCAAAACAATCGACTCGCTATCGCTCGCCAGAAAAAAGTTGACACCTAAATTGCATGAAAGGTCACAATATTGACAAAGAAATGGGGGGAAAAGTCATATAATCGCCAAACTAATGGGCCGAACGTCTTAGAATCTGAAAACTGATGGGGCTAAACATGAGGGAGAAGGGGAAACACAACCCTCCCTCCTTAACTGTGAGATCGATGAAGAGCGATAGACTCAACACGATAGACTGGGTGTTGAACGACTCTTACAAAACCCCCTCTAGGTAATTTATCACATATGGGGGGAAGGGCGGAAGGAGAGAGAGAGAGAGAGAGAGAGAGAGAGATGAACTATCAATGAGAGAAAAAAGAAGAAACAGAGAGAGAGAGAGACGGAGAGAGAGAGAGAGATGAACTAACAATGAGATAAAACAGAAGAAAACAGAGAAAAAGAGAGAGAGAGAGAGAGAGAGAGAGAGAGAATTATCGGATGATGGAAAGATCAAAGAAACATAATGTAAGCACAAATTATGTAAACATAAGAAATCAGTCAGAGGAATAGGAGTGAAGAAAAATGGTTGAAAGTAGAGAACATATACAAAGATTTCAAACAAAGGGAACAAAGGAAGGAAGGAAGTGAACCAGAAGCAATAAACAAGAAGGAAGGAAGTTGGACCAAGAAATAATTATGATAATTATAATAAATGATAATAATAATGATAATAAAGAGAGGCAGGGAGATAAGAGAGCACTAAAAGAAAGGACAAGAGATAAGGATGAAAACGGGTAAAGGAGATTATTTTCTGATTTTATTCATATTTTCATCTTTAGCCCCTTTAGTTTTGAGCTTTGAAGACATTCGCCCCATTAGTTTGGCGATTTTAATTTTTGTTTTTAGATCATTCGTGCTATTTAGGTGTCGATTTTTTTCCTGACGAGTGTTTCTGTTTACTGTTTCACGTTTATTAGAGAGAGAGAGAGAGAGAGAGAGAGAGAGAGAGAGAGAGACAGAGAGAGAAAGAGAGAGCTAGAGAAGTGTACAAGCGACTTATGACGGCAACTGTACACCGCTATACATATACAGTATATACACGTGAGCATTGTATTCTTACAAAAACATCTTTTGAAGTCATTTGTTTAGCTCCTATGTTGCCTGTTAGTATATTCATAGTTTTCGATGACTTAACCCCTACTGTACCGGCAACGTCTTTTTAACTTTATTCTGTCTACTATTTGACGATGCTATTTAGTTTCAAAAGGAACTCCAGCAATTAACAGGCGTTCAAATATCTCACTTAACCCTTTTTACTACTACACATCCATCTTAAACTGCACCAAATAATTTAAATATATATAGAATATAATCAAAATAATGTCCCTGGTACAGAAAGGGTTAAAATTTCATAACATACTGCCCTTGTACCTCATGGTCAATATTATCCTTTTCAAGATCCGAAGACTCGTTTCTCCCGTTTTTCCTGACTATTAGTAGACGTTTTTTATTAAGTTTAGGAAAGAACTGTGGGAGTCAGAGGGTTAGTTGGATTTTGTGTTACCCATTTGATTCCTAGATGGCCTTCCAGACCTGTGTAAAACCGTCTAATGTTAGCCATAATTGAGTGAAAATGCGTCTTCGAAGACTGAAAGGGTTACCTAATTATAGAATATCCTGGATATTGTATACTATGTATTACCTCTCATAACCTATTGGACATACTCTTTTTCCTTCATAATAAGATAATCTATTCTTTAATCAAAATTCACCATCAAATAATTAGAATCGATGTTATATACTATTATAGATACACGAAATATTGAGAGATTACTGAATCATTACTCGAACACATGAATGTGAAATGCTATTATTCATGAGTGAAATTTCTTGGAATTATTTTGATCACTACTCCAACGAATTTGAGAGAGAGAGAGAGAAAGAGAGAGGGAGGCTGATCTCCGTGTGATTGATTCTCTGACAGTCATTAGCGAACAGGGGGCGGGGTGAGAGAGAGAGAGAGAGAGAGAGAGAGAGAGAGAGAGAGAGAGAGAGAGAGAGAGAGAGAGAGGGGGGGGGGGGGAGAGATACATGGAATAGCTAGTAAGTGGTAATTTCCAAGGAGATACTCTAGATGTAAAGAAAGCTATAAGATATATAATGCAGTGAATGTTAATTGCAAAGTTTTCATATTACTGTCTTGCAAAGCACTATCAAATCTTTTCTGAAGCAGTTCTGCCAAAAAATTAATTATAACTTCCAGGGTAGCTAGCTCCACATAAAACATATTATAACTTCCAGGGTAGCTAGCTCCACATAAAACATATTATAACTTCCAGGGTAGCTAGCTCCACATAAAACATATTATAACTTCCAGGGTAGCTAGCTCCACATAAAACATATTATAACTTCCAGGGTAGCTAGCTCCACATAAAACATATTATAACTTCCAGGGTAGCTAGCTCCACATAAAACATATTATAACTTCCAGGGTAGCTAGCTCCACATAAAACATATTTCATATATGACAAAGGTTTATACATGAAATCGTAAAGAGGACAGTGGTTATTTTGGGGGGTCTATTTATATATATATTCATATATTTTAGCTTTCCTCCCTAGACCTCCGTCAAGCTTAAAATAACCCCCCCTATAGACTCCCTTTCAAGAGAGATTTGTAAATGTTTCCGTAGAAAAATTTCCCTCTTATATAACAGGCTCGCTATCGACACCAGGAACATATATCGTGTTTGAATAAGTATCAATTTGTCTCTTTTTCGCAGAATCCTTGTTTTGCTAAATGCATACACACCCTTCAGGAAACACAACACATTACTATCCTTGTCTAAATATAATGCATAATGCAGTTAGGTCTGAGTACATGATTAAATTGATATCCAAAATTCGAAAATGGATATTAATCGCGATCGTGTACTTTTAACTGTGTTGGTGGTGTAATGGTTTAGATGCTTATGTTCTGGGTGTGGTGTCCCGGGTTCGAATCCCGGGAGGACCTTATGCATTCATTAGTTTATTCATTGAGCGTCATTGAGCGTCATTGAGAGTATTATATAATTAGTTAACCTTATTATTCCAACACCCGTGAAACATAGATTTGTACTCTTGCATGACAATTATTCATGATAAAGAAACTCTGTCTAGGAGGATAGACTGTGCTAAAAATATAGAATATAGCCAAAGTCAGGACGAGAGATAAATCAATAAAGAACGAGAGAGAGAGAGAGAGAGAGAGAGAGAGAGAGAGAGAGAGAGAGAGAGAGAGAGAGAGAGAGAGAGATGATGATGATGATGGTTGGATCGATGGGTGGTTGGATGAATAGATAGGCGGATGGATGGATTGGTGTGCATATATATCTAAGCAGTGTGATCCCTAATAATATTATTAACTCTATCTAATGCGCAAATTACCATTGTCTGTTCATTCTAGGTTTGGGCAGAAATCGTAACCTCTAACCTCTGTAACTCAAGAAGGGCTGGAGCGAATGAGATGTCAATTTCCACAGCTATTCACTGGCCAAGTCTTCCAATTTGGTAGAAATATTAGCTCGATTACTCTAGTTCTTTTTTTTTTACAGAGGTTAGAGGTTACGATTTCTGCCCAACCTAGAATGAACAGACTATATTAATCTATCAGGGTTGTTACATAGTAAATAACCATAAACGTATAAATAATCTCTTAGTCCACGAGCTGCAATCTTTCGGTAAATTTAGGCTCGCCGCATGTTAGAGTAAACCTGATCACGTGTAGACTCCAGCTATACCTCATTACTCATTTATGTTATTCTGTTTGCTTCTATATTATTGTGTATTGATGTTGTATGTATTTTAATGTGTTATTCCCTCCTGTGAATAATATACTGTTTTTTACTATTGGATGTTTGTTTCCTTGTGTTTATTCGTAGTTGTATACCATTTACTTGTACTTTTACCCGTTAAGTAAAACCCTCAAAGACCAGAAATATCCTATAATAATAATAATAATAATAATAATAATAATAATAATAATAATAATAATAATAATAATAATCTCTCTCCCCTTAACAATTTCTTCTTTTAATATTATAATAGCTACAACAAGTCGTACCGTTTATTGAGGGGCACATATGACGTACGGAAGGAAAGAGAGAGAGAGAGAGAGAGAGAGAGAGAGAGAGAGAGAGAGAGAGAGAGAGAGAGAGAGAGAGCGAGAGCGAGAGAGAGAGAGAGGGGTGAGGATGGAAAATGGAGGCTGATGGAGAAAATAAGTTTAGTGATATAATAAAGTGAAGAGAGGCCGCAGTGAAAGTGGTAAGGAAGGGGGCAAGTGGATTGAGAGAGAGAGAGAGAGAGAGAGAGAGAGAGAGAGAGAGAGAGAGAGAGAGAGAGTGAAGAATGAGGTGACAGGCGGTATGACAATAAATCTTCCCCTTCATGCTTCACGTCTGAGCTGCATATTTTACTGTTTAATCATTTTAATGTGAACACGTACATACAGAGACGTACACAAGCAAGCCAAAAACTCACATACACACACACACACACACACACACACACACTCACATTAGTTTGTCGATTTTAAGACCTTTCGCCTCATTTATTTGTCAATATTAAGACCATTCGTGCCATTTAGGCGTCTATTCTTATCGTTGCGATCGATACCGAGCTTGTAATTTTGGAGGAATCGGCCTTCGGCCGGGTCATTTTTCCATCGAAAATGTACAAATCAATCTCGACGGGGATCTTGATATTGTTTTGTAATATATTGTTTTAAAGGTTGATGGAGGACTAGGGAGGAAACTAAAATAATAAATACAAAAATAAATATGCAAGTAAATATACGCCTAGACCATTAACACGCATTTTCTTCAGTGGCTTCACTCTGAATCGTTATTGCTAAGCGTATACATAATGACTGTAAATGCATGACGAATATTATTGTAGGAGTGATGATGACATTATCGATGATAGTGACAATACTAATGATAATAATGCCGACAATGAAAATGGGAATTAACCTTGCATTTATAGTTAACCCCTTCTGAACCGGCTACGTCTTTTTACCTTTATTCTGGCTGCTATTAGACGATTTTTGTGTAGCTTAAAAAGGGCTTCCAACAATTAACAGGTTCGAAGCATCTCTCTTAATCCTTTTTACTACCACATATCCTTCTTAATTAAACTGCACAAAATCGTATAAACATAGCTACAATAAAATCGAAAAGACGTCGCCGGTAAAGAAGGGGTTAATTAATAACATGGTGCATGTAAACAAATTACACCTCATTACATTTTGCTCTGAATTAATTTATACAACATACATTATATGTCAAAGATAATATATTAAGCATATGTTTATGGTCAATCAAATTATATATCATACCTAGTCGTACATATTTCAATCTGTCTTCTTTAATATGCTTTCAACCTCTTAGTAACTGCCATCCCAGTTTTGTCTACAATCAAAGTAATATAGCAAAGTAGTAGCATACACAATTATATATAAATATATTGTAATTATATTCAAGTACACAATTTTCAGAGTAATCAAACAAATAAAAATCATCTACTCCCCCCTTTCTGTACTTAAAGGGGTACTACTCGCTTTTTATGGACCACCTTCTCCCTCGTGTTTAGCATATTAGTTTTGAAATGTTAAGACGTTCCTTCCATTAGTTTGGCGATTTTAATAGCTTTCGCCCTATTTCGTTGTAAATTTCAGGACCATTCGTGCCATTTTGGTGTGGATTTTTTCCTGGCGAGCGATAGCGAGCCTGTAATTTTAAAAGGATGAGGCCTTCGGCCGGGACATTTTTCGATCGAAAAATGTACAAATTTATCTTGAAGGGGGATCTAGGGAGTGTTTTTTTAAAGTTTGATAGAGGTCTAGCGAGGAAACTAAAAAATAAATGAATAACTGATTTAATAGCCCCCCAAAACGGCCACTATCCCCTTAAATTGAACACGAAAATAATATGACCAATAAACCACGCATATACATGCCGTATTATAGGTTTGACTCCTGTAAGGAGATAAAGAAAACATAATATTTAGTAGTGGCCCCGTAATCATTGACGAACATGCCTATTACATAAGGCACCCTCTTCAAACACTCATCCGCCATAGTTTGAATCTACCGCGCAGAGCATTTAACATTTGAGGAGCCTTCATCATGAGCGCACGCGACCTCACTCATGGCTTCAGTCATTATGAATTCACTACGAAAAAACTTCGTAAAAAATAAAAACAAAAAGAAAATAAGAATAACTATTCAATAAGCTTTCCATAATATCGTGGATGTACTTGTGTGGATCTTTGACCAGACGCTGACTCAGGCGTCATTCTTCCTTCACTGACATATCAAGTAAACCAAAATCCTTAATACATCAACGAATGGGAAGGGGATGGTCGGGAGGGCCCCAGTCGTCAATGATTACGGGGCCACTACTAAATATTAGGTTTTCTTTATCTCCTTACAGGAGTCAAACCTATAATTTATTAGTGGCCCCTCCATCATTGACGAACATGCCTGATTTCTATGACTGGAGGGGGACATTCGTAATCATATCATAACTCTAGAAAAGCAGATAATCAAATAACCACATAGTATTCTTACTTTGAAAAATATATATTTGAATGGCGCAGCACATATATACAAAAGGGGGTCAAGCAGGGGCGTGCTTCAAAGAAGCCTGCTTGATACAAAAGGTTAACTCTTGAGACTCTGCGAACAGATCTGTAAGTTAAAAAGGCACCCCACTCACATAAGTGGTGAAAAATAAAAACTTATAAGTTTACATGTGCACATACAGTATAACCCAATAATATTTGTGGAAATATTTTGCAAAATATATCCAATGCTTAAACTAAATTGCTTTCACAGCTAAACTACTATAACAACACTGTTGTTTGTACTATCATTGTACTAGCACAATTTCCTGCACTGAATAGTACAGAGAAATTTTCATATCAACAATACCCATAACTAGTATTACAGCTCTTATACTGCGGCGGGGTCTAGAGTGTCCTATGTTACCTGACTGCACCCCCCCCCCCCCCCCTCTTTCCTTGAAATTAAAAACAAAAGTGACTTAAGGGCCACCTAGACCCTCTGCCTTAAAGCTATACATGGCAAGGAAGGTTTGTCTAGAGCTACTGACAGGTATCGAGTCAAAAACGTATGATTAGAGGCCCACAATTGCGTGGACGTAATATCTTCCACAGAAAAATTCTTCAGGAAACGTAAAGAGGCTACCCATTTGCGTAAATCGTGGGCCCTACCCACAACGCCGGGATTACTCTCTTTAATGACTTCGACTAAAAGAGAAGCCAATTTACGTTTGAGCAAGCGCTTACCCGTACTCGCTACCCATAAAGCACCCTGGGGGTTTAGAGGAGCTACCCTCAAATATTTGGTTAGAGCCTGCACAGGACATAAATTATGGTGCACCTTTCCCCTTTTCAACGCCGGCACAGTGAACTCAGAAAACACGGGTGCACTGTGCTCATTCTTGGCTACAAACCCTGGGGAAGGTGCAATGTGAATACATTCATTAAGCCTACCAAACCTGAGGCAATTAGGTGTGTTGCTCATCGCCGCCAGCTCAGACACTCTGTTCCCGGTGGCCAAAGCCAAAAGGAATACCGCCTTTTTTAAGAGTAATGTAAAATCTGCAGTATTTTGGTACAGACGAGAGTGAAGTAATGACAATGCTTTGTCCAGAGACCAAGTAGGCATGAGCTGACGGGGAGGTGGGCGGAGTTTAAAACATGCCCTCATAAAACCTGTCTCTTCCGCCACTGGGATGGAGAGACCGGTAAGGTCCCAAAATGGTATTCTAATCGCTGTTAAGTTATTTTTTAACGTTACTACAGATAAACGTTTTTGTTCAAATAGATAATTTAAGTAATTAAAAACTAACGCCACCGATGGCACAGTCTGTTCTGTTCTAAGGATACAAGAAGTAAAGGCTTGCCAATGTGATTGATACTGACGTTTTGTAGACTGAGTATATTGATTCAATAACTTATTGGTCACATCTCTACCAGACGGTGCTAGCCACTTGGCCTCCTGAATGTCCATAATGCAAAAGTCAGCGAGGTCGCTAGGTTGCCAATCGTGTCTAAGTGGAAATACCCGACCGGGAGCGACACCGGGTGCGGGCACCACGTTTTCAATTGCTGGTACCACAACTGCGCCGGCCACAGGGGCGCGATCGTCGAGACTAAGCCCCGATAATCCCGTAGTTTGTTTACTACATGGCACATGAGAGACGCGTCTGGCGGCGGAAACAGATAGATGGAACTCCACCTGTTCCAGTCTGTCATCAGGGCGTCTGGCCCCCCTGCCGGCGTTATCGTCCGGCGGGTGAGGTACAGTGGGAGTTTGTGAGTCTCCTCGGACGCGAACAGATCCACTTGTGGATGGTAAAGCTTTGCAATCATTAGGTTGAAAATGGGTTGCTTGAGCGCCCATTCTACTGTTGTGCTCTGTCTCCGAGACAGAGCGTCTGCCCAGACGTTTGCTACGCCTGGGAGATAAGATGCGTGAAGATGAATGTCCAGCCTGTTGGCTAGAATAAAAATCTCTTCTGACACGTTTAGCAACGTCCGAGACCTTGTTGACCCTTGTTTCTGAATACAGTGAACCGCATTCAGATTGTCCATTCTGAAGGCCACCGACTTGCCCCGTAAAGTAGAGCCGTGAGCCTGAAGGAAATATAAGGGGACTAGTAATTCTTTGACATTGATGTGGGAGATTTCTAAATGGGACCAAAGCCCTTGACCCTGGTGCTCTTGGTTTGACTGAAAACCCCAACCTATCGTTCCTGATGCATCCGTGTCTACCCATACCGTCGGCGGAGGAGAGGTCCATGACATTATTGAATGCAACATTTCCCGCTTCGCCCAGACCGCTAGTAAGGTGTGGATTAATTTCGGTATGGGCCATAATTTGTCCGCCGGTAATAGTGGAAAATATTTGTTGCCCTCCAATATTAAGCGCTTTACTTTCAACCGGCCCAACATTACAGTTAGTTGAATCCAGTTGAGAGAGCTGACCAGAGACTCCCAGACTCTCCGTGTCGTAGTCAGACTGTGAAGGAACATGAACAGTTTCCTGCGAAATCTGTTCCGATTGTCCACACTCTGACTCAGAGTGAGAGCAGCTGTGTCCCAAACCAGCCCTATCCACTGAACTACTCGTGAGGGAACAAGGTTTGACTTTACCAGATTTACCTTGAACCCTAGAGTTTTGACATGTTTTAATGTTATGTTGACATGATTTATGCATACCTGCTCTGTCTCTGCCACCACTAGCCAGTCGTCTAGGTACCACAAAATCCTGATCCCTTGTTTTAACAATGGCATCAGTGCTTTCCGGACTAATTTCGTGAATAAGCGAGGTGCCAGGTTCAAACCGAATGGCATCCTTTGAAAAACATAAGTTTGATCCCTGATCCGTAAGGCCAGGAATCTTTGAAATCTTTTGTTTACCGAGACGTGCCAATAAGCGTCTGTCAGGTCTAAGGAACACATCCAACCTCCCGGCGGAAGTGTTAGCCTGATTTGGTGCACCGTTAACATCCTGAAAGACTCGTTGTGAATATGAAGGTTCAGATACGACAGGTCTACGACGGGTCTCATCTGAACACTGTCCCTTTTGGGAACCAAAAATAGCTTGGATGTGAAGACTGGGTAATTTTGAGGGACCGGGATGATGATATTCTTGGCGATCATTTCCTTGACCAGTGACTCCACCTCTAAAGAAACTAGATTCGCCGTTGTCGGCTGACGTAAGCGAGGTCGCCGGAGCCACTGCCAAGTGATGCCTATGCGTGCCATCATCCTTGCCCAAGTGTTTAACGGCCATGCTTGGTGACACGTTCGGAACGACCCTGTTAGCAGACAAGGGTTCGCCGGCTGTACTACCCTCGGATCCACTCGCCTTGAGACCGGCCCCGGGTATGAGAGAGACATTAGTTTTTTTATGGTGGTGGAGGTGGTGGTGGTGGACGCTTCGCCGGCTGGCTGGCGTTGGCAGAAGACGAGCCCTGACCTGTTTTATTATAGCCTCGTCCTTTCTGACCTGTAAACTTACCCTGTTTATACCTGTACTGACCTTGAGGGGAGGAGGACTTAGGTAGATGAAAGGGCTTAGATCCCCCCGGCTGTGCTTTTGCGACTGGCTTGGGTTTGGGGAAGTTAAAGGCAGGTTTCTTAGAAGGGGCGGGACTATGTTTAAAGGTTTGAGCCATATTAAAACTGTTCTCCACACCTCAGGGGACATTAAAGAGGGAGTGAGCACTGGTGACATAACCACCTGATTCGCAATACGATCAGGAAGCTTCCGAACCAAGGACATCCTGAGATCTCGTCGAGCTTGCACCGCCTCAAGCAAGGCCGTGCGTATGTCACCCAATGACTGAATTGACGACTGAAGAAGCAGTCGCCGGGACAGTTCCACCGATCTTCTGGCATCCGCATCTGCGATTGCCTGAGTGGACCGGAGCATCGATTTAGCGACCTGTTGCGTCACAATGTACTGTGAGAAAAGTCTAAATGCTTTCCCCCATAGCCTAATTTCTCGGTCTAGGTGAGTTGGGGTAGGGGTAGTGAAAGGGTCCTTGAGTTCACATAAATTGATTTTAGGGGCAGCTAAGAAATCAAACAAAGCCGAAGGGACTCCGCCGGCAGAACACACTGGCATAGAGAACCACGAATGACTATCCTGAGGGATCTGGTGGGGAGATTTTGAGGTGAAGGTGGTCGCAAAGTTCTGAGCCTCCGTCTCCCATTCTAGCCAAGGGCCCGGACCCAACTGCCCCACCTTCAACACTGGATTAGCGGCTGAGTCTGTGACGGTTCGCAAATCGAGTTCTGGTGTGAGAGCTGACAGAGTCTTTATGTCATTAAAACCATCCTGTTTGGACCAGTCAGAAAACAGTCTCGAAGCTGAGGCAGGGGGCAGGGCAGGTTTAGCAGTATAAACAAAATAGTCCTGGTGATAATAGTTATGAATGGCCTTAACATTAACATCTAGTACATTCCCCAAAGTATCCAAGGCCCGTAATTTTTTAGATTTATTGCCTTGTATTACCCACTCTCGTGGCACTGGAAGTTCCCCTGACAAGGTAGGTTGAGTGACCTCTGGTTTAGTGGGGATCAAGTGAACCCATGACTCATCCGGACCGTACAGTAAGGGCATAGCTACCTTTTTCATAGGTGCTTTATCTAAAGGGGGCGGATTGACATCCGTTATAACCCTGACATTAGAAGTAGTCAGTGCCGCCGTAGCAGGCCTAGTGACCACCGATGGTGATATAGAGGGAGAGTGAGGGATCTGAGTTAAGGCAATAGAAGTCATCAGAGGCCGGACATTAGAACTTGTCCTAGGAACTCCCAGGTCCACTGTAGGAGTTTCTGGCTGTTGGCCCAAAAATTTAGAGAGAGCATTAACCAGCAGCCCATCTATTTCCTCTGCTGTGACAAACTTATTCGATGATGAACTCAAAGGTGAATCATTACGTTCCTGTGCGGCGTCTAAAACTGAACCCGACTCCTGCACTTCCATATCTGAGATGATAGATACCTCGTCTTTGTCATCCGGCTCATCATAAGAGGATTCCGCCGAAGCCGGAGTCCCATCTTGTTGCCACGACAAGTCAGGAATAGATGATGGGATCGCCGCGTCCCGGTGGACTTCAGCCACTGTTTGTATAGTTTGAGCCATAGGTTGAGAAAACTGCCAAACACCCAGGCCTTGGCCTGCACTCCCTTGGGACTCCGAAATACCCTCAATCATGGAGCCCCCACTGGACTCTGCCATTGGACGATCACTGTCCACTGAACTTTCCAATTCTAGGGTTAAAATACTAAGAGGTAAACTGTCTTTTGGTACTGGTACTAAACTATCTCCATGAGATTGAACACTAGCTCTGTCAGGGGTAGAGGTATGACGAGAGGCACTAGACTCCGATGAACGCCGGGAGGTCTTTCGATCATGTGAGTCTTTTCTGGAAGACTTGTGGCTACGGTGCGACCGCGAACTGCTCTTGGATTTAGAAGATTTCTCGCTATATCCACTTGTTGACCCCTCCGTCTTACTCTTCTTGCTCGTTGGTGAAGTAGAGCGACTCGGCGACTGCTGTCTAAGCGGGGACCATGACCTAGACCTCGACCGTGACCTAGATCTCGCCCGTGACGAGGAGGCTGCCACCGGGGGGTCGGTTCTCGCTGTCGTTTAGATGTGCCTGGGGCTGGAGCAAGTATAGAACCCTGTCCAGTCTCCGCCGGTTTACGAACAGTTACTCTAGAGTCTAGAGGGACGTTTAATGGGAGGGTGCTCACGAAGTAACTTATCCCAAAGCGGGACGTTGTCGCATTGAAGTGACTTATGCGCTACAATAGTAGTATAAGCAGTCATTTGCTGTCTGACCTCCCTTAAGGCGACCGCTGCTGTCTTATCATTGTCTTGTAAAACTTTAACGCTGAGCTGCGAGCAAAAGGTACAGTTTCGCATCACCCACAGACCCCTTGAGCGGTCTAGACATTTAACACATTTTATACAAAGGGTGTGCGCAAAAATAGGGATACCTGAACAGAAGGGCGTAATGCATAAAGCAAAAACCGGGGCAAAGGTAGCCATGACAGAGACTGGTGGGAAACTTACTCCAGGTTCTCTAAGACTCGCCGGGGCCCAGCTCTGGAAAAAAAAAAAAATTCCAGGAATTAATGCTCATAAGGTTAACCCAACATGTTCGCACACAAGTGTTAATAACCCGCCGGGTAACGAGACGTGATACTCTACGATCACAGCTCGCTACGCGGTGGGTTCCTATGTAAAGATATCAGAAAGTCTGAACTTGTCCAAGAGATATAAGCATAACCTCTGACTCAATATAAAAAACCAGCATGGTGTTTCTAATTGAAATAGTCTTTCCGGTGGTGTCTGATTCAAGATTCAATTTTGGCAAAACAACCCCCCAAAAAGACGCCGGCCCCTGAATTATCTCGCAGATCAAAAACTGGGAAGGCTGACAAAATACGAGATCTAACTTCTAAAGAATTGTCTTAGGATCGCCGTACGTCGAAGGCGGTGATACACAACAATATCCCTCAATTGTCTTGGTCAACTAAACCGAATTGTTAATTCGTTATTCCACCTTACCAAGGAGCACCCGCCGGGTGTGAAAGTAAGTTTTATTAACAGTTAATCCCAATTGAGCCCTCAATCGCCGTATGTTGAAGGTGGTGACACAAAAGGTAACCCTTAATTGTCCGGTTAACTAAACTGAATTACCAATTCGTTCATCCCACCCTTCCAAGGTGCACCCGCCGGGTGTGCAAGATGTTAAAAGTTAACCCCAATTGTTCCTGTCCCCACTTCTTTGTAAAAGATCGCCGGGGAGGAAAACCAAACAACAACAGCTAGGTTCTTTCCTGGTTTTGCAAAACCGGGGAAAACAACTTCACAACACGTGTCCGCATGAACACTGTTAGATGGGTATAGCCATTCCGCCGGGAATCGTAGGGAGCCTGAAACAGGCACCACCACTGAGACGCAGTCCTGGGGAGCCACAGACACCTCCTCGCCAGGGAAACAAGCCTGTTTTTGAAACCACGTGTGGCCCAAACACGGTACTCAGCCGGATTTTTCAAGGTGAAACCGAGAAAAAACCCGCCAGGAAACAACCCACCTCGTCCAGATACCATCTGAACGCCACAAAGGACCAAAGAGTTAGCCAAAACACAACTAACCCCGGGCCCACAAATAGTCCGTGGAATTAGCCAATACACAACTAAACCAGGAAACAAAATTAGTCCATGGTATTAGCCAATACACAACTAAACCAGGACACACATGACACAATAGTACATATTTATATCATAAATCAATAACACTTGTACATGTGGCAAAGCTACAAGAGGCTGGCTAGGCCTAGGCAGACGGAAAAGATAACATGTCGGAATATAAACAAAAAGCACTGAATTATATCACAACAGGAACCACCGCCAACACACCACTGTAGCAGAAACTTCCGGCAAAGGGAAGACTGACTCGGGACCCAGAAAAAACTTCACTAAGTGAAGAAAAATACACTGGGAACGTCAGCAAAACAACGCTACCTCATCAGAAAGATAAAAGGCAGCGAAAACGTGTAATGAAAGCCGCCTGCATCACAAGCTAACTAACTGTGAAAAAGTTCACATGTCCACAACAGGACCACGAGGGTACGTCCGAAATAGACGCCCCAAACAAACGACCCAAAATACACTGCACTGCGGGCAACCAGCCCAGGACACTCCTGCTACGCATATCCTAACCTTACTCGATACATCCCGGAGTAAACAAATGAGAAAAAACTCACTAGGGACGCAGCAAATGCGGAACCAGCGGAACCAGCGGAGCGTGGGGAGACACGTCCGGGCAGGCTGATCGCAGAGCAGAGAAGGAAGAATGACGCCTGAGTCAGCGTCTGAAAAAAAGATCCACACAAGTACATCCACGATATTATGGAAAGCTTATTGAATAGTTATTCTTATTTTATTTTTGTTTTTATTTTTTACGAAGTTTTTTCGTAGTGAGAACCCAATTCATAATGACTGAAGCCATGAGTGAGGTCGCGTGCGCTCATGATGAAGGCTCCTCAAATTTTAAATGCTCTGCGCGGTAGATTCAAACTACGGCGGATGAGTGTTTGAAGAGGGTGCCTTATGTAACAGGCATGTTCGTCAATGATGGAGGGGCCACTAATAAATATACTGTATATTATAAGCTCAATCTCAAATAAACACAGATAGACACAAAATCCTAAATTCCCCCTTTTACTTGTCCAGCTTGATTTCCCTAGGTGCATTATTAATTATAGAGGATGTTAAGGGGGTACTACTCGCTTTTTTCTGGACCCCCTTCTCCCTCGTGTTCAGCATATTAGTTATGAAATTTTAAGACGTTCGACTCATTAGTTTGGCGATTTTATAATTTAACACCCCATTTTTTTGTAAATATTTAGACCTTTCGTGCCATTTAGGTGTCTTTTTTTTCCTGGCGAGCGAAAGCGAGCCTGTAATTTTGGGAGTAACCGGCCTTCGTCCGGGAAATTGTTCTACCGAAAAATTTACAAAATTTATCATGATGGGGGGTCTAGGGGGTGTTTTTTACAGCTTGGTGAAGGTCTAGCTAGGAAACTAAAAAATAAATGAATAACTGAAATAATAGACCAAAAAATCGGCCACTAGCCCCTTAAAAAGGCAAAATTCTTCCACCCATGGCTAAATACCGCCACCTCAAAAAAATGGGTGGCTATTTTTCATTCTCTCCGTTTCTTTCGCGGCTTCCTAAAAGACGTGAAAGAGAGAGAGAGAGAATAATGAAGATCAAAGGATTACGTCTCTTTTTAGGCCGGTAACGAGATTCATGTGTTCTGTCGTGGTGCCATTGTCGGGGTTTTGTGTCCGGACCTTTTTCATTTTATTACGAGGTTCTGTCTTCTTTCTGTTCTGTCCTTCTGTCTGTCTGTCTGTCTGTCTTTCTAACTTTGTATGTTTGTATTATGTCGCCTGTCCGTTTCTCTGTACGCCTCCCTACCTGTGTTTTTCTATCTATGTCTTTATGTTTATCAGTCTTTCCATCTGCCTCTTCCATATAAATTCATACTTGTTTTCACTAACCCATTTATTAATTTACAAATAAACCTAACTAGCGAAATCAGTGAAAGTAAGACAGATAGACATTAAAACATGTATAGAATTGCACACATAGAATGAAAACAGGTAGACAGATGGACAGACAGACAGACAGATGGACATAACCACGGAACCACATAATAAGAAAACAAACAAACAGAGAAACACGAACACATTCCAAATCATCAATGTGGAGTATTAAGAGGGGATGGGTGCATTTAATTGATTATATATTTATCTTATTATTTTATTTTTGTTTCCTCCCTTGACCTCCATCAAGCTTAGAAAAACATCCCTAAGATCCCACTTCCAGATAAATGTGTATATTTTTCGGTAGAAAAATGTCCTGGCCGAAGGCCGGTTTCTCCCATATCACAGGCTCGCTTTCGCTCGCCAGGAAAAAAAATTAACACCTAAATGGCACGAAAGATCTTAATATTGACAACAAAATGGGCGAAAGGTCTTAAATCGTCAAACTAATGGGGCGAACGTATTACAATATGAAAACTAATGGGGCTAAGGATGAGGGAGAAGGGTGGCCAGAAAAAACAATCTTTCCTCCTTAAACTGTAATTTCTCTCCAGTGGAATACCTTGCACATATTATATTACTGAAAGTTGGAGATGATCAAGAGGCTTAAGGGGAGATGGGCTGGTTTTTCAGACCCCCCTTTCTCCCTCATGTCTAGTCCCATTAGTTTTCGGATTTTATTACTTTTGCCCCATTGGTCTTAATGTTGGTAAGGAATAGGAGTGACATATATGAAAAACGCCAACCTAATAGGGCAAACGTCTTAAATCTCACAATAAATGGAGCTAAACATAAGGGAGAAGGGGGTTCAGAAAAAAACACATAAATATACTTGTTGACGTACTTCATGGGATATTAAGAAACATTTTTGTTCTTGTATACCTTTATTGATACCGGTATAATTATATACCTTTAATTCATCAATCATTTATTTCATATTAGCATCAACACTATATGCTTTAGGGGGGTGACCTGCTTTTTTTTTATCTCCTTTTTTGTTTTTCTCTGGCTTGTATCCATTAGGTCCCATTCAGCCAACTGCTTTAAGACGTTTATCCCCATCCAGGTGTCGATTTCCTCCTGGCGAGCGATTGCGAGCCAGCATTGTATGGAGAAATTTGGCTTCGCCAGAGACATTTTTCTATCGAAAAATTTACAAATTTAGCCAGCTGTCAAAAACATTATAAAAAATATGCTGGCTCGCTCCCGCTCGCCTCGACGGCGATAAAGGTCTTAACACAGTAGGCTGAATGGGGCCGAATGGATACAACCCAGAGAGAAGGGAAGAGAGAAAAAAATAACGAGGTTGGTCCCCTTAAACTATGTAATTTCTTGTATATATATATATATATACCTGTATACATATATACGGTATATAATATATATATATACAGTATATATATATATATATATATATATATATATATATATATATATATATATATATATATATATATATATATATATAATTTGTTTGTAATTTATTTATATCATGGCTATGTGGACAATAATTGAGTGACCAAAATATTTGATTGGAGCGAAGTTTGTCATAAAGATGGATATGACAATGATGAAGAGGGGTATGACAATGATGAAGAGGATATGACAATGATGAAGGTCACATTTTACAGAGCAAGATAAATGCTCATCCATTGTTTATAGCCGGTGGAATATGTCTTCTGTTTAGCTTTTCTTAATTTCATTGCTCACAGTTTTCTTTATATTATTCTATTTTCCCTTTAGATTTTCCCTCTTTCCTTGTGTAATATAGTATTCTCTTGCACTTTTCTATTGATAACTCTTTCTCTTTCAATACTGGTTTTTTCTGTTGCTCTTCTCATTGTTTGGATACGTCATTTTCCATTGTTCTGCTATTTAACCCCTATTGTACCGGCGACGTCTTTTTAATTATATTATAACTATATTTAGACGATTTTATGTAGCTTAAGAAAGATGTGTAAAAGTAAAAGAGGTTAAGTGACATAGATCATAGCCTGTTAATTGCTGGAAGTCATTTTAACTGCATAAAATCGTCTAATAGAAACCAGCATAAAGTTAAAATGACGTTACCGGTTGTGAACGGGTTAAATTTCCTTCTGGCGTAAGGAAGTGGCCATCCCATCACCCGACACCTCTGTGGCGCAGGTAGCCCATGAAGGTTGGGACTGGGAATTCCACCACCAGAATTAACTGCCTTTTCTTGCTGATCCTCCCTACCTCTTTAACCCCTTCACCCTCATTACGTAATTTTCATCATATTCTGGTTATCATTAGACGATATTCTTTAGTTTAATCAGATATAATCTACCTCTACGCTTCAAATTGGTAAATACTATCTCAATAAACACTTTTAATAGCATAGGTTCTTCTTAAAATGCATAAAATAATCAAATTTTGGTTAGCTGTCTATTTTCTTTTCTGGCGAGCGATAGCGAGCCTGTAATTTAGGAGGAACCGGCTTTCGGCCAGGACATTGTTCTACCGAAAACTGTACAGATATATCTTGAAGGGGAATCCCCTCTTTTTTTATAAGTTTGATGGAGGTCTAGGGAGGAAACTAGACAAATAGGATACATACGAAAAATTCGACCAAATAATGAACCATCCTCCTTAAAATGTATATTGCGTTCAACTGTTTGTTTTGGCTCCATTTTCTCTTGAGTTATCCATCATATATATAATTTCACTTCCCATTTTCTTCTCAGTTTCATTGTGTTGTTGTTTTCGACGTTTTCTTCTCCGTTCGCTCTATCCGTATTATTATTTTGTTTTCGTTTAATTCTGTAGTTTCACTTATCTATTTATTATTTCAATTAAGAATATCTGGCTCTCATTATCTATTAATTACAGTGTTCTCATACTCGCTATACTTAACTTTTATTTTTGATTTCGTTTCCATCTTTGTTTTAAGGTATATCTATGTTTGGATCTATCTACAGTATATATTGCCAAACGCTTGAATACCCGAGGGGGATTAGGGAGACAGTGGTTGTTGTTTTGTTGTATCTATTAATGTATTCATATATTTTTTGTATTTTCCTCGCTAGACCTCCTTCAAACTTAAACAAACAAAATACACTAGACCCCCCCCCCCCTCAAGATAAATGTGTACATATTTCGGTAGACACAAATTTCCCCGCGCCTTCGGTTCCTCTTATAATTACAGGTTTTAAAGTTGACAACGAAATGGAGCAAAAGGTGTTAAAATTGCCAAACTAATGAGCCGAACGTCTTAAAATGTCAAAACTAATGGGGCTAAACACGAGGGAGAAAGGGGTCCAGAGAAACGACCCATCTCCCTTTAAATCACCTCTATACTACTCCGTCATCCGTCAGCCAGCGCCCCTTCTGCCACCCCCCACCACTTTCACCCTTATTCCTCTCAATGCCATCCTTCCATCTCGTTCTCGGTCTACGTCTCCCCTCTTCTCCTTTTTTTTTATCTCACTCCTATACTCTTTCTGAATCTCCTTTGTTTTAAGCTATTGTTGATGTGTCTGTGTTTATTATTTATCTATTGAGTATACTTCTCTCCTTTACTGTCTGGTTTTTTTCCACATTTTTCGTTTTCTCGTTTTATTTATCTGCTGTCCTTCTATGCCACCTTTTTTTATCTGAACCTTTTCTGCTTCTTTTCTAACACACACTACTCCTACCTACCTGTCTATCTCTGCCGCTTTTTGGCTGAGTCTTCTATTTCTCGTTTAACAATACTCTACCGCTTTCTCACCTACCTGACCATCTCTGTCTGTTTTTGGCTGAGTCTTCTGTTTATCTTCTAACACAATCTATCTCTTTCCCACCTACCGGTCTACTCTGTCTCTCTACTTTTCTCCTACCTATACCTTCCCTTATTTCAATCATTCACCCGATTTCTCTTTCCTTTCACTTTATCTTAGTAATTGTATTTTTACTTCCTCCTTCTTTATCACGTTCTCCTTCACATGTTTCCTTCACTTACTACATCTCATTGCTCTCCTTTTACAAGTTCCCGTTTTGTCTCGCTATTTTCTCTTCGACATATTTTCTTTCCGTCTCTTAATTTGTTCGGATTTGTTTTTGTTTTTATTATGAAGGGCAGATTTGTTTTTGTTTTTATTATGAAGGGCAGATTTGTTTTTGTTTTTATTATGAAGGGCAGATTTGTTTTTGTTTTTATTATGAAGGGCAGATTTGTTTTTGTTTTTATTATGAAGGGCAGATTTGTTTTTGTTTGTATTATGAAGGGCAGATTTGTTTTTGTTTTTATTATGAAGGGCAGATTTGTTTTTGTTTTTATTATGAAGGGCAGATTTGTTTTTGTTTTTATTATGAAGGGCAGATTTGTTTTTGTTTTATTATGAAGGGCAGATTTGTTTTTGTTTTTATTATGAAGGGCAGATTTGTTTTTGTTTTTATTATGAAGGGCAGATTTGTTTTTGTTTTTATTATGAAGGGCAGATTTGTTTTTCCTTGAACCCCCTTCACCCTCATATTCGGCCTCATTAGCTTTGAGATTGTAAGACGTTCGCCCCGTCAGTTTGGCGATTTTAAGACCATTCGCCCCATTTCTTTGTCAATGTACAGACCTTTCGTGCCATTTATGTGTCGATTTATTCCTAGCGAGCGATAGCAAGCCTGTAATTTAGGAAGACGGAACATTTTTCTACCGAAAAATTTACACATTTATCTCGGAGAGGGTTCTTGTGGATATTTATTCAAACTTTCTGCTTTGCTATATATTTCTTCCACTCTCTCTTGCTCTTTGGGTTTGCTATCTCTACTAGAATTGGCCACATCACTAGGTTACTGTATTTATGTAACCCCCTCTCTCTCTCTCTCTCTCTCTCTATCTATCTATCTACATAGTCTATCACACACACGTATATATATATATATATATATATATATAAATTTAGAGATGGACCGAATATTCGTTTCGTATTCGAATTTCCGAATATTCGCTATGTTTTTCAATATTCGTATTCGTATTCGTATTCGCATTTCCATTCATAGCTATTCGCAAATAATCGAATATGTTCACGAAACCAATTGAATATATACAAAAATGTTAAAAATCAAATTTTAATGTTAACACAATCGAATAAATAACAGTGTAGATGTGCGTTGGGGCCGCTAAAGTGGAATGAAGGAGGACTGAGCAGTGTTGCAACTTAACTGTATTTAATAGTACCAGATCAAACTAGTGAAAAGTAAGCCAACCAAATTATTCTAAAGTGGAATCACTGCCCGGTATACGAACGTGTGCTGGACCTGGACATTTGAACCGTCGCAATATTGCCATTTCAGACATATCCAATGTAATAGCATGTCACTAAAATATATACCATCATATTTCCTCACTGATTTCGTATTTAGTATATACCAGATATGGACTATTTTATTGGAAAATGTATAAAATGTACTTAAGAGAGTCAAATGTACCAAATCTGGTACTTTAGTACCAACAAAGCGGCAACACTGAGACTGAGGACTGGAAACATAGAACATTGGATGGATTTATTTTTAATTATTCAATTTTCTATAGCTGAACTCTTAAAATATATTAATCATTAATTCACACAGTTCATTTATGATATTTAAGAAATTACACATTCACATCGTCATTGACTTCTGGTAATTAATTGCATAGTAATTTAATTAACGTTTGTTGGTGACATAAAAATAATTACCAGTTCTTGAAGGATGAAATAAGGATTGAAATATTCGCTATTCGTATTCGTATTCGCGAATTTTACAAAAAAAAAATCGTATTCGCATTCGTATTCGCAAAGAGTGAAAATATATATTCGTTCCATCTCTAAAATGTATTATTTTATATATATATATATATATATATATATATATATATATATATATATAGTATATATACCGGTATATATATATATATATATATATATATATATATATATATATATATATATATATTGTATTCAACTGCTGAACTCTGGAACTTTCTCCCAGAATCAGTCTTTCCCTCTTCCCATGACTTAAATTGCTTCAAACTCCGTGTGTCCAGGCATTTTAGCTTAAACGTCCCTTGATTTCGGCCCTGTCACTCTTTGAAATCTGGGGGAGGCACTTGCTGCAGGCAGTTATGCCTTTTGTCTCCCTCATTCACATAGAAAACAAATATATGTACTGTAAATAATTTCACTTTAACCCTATCTTGTTATTCTTTCGTAACCTCAATAATTTGAATCCACGGTGGAAATATACTAAATTATATATATACTGTATATATTAATGCGTCTGTATAATTTATTGTTAACAGCTTTCGTTTGTTCATATTGTGTTAATGTTAATATATGTTCATTCATGACATGCAAAACACACATAAATAATAGATCATATGAATTTCTTATAACTGGCAAGCAAATTATCGTTGCGAAATGTGTCAGAATTAACATGCACATGATTGATTGGCACTTAAAATGAAAATATAGCAGGGAATATCATAAAGTAATAATATCAATATAATGGCTGTAATAACCTGAGTATACTTGCACATCAAAAATATTAATTGCCTCCTGAAGTATTCATATTTTTACACATATTTTAATAAATTGCTTTACTTATTTAACTGCATGTTACGTTTGAATATAAAATCTAATTGATTAATTTCACTCCCAACACCAAACACCTCCCAATGAAATTAATGAACACATTTGAACCTACCGGGATTAGAACCTGGGTTACCACATACATATTTTAAACACTCTAACCATTACACCATCAATGCAGTTAAAGGTTAAGTACATGACTACGATTTTATATCCATTCATTGAATACTGGATATCAATCTAGTCATGTACTCAAACCCTACTGCACACTGAATAGCCTAATGTTCAAGTGAAAGGAAAAAACAGTTTATACCTTACTCCTTATATATTCCACGAGTCTGGATAAAAATCAGTGAGAACATTGTTCTTTTGTGTTGTTGTCCTTCTTGCCCCTTCTTCATTTTCTGTCCTCCCTTCCTTCGTTCCTTGCTTTTTTTTCCCCTTCCTTCTTCATCTTATCATTCCTACAATATTTCCCTCCTCTCTCCCCTCATCTCTTCACTCCTTTCCTTCATTCCTCCCTTTCCCTTCTTTCCTTCCTCCTTTTCCACTACCTCACCGTCTCTCCTCAATCCTCCCCTTTAATTCTTTCCTTCCTTCTTCATCTCTACTATACTTTCTCTCCTCCCTCCCCTCCCTTCTTCGTCCCTACCTCTCCTTCTCTCTCTCTCTCTCTCCCCCCCTCCTTCCCTTCCTTCTTCTTCAATATGTTATATCTGGCTGATAACTCTAGGCTTTGAGTTACCATTTAGCCATTATTTGGAGACTATGCTAAAATATTGGCCACCTATATGTTACCGATTCACGGGATTCTGTGACCTGGCTCATATGTTAATAATTATTTTAACTTTTGGAAAATAAGCTTACTAGGATCGGTAGGTCAAACAGTGCAAACACCTTACCCGCGGAACTATTTTTGTTGCTAATTTGTTTGTTGCAATGTTGTTTTAAATGCTATCGCTAAGGTATATACTGTACATTGTTTGTTTTTGCAAGTCTTCCTCGTCGTTTGTTTTTTTAATTTGGCCATTTCCGAGCTGTTTCAAGGATACCAGTGTGTGTGTGTGTATGGGTGGTGGGGTTGGGGGGGGGGGGTCATAGACAGAAAACCCATCTACCAGGCGCATTTTTCCTGACACTGCATGACACAATCCGTATAGCTTAGTGCTCATCATCATCATCACATGGTCAATTCTGTATTGGAACAATATTTTTATGATTGGTCTATGGTGAAGATAAATGCTCTGTTTTGAAGGTTCAACAATTCCTATTCCTTTGAAATATCTATCTATCTATATCTATATCTATCTATCTATATATCTATATCTATTAAGGAGGAATTATTAGAAATTAAAGGTATGCTGAAGCAAATGAAGCAAAAAGACATGTGGGAATCAGTGAAGCGAGACAGTATCATAGTTGAAAATGTTGACAAACTTTTTAAGGATGCCAACAAGAAATCTATGAATAATCGTACCCTTAGTGATGAGATACATGACCTTTTATCTACTGTAGGAAATCCATATGCGCCTACCTTGTCACAAATATCGAATAATGACCATGTGAATTTTGAAAAGAGCGATGATTATGAACAAGACAATAGTGTTTCTCCTCTTGTATTACCGAGCTACAGTGACATTTTGTGTAAGGAGAGTGAAACAAGTGATGAAGTCTCATTTACCGGCTTCACTGCAAGACCCAGAGCACTGACACAATTATCTGCTGAACCAATATTAGAGACGAGAGTAACCAAGCCAAAACATGAAGCAATGAATAAACAAAATCGAGATACCCCAAACAAGAAAATATCAAGACCTGGATATATTCTTTCGGAGGAGATGGTTAAGGAAGCTGGCACCACCAATACTGAGGAAGGAGGATCAAGAATTGGCATCACTGATGGAGATGATAAAGGTTCAAGAGCTGGCACCAGTGCTACCGGCAGTGGCGTGACAGGGTTTGGCACCACTGTCATGGAGGATGGAAGATCGGAACATCACACCACCATTGTGGATAAAGAAGGATACACCTTGGTAGGAAGAAAACGACATTATCAGGGAGTAAAGGCCGCTTCGGAACCAAAACAACGTAAACCTATTGGTGTAAGAGGTACAAAGACATTCAGCAACACAAAGTTTAAAGGCAATCGTAGAACTGTAGATATATACATAGGAAATGTTGATCTAGAATCTGATAGTGATGACATTCTCGACTTCACAAAACATGAACTAAAAGTTGAGGCCATTAAATGCATTGAGTTAGAATCTTTACAAGCTAAAAAAGATTGGAAGTCTTTCAAACTGACAGTCACACTAGAAGATAGGGAACAACTACTTCAACCGGAATGCTGGCCAAAACATGTTAATGTGAGAAAGTTGTATATGGCTAAATCAAAGACTTCTGTTTAAATTGTAGTTAATTTCAAAATATGGTTAGTATTGCTTCTTATAATTGTAACTGTAAGAAATAATATAGAAACAATACGCAAGTTAACCTTATAATATGATATGATTTTATTACAAAAATTAATGTTGCTCAAGGATGATATTCCCTTTATGAACACTATAAACGAATCTTTTGACTGCATAGCAAGCGTTGAAGGCCGAACTAATGAGGGAATAATAGAGGGTAGGCCGTCGAAAGGGGTGGCGATAATGTGGAACAAAAAATTAAGTAATAAGATTGAGTCAGTGTTTTGTGATGACAGAATTGTAGGTGTAACATTGAAGACAAAAATACGAACATATTTAATTATTAATTTGTATCTGCCTTGCGATAAACAGAATGATGATAGCATAGATGAATATAGACAGTCACTTGCTGTTTTAGAAAATTTAATTGATGAACAAAATATTAACAATATTATTATTAGTGGTGATTTTAATGCAAATTACTGTAAAGGCAGATTCTGGGAAGAGCTATTGAACCTAATTGATAATAAAAACCTATGTGTTATTGATGAAGTGTTACCGGACGAAACTTTTACTTATTTGTCTCCTGGTAATAACTCTACTAGTTGGTTAGATCATGATTGTGATAGCTTCGGATAATATGAACACTTATATTACTGACATTAATGTACGATATGACCTGGCCTTATTTGATCATTTCCCATTAGTTTTTAAAATTAATATTAATTTAGACAATATAAAAATTATTCCTGAATCTAAGTTTTCTAGCTTCATAAACTGGAAGTTATTTACATCAAATGATGTTGTTACAAACTATAAAGACAAAATGAGTGAGACTATTGTACCGTCTGATTTAATGAACTTTAGTTGTTTAGATTGTTGTACATACAAATGTGAAAACAATAGTCATATTGCAGAATTGAATTACATTTATAACTCACTTGTAAGTATACTGAAAGAGTCGTCTGAGGAATATGCAATTGAAAGTACAAAATATTATCAGATAAAACCAGGATGGAATGACCATGTTAGTGGGTTGTATAAAAATGCTAGAGAACATTCCTTAAAATGGAAAGAAAATGGCTGTCCTGTATATGGTGATTTACTTGACAATATGACATCTTCCAGGAACTGTTTAAGAACGCATTAAAATATATTAAAAATAATAAAAACAATATTAGAAATGATAAATTAGCTGAGTCTTTAAGCAATAAAAGATATAATGCATTCTGGAAAGAAGTCAGGAAAACTAAAAATAATAAGTGTTATTTAAATGTTAAAATTGAAGGTGAATGTGACTCCAGTAAAATTGCTGAGAAATGTTCGCAGAATTTTAAAAACGTTTTTGATGACAGCAAATGCCAGAAAAGATATAAATATGAACTTATAAGAGATAAGTTAAATGTGCATGTGCAAAGAGGCAAATTATTGGTAATTATCAACACCAAAGATGTTTGTTTGGCATTATCTGAGCTAAATTGGGTCATTGGCCATGATAACATGCATTCTAATCATGTGAAGTTTTGTTCTGAAAGCGCGGTAAGCTAAAATGTTTTCATCATTTATTGCACATGGACATTTGCCTGATGAGATGACGTCCGGACTTATTTTGCCCCTTATTAAAGATAAATATAAAGATCAAAGCTCCTTGGATAATTATAGACCTATTATATCATCGCCAGTTTTCTTAAAATTATTTGAATATTGCTTAAAATATAAAATTTTGCATTATGTGAACTTTAATGAGAGGCAGCATGGGTTTAGGGCTAATCACTCTACATCCTCAGCGTGCTTGATGTTTAAAGAAACAATTTTAAGATACAGATTAGAAGACTCAAATGTTTATACAGCTTTCATTGATTTAAAAAAAGCTTTTGATAAAGTTAATCATTTCACATTAATAAGTAAACTTATTGAAGCAGGTATTCCACACTTTATGCGAACATAATATTATATCTTTATAGAAATCAACTGGTTGCTACTAAGCATAAAGACTCAATATCAAAACCCTGGAAAATAATGAATGGAGTAAGACAGGGAGGAGTCTTGTCTCCGATATTATTTAATCTTTATATAGATAAGCTGATTGAAAAAGTGTCTAAATGTAAAAAGGGGTGCACACTAGGAAATATATCAAGTAATATTAGTGCTTACGCTGACGATATTGTTGTATTAGCACCATCGTCATCGGGATTACAGTTTTTACTAAATATGCTTGAAAATGAAGCAAAAGAAATTGATATTGACATTAATATTAATAAATCATCATGCATGTATTTCAAAGACAATAAAGATAAAAACTTAAAGCCAAAGTTGATGCTATGTGGAGAGATATTGAATGTTGTTAATGAACAACAGTATCTAGGGTTTATAATAGATGCTAATTTAAATAATGACAAAGACGTAATTAGGTGTCGTAACAAGTTTTATAATGAATTTAATTGTATTTTACGTAAATTTTCTAATGTTAATGTTAGGGTTTTTACTCAGTTGTTCCAAAGTTACTGCTCAAGTTTTTATGGTTCTGAATTATGGTTTTATAACAAAAAGTGCAAACTTCCTCTTAAGCAATTTGCAATTGGTTACCACAAAGCAATAAAGAAAATGCTGAAATTAAAATATTGGGAAAGTAATCATCATGCATGTGAATTGGCTGGACTAATAACATTTAATCATTTAATGAATTGGTTAAAAATTAGATTTGCTCACAAATGTCTCCTAAAACCTTGCAAGTTTTTACAGAAATGTTTATTAAACCTTGATGAATACCTATCGTTAGGAAAGGAAGTTAACCATATCCTATTACATGAATATGACGTATCAGATTTGAAAACTAATGATATAAATGCTATCAAGTCAAGAATTATGTTTGTACAAAACCATGAACCTAGAATGCGGTAATGTATGAGGTTACTGTTATCTCTATTGTTTATATGTAAAAAGATAATTGTGTTGCCTTTTATGAAATAAAGATTTGAGTCTGAGTCTATCTGTATATATGTAAAATGTTACCATTCAACCTTTTATGAAATAAAGAATTAACTAACTAACTATGCACTAATCACACACCTGTACTGTTGTAATGGAATTTATACTTGTAGACAAACAACATAAATACAAAATAATAAATGCGTGATCAAGCTATTGTGTGTCAACATTAAGCAGAGAGATAAGTAAATAATCTACATAAATACACACAAACAATCCGAATATTTACCCGGTCTGTACCGGCGATGTCTTTTCAATTTTATTCTAGCTATATGTAGACGATTTCTTGCAGCTTAAGAAGGATGTGTGGTAATACAAATGGTTAAGTGAGATAGTTCAAAGCCTGTACATTGCTGGAGGCTCTTTTTGAACTATATAAAATAGTCTGATACAAGCAAGAATAAAGTTAGAAAGATGGCGCCGGTACAGAAGGGGTTAATATTTCTAATCCGACAGCAACATTTTCCTTTTCCGGTGGGGTCAATATTCCGCCATAGTAACAACCTTTCCAAGCCGTATGGTGCGAATAAAACACAATACATCCCTGTAAAATGCCAGACTTGGACAGGGCTAAAATTGCGAACATTTCCTGTATTCGCCAATGACAGCCACACACAGAGTCCTCTTGCCTGCGATATTCGAAAGAGGATATAGAAAATATCCCAACAAAGAGAGACCGATATAATATGTATGAATATAACACGGAAAATCTCTTCCCCTTTTATTAAACGTTTCTTAAATGTTATTTGTATTTGTACATGTTTTGGCTTATATATCTTTGTTTTATTACGTTTTTGCATCATGTGTGTGTGTGTGTGTGTGTCTGTCTCTCTCTCTCTCTCTATGCGTTTTTTTTTTCTTTTTTCACTGTCCCTTTTTTGGGGTGGTGCTCACAATCAATGTCCATTACTCGGAGCGGAAATGTGGAAATGGACGCGGCCTTATTACTTATTACTGATTTCATGGAACGGTAAATGATGCTCGCTATTCATTTGTGTTTGAAGTGCTAGTGAGAATGGAAGAATGTGTTGGGAGAGAGAGAGAGAGAGAGAGAGAGAGAGAGAGAGAGAGAGAGAGAGAGAGAGAGAGAGAGAGAGAGAGAGAGAGAGAGAGAGCGAATACGAACATAATCATTATGCTTACATAAAAGTATAACATTTATACGACTTAATATCTGGGTTACCTTACCTTTACCTTTGGATGTGTTCGCCGCTCCTCTTGTTGTTGCAATATGTACAGATTGAAGTGAAAGAATGTCAAACTCGAAAAATACTCTAGATACATTTGATTAAGAAAGAAATGCGGACAGGCAATCCTATGACATTGAGCATTTGTCAGTAACAAGAGGGAAATGAAGAAAAGGCGGTGAACTTCCTGAATACATTGGAAATAGTAAACAATTTTATACAAAAACAAAAAAATAGTGTGAATGACAAACGTTAAGTATCATAATTTGAAAGCTGTATAAAAGGAAATTTAAGTCAATAGACCAGTAAGATTCATATTAGTAACAAATAAAAAGTATTACAGGCAGCTTAGAAAAGGAAAATACAGTAATATCAATTAATGATATGTGCTTTCGAAAAATAACAGAATGACAAGGACAAGCAATTCAAAAGAGTGTTAAAGAAAATATTGTGTATACAGACTGACAAACATGAACATGAACACAAATATTGTGTATACAGACTGACAAACATGAACATGAACACAAATATTGTGTATACAGACTGACAAACATGAACATGAACACAAATATTGTGTATACAGACTGACAAACATGAACATGAACACAAATATGGTGTATACAGACTGACAAACATGAACATGAACACAAATATTGTGTATACAGACTGACAAACATGAACATGAACACAAATATTGTGTATACAGACTGACAAACATGAACATGAACACAAATATTGTGTATACAGACTGACAAACATGAACATGAACACAAATATTGTGTATACAGACTGACAAACATGAACATGAACACAAATATTGTGTATACAGACTGACAAACATGAACATGAACACAAATATTGTGTATACAGACTGACAAACATGAACATGAACACAAATATTGTGTATACAGACTGACAAACATGAACATGAACACAAATATTGTGTATACAGACTGACAAACATGAACATGAACACAAATATTGTGTATACAGACTGACAAACATGAACATGAACACAAATATTGTGTATACAGACTGACAAACATGAACATGAACACAAATAAAAGGGGAAATACTAAGAAAGGAAACGCAACAGTTCAACTATAAAAAACTCAGAAAATAAATATAGTGAATGTAATCAACACAATGATATACTCCTAAGCATAGAACAATAAAACAAACAAATCTCAAGGTAATAAATAAGGTCAAACACAGAGAAGACTAAAAACTAAAAAACTAAAACTAAGAAAATTAAAGAAGCAACGCTAAGAAGATAAACAAGGCAAGGACGAGAAGAAATACACGTGTGAAAGGAGAGACTATTAAGGGGGGAAGGCCGTATTTATTGGTTCATTTGTGTATCTTTTTATATATATTTTGTTTTAGTTTCTTCCCTAGACCTCCATCAAACTATAAACAAAAATACCCCAAGACCCTCCATCAAGATAAATTTGTGCATTTTTCGATAGAGAAATTTCCTAGCCGAAGGCCGGTCCCTCTTAAATTACAGGCTCGCTGTCGCTCGTCAGGAAAAAATCGACGCCTAAATGACTCGAACAGTCTTAATATTGACAAATAAATGGGGTGAAAGGTCTTAAGATCGCCAAACAAATGAGCCGAACGTCATAATATCTGAAAACTAATGGGGCTAAACGTGAGGGAGAAGGGGGAGCAGAAGACTTCTGTCCCCACCCTTAAGATGAATGACGAAATATACAAAGGCGGATGGCCAGAGAGGAGGAGAGAAGGAGGAGAGATGGAGAGCCGAGACGTGACCAGGAGAAATACGAGAAAATAATATGTAGACAAAAAGAGTGGGACATAGTTCTGGGGAAATTCTTTAAGGGGAGATGGGTCGGTTTTCTGGACCACTTTCTCCCTCGTGTTTAACCCCACTAGTTTTGATATTTTAAGGCGTTCGGCCCATTAGTTTGACGATTTTATCACCTTTCACCCCATTTCGTTGTCAATTTTAAGACCTTTCGTGCCCTGTAGGTGTCTATTTTTTTCCTGGCGAGCGATAGCGAGCCTGTAATTTTAAGAGGAACCGTTCTTCGGCCGGGATATTTTTCTACAGAACAATGTACAAATTAACCTTGAAGTGGGGTCTCGGGGGTGTTTTCTTAAGCTTGATGAAGGTCTAGCGAGGAAACTAAGAAATGTATGAATAACTGAATAAATAGACAACAAACTAAAACAAACATCCACTATCTCCTCAAAAAGAAATTGTGAAGGTCGAGCTGGAGAAGATTGGGACAAGGGAAACAGGGTCATGATAAATTGGTTGAGAGAGTTTGTAAAAAAAAAATATATATAATAATAACAATAATAATTATTTAATCTATCTATCTATCTATTGCCTGACGCCGTGATCCCCGAAGGGGTGGCCACGAACGAACCGCCCCCATGCACCTCTGTCCCCAGTCAGTCGACGCTCCTCCCCCCAACCAGCACCGCCCTCGTTCATGTACTTCCTCACTCCATCCTTCCACCTCATATTCGGTCTACTTCTCCCTCTCTGTCCCTCCACCTCGCTCTCGTACACCCTATTAGTCATTCTCTTGCTTTCCATACGTTCCATATGGTCGAACCATCTCAATTTGTTCCTTTTCACACTTTCCAGCACATCTACCTCCACACCACACCTCCTTCTTACTTCCTCATTAGTCTGTCTATCCCTCCATGTAACTCCGCACGCACTCCTTAAGTAATTCATTTCCACTGCTCTCACTCTTGGTCTGAGTCTCTCAACCAACGTCCATGCTTCGCTTCCGTAAGTCAGTGTCGGGATTACCACACTGTCATGCAAGGACTTCTTCACTTCCATACTGACCACCCTATTTCTTGTTACTGCTTTTAGCGTTCCTACAACCCTCTTCCCCTGTTGTACCCTCTCCCGCACTTCTTCATCCATAGTCCCATCTTTACTCAACACACTGCCCAGATACTTAAAAGAGTTGACGATCTCCATAGCCTGACCGTTCAGCTTCACCTCACACTCTGTGACTTCACCCCTTTCGAAGACCATAACCTTGCTCTTCCCCGTATTTACCTTCAAATTCCGTTTTTCGCACACTGTTCCAAACTCATTTACCAGACCCTGCAACTCCCATTCATTATTTAATAATATATACAAATGTGATGAAGACTTGTATACTAAGATGAACACATTGCCTGGAGGTTTCTTGAATATATTAATGCAAGTATTCGGTAATAAAGTGACTGAAGTAAATCAAATCATATCCTTATCATTGCGATGTTATGAAATGGATATTATATAATGATTTGGTGAAGCTATCAGACATATAGAATATTTGGTGAAGCTATCAGACATATAGAATATTTGGTGAAGCTATCAGACATATAGAATATTTGGTGAAGCTATCAGACATATAGAATATTTGGTGAAGCTATCAGACATATAGAATATTTGGGGTTTTAAGGTCTGCGTGGAAACATTAACTGTGTTTTAAGGGGAGAGTGGATATTTGTTGTGGGTCTATTTATTTATATATTCATATATTTTTTAGTTTCCTCGCTAGACCTCCATCAAGCTTCAAAAACACTCCCTAGATAAATGTGTACATATCTCGATAACAAAACTGTCCTGGCCGAAGGCCGGTTTCTTTTAAAAGTACAGGCTCGCTATCGCTCGTCAGTGGCGTATATAGGTCCTTGGGAAGGGGGGGGGGGGGCCATAGGGGTGAATCCATTATTTGAAATTTTATATAATGGGTGGACGAGCGAAGCGAGCCTCTACAGCTGGGGGGTCTGGGGGGGCGCTGTAAGCCACCCCCGGAATTTTTTGAAAATCAAGCATTTTTAGGGTCCTTTTGAGGCCTCAGCAGGGATATATTTCACTAATTTGATATTCAATGGTAAAACAATATACAGAAGATTATATATGTTGGCTAAACAAAAAAAGAGCTGTTTGACAAATATTTAATTAGGGAATTCTACAGTATGTATAAAAAACTGTCATAATCTATATCATAATACTATACAATTGTTGATTCATTCATTCCTGGAACTTATGGAAATTACAATATTACTTTTTATATGAAACATTTAAAAAATAAACTAAAACTCGCAAAATGGCATTAATGAGAGAGAGAAAAAAAACTAAAACTCGCAATAATGAAGTTGAGAGAGAGAGAGAGAGAGAGAGAGAGAGAGAGAGAGAGAGAGAGAGAGAGAGAGAGCTTACTTTACTCACTAGTCATGTGATGATGTGAGAGTTGATCATTTGAAATCAAGCAGCCTATTTTTATGGCTGAATTAATTGATTACTTCATCATAGTTTAACTCGATATCCTTATGTACAAACAATAAGGCTAATCCATTCAGTCTTTGCTCTGACATGGTGGAGCGCAGATATGACTTCAGATACTTTAAGCAGCTGAATGACCGTTCACTTGTAGCAGTTGTCACCGGAAGTGTTGCAAAGATATGTAACAGTGTTGCACACTAGTACACAGCACTCCCAGTCAGAACTCACACGTTCTGTACACGACCAAGTTGACCAACCGTCCAACCTGACGAATAATATAGGCCTACTGGGACAAAAGGGGGGGGGGGGGGGGATGGCCGAGTGCCCCCCCCCCCCCTATATACACCACTGGCTCGTCAGGAAAAAATCGACATCTAAATGATACGAAAAGTCGTAATATTGACACAGAAATTAGGCGGAAGGTCTTAAAATCGCCAAGCTAATGAGCCGACCGTCCAACAATCTGAAAACTAATGGGGCTAAACATGAAGAAGAAGGGGGACCAGAAAACGACCCATCTCCCCTTAACACATTAAGTTAGAGGGCTGCATTTGTGACTCTAATTAAAACAATATTGCCATTCAGCTTAGGAAAGGTGTACTATCAACTTGCTATAATATCTTTATAATCTCATTAACCCCTGCTGTGCCCACGACGTCTTTTCAATCATATTCTAGCTTTATTTACTCGATTTTATGCAGTTTGAGAAGGATTTGTGTTAGTAACAAGAATTAAGTGTGCTATATCGAAGCCTAATAATTGCTGGAGGCCCTTTTTAAACTGAATACAATCGTCTATAAGTAGCCAGGATAAAGTAAAAGGACTGAACTATTACTGAAAGGGTTATTTTGAAAGAATGCTATATATCTTCCCAGCTTTATTTTGACAAATTTCGCCAGCTTATATACAAAACCTAAAAACACTATAATAATTTTAAGGGGCTAGTGTTTGTATTTTTTATTATTTTTTATTAATCCAGTTATTCATGTATCTATGTTTAGTTTTCGACCTATATCTCCATCAAGCTTTAAAAAAAAAAAAAAAATCAGGATAAATTTGTACATTTTTCGATTCGAATCATGTCCCGGCCGAAGGCCGGTACCTCTTAAAATAACAGGCTCGTTATTGCTCGCTGGGAAATAATCGACACCTAAATGGTACGAAAGGTCTTTAAATTGCAGTGAAATGGGGCGAAAGGTGTGAAAATCGCCAAACTAATGGGACGGACGTCTTATAATCGCAAAACTAATGGGGCTAAAAACGAGGGAGAAGAGGGTCCTGAGAAGCGACCCATCTCTCCTTAAATGTAGAGAATGTATAAAGCTTCCCCATCTTTGTTTATGGAGGAGTCTCGGGCTGAACCAGGATTGAATGTTGGTGTTTGGGTTAAGGGGGAGATAGGGCGTTTTTTTGGTCCCCCTTCTCCCTCATGCTTAGCCCCATTAGTTGTCAGATTGTAAGACGGTCGCCCCATTAGTTTGTCGATTTGAAATTTGTTCGTCCCATTTCTATATCAATATCAAGACCTTTTGTAACAATAAAGTGTCGAGTTTTTTCATGGCGACCGATAGCGAGCCTGTAATTTTAAGAGAAACCGGCCTTTGCCCGGACATTTTTCTATCAAAAAATTTACAAATTTATCTAGAAGGAGGCTTTAGGGAGTGTTTTTTAAGCTTGATGAAGGTCTAGCGAGGAAACTAAAAACTAATTAAATATATACAGTATAAAATTATATATATATATATATATATATATATATATATATATATATATATATATATATATATATATACTGTATATATGAATTTACACTTTCTCCTCCACAATGCAGAACTTCTGCTTATCAGAATTCATTTATCCCCAGAACTACTACTCTTTGGAATTCACTTCCCTCGAATTGCTTTCCACAAACTTACAATCTACAAATGTTTAAATCCAGTTGTTACAAACATTTTATGAATGGAGGATGCCTTTAGGCACATGGACCTTTTTGTTTTATCTGTGTTTTTCCTACCTCCGTTCATTGTCTCTTAAAAAAAAAAATATATATATATATATATATATATATATATATATATATATATATATATATATATATATTCCACAGTAAATATTTCCGGTATAGCAATAATATTTCGAAGAGTCTCCAGGACTTAGAGCTCAAAAACACAGTGATTGCCCCACCTTTGTAGAGACACGAGAAAAATAGACAACAACAATGCTATATACTGAGCTTGCGAGAACTTGAAAAACAATATTGTCAATAGTCTCTTCAAAACAGTGAAACTCCAATCTGGCAAGGTAACAAACTAATCTTGTTATCCCCTTCAGCACAATGACGCCTTTATACTTTTGATTTTGGGTCAACTTAGACAATATGTTGCAGTTGAAGGTGGTTTATTTTTGATTGGATTTTTTGTTTCTTAGTGTATTATTGATTTGTCTAGTTTCCTCTCTAGAGCTCCATCAAACTTTAAAAAAAAAAAAAAAAAAAACATCCATTAGATCCTCCTTCTAGATTAATTTGTAAATTTTTCGGTAGAAAAATGTCTTGGTCGAAGACCGGTTCTTCCAAAATTACAGGCTCACTATCGTTGGCCAGGACAAAAGATCGACACCTAAATAGCACGAAAGGTCTTAATATTGACAAGGACATGGGGGGGATGGTCTTAAAATTGACAAAATAATTGGGCAAACATCTTAAAATCTGACAACTAATGGGGCTAAACATGAGGGAAAAGGGAGATCTAGAAAAACGACCCATCTCCCCTTAAGAAGGATCTATGTTATTCAGGATCTATGTTATTCAGAGGGTTTATTGAGATCCTTGCTTTAAGTCCTAAAGGTAAATTATTTAGCACATGCAAATATTATAATGGTAACCAGACTATGATGCAAATTACGTCATCGTGTCGAAGGGGTTAAGGTGATGTTTAGGCTTCACAACACTACACAGAGGTCCTTGTTACACTGATACAACTATATAATAATATAGTTGTATATGGTTGTAATATAGAGTTGTATAGAGTAGTAATATATAGTTATTATATATAGAGTTGTAATATATAGTTGTTATATATAGAGTTGTATAGTTGTAATATATAGTTTAATATACAGTTGTTGTTGTTGTTGTTGTTGTTCCCTAAGCTGCCTGGCCGAACAGCCCCGAGTCCCTGAGGAAGGCCATGGCCACGATTGGGCTTTCCCACAGAGCTCTCATTGAGTGTAGATTGTGTTGTTGGCGTAAGTGGTTGTGTGAAATGCAGTCTTCTATGATGTGTTTAATGATATGGAGTGCTGTGTTACATCCCGGGCAGGCATCGACAATGGAGTCATCCAATCTCTTCTGGTAGCTCAGGAGAGCTGGATGGTGTCCGCATCTCAGCCTGGCCAGGTGGACTCTGTCCTCGCGAGGAAGGGAGGATTCGGAAGGATGGATTTCGGGAGGTCGTGCATGCAGCTGCGTGTTGTCTGTGAGTGAGTGGATGGATCGGTGAGAGATATGAGTATGGATGTGCTTCTGGAAGTTGGTTCGGGGTGGGCAGGGAGGGAGAGAGGACAATAATTGTGTGTGATACCGTGTGCTGGGTGTTGTTTTGATATTTCTTGGTGTCTGTGGGTGTGTTGCCATGTAGTTTAGTGGGTGGTCTTGGTTCGTGGAGGCTGCTGCCAGGAATTGAGTGCCTCTCATGTCCAGATGGTCTTTGACTTTGAGGATTTTGGTTTCTTGATGTAGGTGATCTGTGGGTGCAGTAGCTGTGCAGCCTGTAATGATCTTCAGGGCTTTGTTTTGAATAGTCTGTAAGGTCTTATGATGTGTTTCAGCTAGGTTAGAAGCCCAGGCTGGGCTTGCGTATTCCATCACTGATCTTATGTATTGTTTATATACTGTGGTGGTAGTTTCTTTGTTGTGTCCAAATTTTGTGTGAGCAAGTGACCTGAGGGCGTTAAGTCTGGGTGTCAGTTTCTTTTTAGTGTTTGTGGTGTGTTGTTTGAATGTCATATGAGTATCATATGTTACTCCTAGGATTTTGGGTGTGTGGGTATGTGTTAGGGGTGTGTTGTTTATGGTGAGTTGAGGGATGTATTCGTGTTCTCCTGTCCAACTTGTGAGCAGGGTTGCGGTGGATTTGGCTGGGGCTAGATTAAGTCTGTTTGTAGGGCACCAGCCAAGTAGTGTGTTGAGATAGGGTTGAAGGAGATCTGTTGCTCTTTTTAGGTCATGGTGTGTGCATGTGAGTGTTATGTCATCTGCATAGGAGGCTAAGTTTATTTGGGGCGTATTGGGTGTAGTTATATCGTGCATGTACAGATTGAAGAGTGCGGGCGATAGGACGGATCCTTGTGGGACTCCGTTTGGAAAGTTTCTGATTTTAGATGACTGACCGGCAAAAGATACGTGTGCACATCTGCCTGCTAGGAAGTTGGCCAGCAACCTTTTTGTGTTGTTGTGCATGTTTGTGTTGTAGATTTTGTTTGTTAGGTTGTGGCGGGGGATGGCATCGAAGGCTTTACTAATGTCGAGTGTGGCTAATAGTGATCTGTGTGGTGGTCTAGCTGAGTTGATGCCGTCGAAAGATCTTTGTGTAAGGTCTGTGAGAAGAGTGTTTGTGGAGTGCAGTGGCCTAAAGCCATGTTGTGTTGGAGCTAGGGGTAGGTCAGGTGTAATTAGTTGTAATACTAGGCGTTCCATGACTTTGGAGGGGGATCAAAGGAGTGTGATGGGGCGGTGCGAGGAGGGTAGTGTGGGGTCTTTGTTGGGTTTGGGGAATGTGATGATGATACCATGCTTCCAAATGTCTGGTATTGTGTTGTGTGAATAGCTGTAGTTTGATATGTTAGTGAGTGCTTGTATGCCTTGTGGTCCCAGGTGTCTGAGGTGTATGTTGCTTATGTTGTCTAGGCCACAAGCAGGTGAGTGCTTGAGATTGTTGATGATATGCTTTGTCTGGTGATTGGTGAAGGGTGTATAGTCAGGGTCTGTGGGGAATTGTCTCTTACGTCGGATGACACATCGGTCGTCTTTGTGAGGTTTTAGGTGGCTGACATGTGAGAAGTGATTGATGAGAGTGTTTGCTTGTTGTTTACATGAAGGAGTAGAGTCTGTTGTTGTGATTGCAGCATGTGATTGTGTTGTGTTGCTGTTGGAATGTGTGATGCTGTTTAGTGTTTTGTAGAGTTTTTTGGGGTTTGGAGTTTGGGGTTTGTTTTGTGATCAAGTGTTTGTAGGAAGTTATTCCAATTTGGTTTTTGTTGTTCTTGTATTTTGTTGTTAGTTTGGGTGTTGAGTGCTTGAATTTGTTGTGTGATGTCTTGTGTGTGGGGTGCTGGGGAGTGTTTCAGTATGTCGCGTTGTCTGATGAGGTTTTGAATTTCTGGTGTGAAGTTGGGGTTGTGTCTTTTTCTGTTACCTCTTGGAATGTGTTTCTTGTCAGCGTTTTGGATAGTTTTATTGAGTATGTGTACAGCATTGTTGATGTTAGTGATGGGTGTACAGTACTGTTTAGAGTTGTGAAGTGTTGTTCTGTCTCATTTGTGAATGCTTCCCAGTTAGCTCTTTTATAATTGGTGTATGTGTGTTTGTGGCTAGCTGGGGTGAGTCTGGTTTTGGTGGTGATAATGATCGGGAGGTGGTCAGAGCCTAAGGTTCTGACCACCCTCCAGGATGTTGTGGGGGCGAGTTCTGGGGAGCAAAAGGTGATGTCTGGAGATGATGGGTTATAGAGGGCTTGGTGAGGAATATGGGTATGTTGATGGATGTCGTTAAGGATGATGAGGTTATCAGTTTGGTTTTGTAGTACCAGCCCTCTGTCTGTGTCGGGGTTTTCGCCAAACCAGGCCGACGTCTTGGCGTTGAAGTCACCACCCAGGATGATGTGTGGGGTGTGTGGGGTGTTTGTGATGTGTTGTAAGTGTGGTCTGTATTCATTTGGTACTGTAGGGGATGTTTGGGGAGGGATGTATGTGTTTATGATGGTTATGTTGGAGTTGTTGCCAGTGCGTATTTTAATTGACTGTATTTCTGTTGTGTTATCATTTGGGGGGAGGAGGGATTTGGTTTGTACACTGGTTACTATGTATGATATTTCTTTGTGTACCAGGGTGATGAGTCCACCGCCCCCGCCGAGAGCCCAATCTTGTCTGATGGTGGTGAAATTATGAAATGTGGGTGTTTTTTGTGTTGTGCGGAGTTTTGTTTCTTGTAAGATGGCAATGTGTATGTTGTGTTGTTTGATGAAGTGTGAGAGTTCGTGTTTCTTTGTGTTGATGCCATCTATGTTCAGTTGAAGAATGTTAATGTTATGTGCACGATGTATGTTGGGTGCTGCTGCACGAGGATGGGGTGGGGGGTGGGGTTGGGGGGGGGGGGGGGAGGTGGGGGGGGGTGGGGGTTGGGATGGGTGAGGTGGGGGTGGGGATTGGGGAGCAGGAGACGGGAGTTGGAATGGATTAGGATGGGGTGTGGTGTGTTGAGTTGAGGATGTGGATGGTATGGGAAGGTTAGGTGGGTTAGGGAGGAGAGGTGGACGGGTTTTAGGGGGGGGGGTGGAGTGGATGATATGGGAAGGTTAGGTGGGTTGGGGAGGAGAGGTGGACGGGTTTTAGGTGAGGGATTTGACTGGGAGAGGGAGGGGCATGAGGAACAGGTCCAGGTGTGTGTGTAGTGTTTCTTGGAGGCAAGTGTTGTGCAGGTGAAGTGGGTCCAGTTCCCGCATGAATTGCAGAGAACTGAACCCTTAGTATGGCGACTCGAAGTGATGGGTTTTGAGCAAGTTGGACATAATATGTATGTGTACGTGGGTCCTGGGTTGCTCTCAATGTCAGTTGTAATATACAGTTGTAATATATAGTTGTAATATATAGTTGTATTATACAGTTGTAATATATAGTTGTATTATAGAGTTGTAATATAGAGTTGTAATATAGAGTTGTAATATACAGTTGTAATATACAGTTGTAATATATAGTTGTATTATAGGGTTGTAATATGGAGTTGTAATATAGAGTTGTAATATAGAGTTGTAATATAGAGTTGTAATATAGAGTTGTAATATAGAGTTGTAATATAGAGTTGTAATATAGAGTTGTAATATAGAGTTGTAATATAGAGTTGTAATATATAGTTGTATTATAGAGTTGTAATATAGAGTTGTAATATAGAGTTGTAATATAGAGTTGTAATATAGAGTTGTAATATAGAGTTGTAATATATAGTTGTATTATAGAGTTGTAATATAGAGTTGTAATATAGAGTTGTAATATAGAGTTGTAATATAGAGTTGTAATATAGAGTTGTAATATATAGTTGTATTATAGAGTTGTAATATAGAGTTGTAATATAGAGTTGTAATATACAGTTGTATATATGGTATTATATACCCGAAATATAATTAGAAGAGCATGTGAAGCCAAAATAGAATAGGAGAGGTACAAGAATAAATACAAAGCGTAAATTAACTCGGGAATGAATGGATAGTAAATGCAATCCTCAAGAAACAAGTAGGCCACCAGAAATCACGATTAAACTATATATATAAAATAATAAATAAAATAAATATAATAAAACAATAATAAACATAAAAGGCAACATAAAACTAAGCCATCCCTAGGCAAACCAATATAAAGCGTTAATGAAACTGGAATGACACGAGGATATATACTGTAGACCCATCAATATCAAACTACCAAAAACCAAGAAAATATTAGAACAACATGAACTAAAACTAGAAAGAACAAATGAAAACACAAAAAAACTTAAATGAAACGGGAATAACATGACTAAAATTTGAGAAACCCAATAATAAAAGTAATACCCTGAATAAAACTAGAATAACATGAAACACAAATTACGACACCCGAATATAACTGGCATTGGCACGAATAAAATCAGAGAAACACGAATAAAACCTGAAAAACAATTGACGACACCCAAATAAAACTGTAAATGACACGAAGAAAATAAGAGAAACACGATCATAAAAGTACAACCCAGAATAAAACTAAAGCACCACTGAAATAAATAACCCCCCCCCCCCCGATAAAAAGGAGTCGCCGCCACTCTTGTTAGTACTGGCGCTAAAACTCGTAGGGGGGATTTCATTACCCCCTACTTTTATTTTCCTCATCAAAGATCCGGCCGCTAATTAGAACGCTATTTTTAATGTCCGTCTCTACTTCCTTCTCGGCCTCCATACCGTCATTTTGGGGCCGGAGTGACACGATTTATTTGATGCAACTTACTTCTGAGCCTTGGTAAATAATGAAGTATACACCCACTTAGAGGGAGATTTTTGTTATATATTTGTTCATATATATATATTTTTTTCTTCTATGGTTCATCCCCCGACCTCCATCAAGTTTAAGTAAACACCCCCATGATCTCCCCTGCGAGATAAATTTGAGTATTTTGGGGTAGAAAAATGAACTGGCCGAAGGTCGGTTCCCCCTAAATTGCAGGCTTGCTATTGCTCGCCAGGAATGAATCGGCACGTAAAGGGCATGATGAAGATGGGGATCGATAACTCTCCCCTCCACAAATGATACTCTTAGCCAAAAACTTGTTTACTCTTTTTGGCTAAGAGTATCATTTGTGTTTGGATATTTGGTCAGGGGTTATGTAAGTTAATGCTAGTTATCGAAATATTATTATATAGTTTCCTTACTCACAAATCTATGGTGTTAGATCAATTGGGAGATCGTTTCTTGATCCGTTGTATGGTATTAGTCTGTGTTGTGACTTTGTTTTGAATTTATGGAAACAATTTTTGTATTCAAAGGTTAAAATTTTTGTTATAGTTCAATTGTGATGGTCTTTATCTTGCTTTTCGGTATCTTCACTGGTTTTACATGGTTAGTGTACGGAATTTTAATTTTATATATAGTAAGACATTAATATAAGATTGTTTGTATTTAGTAAGTTTAACCTTTTATAGATTCGATAATTATTACCCTATTTTTTACAAATTGCGTTGTTCTAATAGTATATTACTTATTTTTAGGGAATGTTGTTCCTGATGATGGCTTAAGGTTAGCCGAAAATTTGAAAAATAAAGATGTTGCCTGGCGCCCTGTCAATTCTTTTCCTTTATATATATATATATATATATATATATATATATATATATATATATATATATATATATATATATATATATAATTATACTGTATATAAAACACCTATAGCGCATAAAGGGCATCAGAGCTTTTCTTATGTGGTGTCTTATATTTTTACAATTTGTGTTTATGTTATTATGCAACTCACAGCTATAGTGATTGATGTATGTTACACAATTTCCTTTATCTATCTATAGATTATGGTTTTATGTTATTGTATTCAAATTACATCTAGGAATCAGTTCTCTCATAGAAACTAACATTTATCAGAGTTTGAGGGAGTTAGCAAATGTTCATAAGTGGGTTGCATATAATATCTGTGGTACCGGGCGACCTAGTTCATTACTGTACATGGGGAGGTTGTTAGAGTGGACGGACCAATCACACTATAGTTTTATAGTAGCTTGGTTCACAGTGACGTATACAGACTAAAAACATACATAACAAAGCCACTCCAACAGCTTCCTCACTCTCCAACACCTCTTCTCCCCTCTCAACACTCTTCGGAAAGCAAGGTGCCGTTGGAAAGGTTTATCCTTCAATACCTTCACCTGACCTGAACCCAGAACATGTGTTATCCCCGTATGCTTTGGATTGTTGTACACTCTTATACACAAATCCTGGCACAATTCGAAATTTTGCACATGATAAACAACCTTCCGTTCAGTAAATAGGTGAAGAATTAACGAGATAATACAATTCAGTTCGGGATAGCTTCAATAACTTAAGGGGGCTCTGGTTACTTTTAAGTCTATTTATATAATTATATATTCATTTATTTTTTAGTTTCCTCGCTAGACCTTCATCAAGCTTCAAAAGGCACTCTCTAGACCCCCTTTCAAGATAAACTTGTAAATTTTTCGATAGAAACATTTTCTGGCCGAAGGCCGGTTTTTCTTAAAATTACAGGCCCGCTATCGCTTGCCAGGAACAAATCTGGAGTACTGGTAAATAGAAAATGCAAGTCTTTGGCACACTTGGAAACACATGGAGCTGAGAGTTATATGAGAGAAAGCTGTGTTGGTTGGGAGGAGGGGCGTTGGCTGACAGGGGACAGAGGTGTTTAGGGGCGATTCATTCGTGGCCATCCCTTCGGGGGTCAAATCGTCTGGCAATAGATAGATAGCTATTTTGAAGGGAACTTGAATTTGTGAAGGTGAGCCAGAATCGTATAGTTTGATAGCGTAATGGTTAGTGCACTGAATTTCGGTGTGAGTAGCCTAAGTTCTAATCCTTGGAGTGCCACATACATGTATTCATTAGTTTAATTTACTTCATACATTAGGTGTATTTGTAAGTTAATTGGTGGGTTGGTGATGATATGTATCTAAGAGAACAAGTACAGACAGATTCAAAAGATCGATGACAATATTAATGTAAAATGTGTATATTCTAAAATATAAACCCACACACCCGACAACCATGGAAGGAATACAAAATGGAACCGATAATGAGTGACTGGACTCAACTGACGACTGTCTAGATAAATGTATCATATGTGTTGTACTCGAACTATTAGATAAATGTTTCATATTATGTTGTAATCGAACTATTGAGTCCGGTTGTACATGGGTCAGAGCAAGAGGATAGGTCATTTTTGTTTGGTTTTCTCTTGCACTCCAATTCGCGCGAGAGTTCAACTGTATTTGCCAGAACAAGTTTTGAGGCATAGGCTAACACACGAGAGATAATTGGCAGCGGGAGTGGACCAACCAATCCTCTTTTTCATCTTCTTGTGTACTCCACTCCAATGGATTTTAGGTTTGCTTTAGGGAGATGACTCACTTTTTGGTCGATTTTTAAATGTATTTATTATTTTCTAGTTTCCTCTCAAGCCCTCCATCAAACTTTAAAATAACATCCATTAGATCCCCCTTCTAGATAAATTCGTACATTTTTTCGGTAGAAAACTTTCCCGGGTGAAGGCTGGTTCTTCCAAAATTACAGGCTCACTATCGTTCGCCCGGAAAGAAATCGACACCTAAATAGCACGAAAGGTCTTAATATTGACAAGGAAATTGGGCAGAAGGTCTTAAAATCGACAAACTAACGGGGCAAACATGAGGTAGAAGGGGATCCCGAAAAACGACCCATCTCCCCTGAAGCTATATTTGAGAACACTGTAAATATACTGGTTGGTTGGCTGGCTCTGGTTGTCTGAATTTGGTTAGTGTTAGATGACAGATCTTTGTTAGTTTCCTTTGAACTGGTTTGGTTGTATAAGTAGAATATAATTTAGACTCTACAATGTACAGTATACATGATGTGATGGTAAATAGCTGACAGGTTGTTAAGTCGGCCTAACAAGTGATGTCTCAGACCAATTATGTTTTGATCAATATTTGGTATCAGCAATATGTACACACGATTTTGTCTTTTAAAGTGAGATATACCAACATGTTTCTACACTTACCCACCCAATTCAACATCTGACGGATATTAATACAGCCCAGAGCGAGCCAAACGTAATGCCAGCCAAGACATGACATATTAGCGCCACCTTACCATGATTTGTATCTTACAACAATTAACACTGTTATATTGTATGCACCTCATGTGTCTTGGAGGAAAGATTATATTTTCCATGCAACTCCTGCAAGGGGATAAAAGAGGCGGGCCTCGTTAGCCTCGGCTGTCTAAAGGCGGTGTCACACGAGCGCTTTTTCCGGCTATTTTCGATGAGCAAGTTTTTTCTCGTACTATTTTGAGGCTTTTTCATATCGGCATCGAAAACTAGATCGAAGGTAGATTATGTTAGGTAGTTTAATTTTCATTGAACTATGATTTTGAAGCTGGCAGACTATAATTGCTCATGAAAATTGACGGAAAAATAGCTCGTGTGAAACCAGCTTAAGGGAAGGAAAGTTATAAACCGAAACCATATCTTGCCTGCAGATAATCACTTGCAGGTTAGCAACAGAACAGAAAAGACCTGCTGCTGCCTAAAATGCCACACTACTGCCTTATGATAACTTTCGGTCAACCACGTTGCGACTCTTTTATTAAGGGAGATGAGCTTATTTATTAGCTCATTTATGTATCTTTTCATTTTTTGTTTTAGTTTACTCACTAGACCACCATCGAGCTTTAAAAAAATACCCCCTAAGATAAATTTGTACATTTTCGATAGATAAATAATAATATTAATAATAATAATAATAATAATAATAATAATTAAAACAAATAATAATGTGAATATGAATATGAATATGAATATGAATAATAATTACAATGGTAATATTAATAATATTAATACAATAATAAGGAGCAACCCCTCTTTCCCAGATAGGTCACTAAAGCTATTTTAGTCGAAAAATTCAACTGTACGGCTTTAAAAACATAAAATAAAAACATAAATAGAAAACAAGTACGAAATGCAAGGGATTTTCGCAATTAATTATTTACAGTCAAACTTTTAAGGTAGATGGTGGCAACACTTCTCTGACTGGCTGGGTATATGCAGGTGCTTATGTAGATGTCACATTAAGGGGGAGATAGTTGCTTTTTCTGGACCCCCTTCTCCCTCATGTTTAGCCCCATTAGTTATGAGATATTAAGACGTTCGTTCCATTAGTTTGGCGATTATTAGACGCTTTGCCCCATTGCCTTATCAATATTAAGACCTTTCGTACCATTTAGGTGTCGATTTTTCCCTGACGAGCGATAGCGAGACGGTAATATTAGGAGGACAAATGTAAAAAATTATCTTGAAACGGGGTCTAGGGGGTGTTTTTCGTAAGCTTGATGGAGGTCTAACGAGGAAACTCAAAACTAAAATAATATATAAACAAATAGACCAAAACACGAGCACTACCCCCTTTAGAGTGGCAGCGTGGTCTTGCCACTGGACTGGTAATCTAATGAACCCGGGTTCGAATCCCAATATGTCAATGGGAAGATATTATTGGGATGAAATTTGTGCTGTACCTAGTTTCAGTGCATTACCACAGCACACCGAAATGCCAAAACAAAAAATACCTTCATTGTTCCCTGATTTAAATAGCACTGTATGAATATTCCCATATTCAAAATATGCTACAGGGGGGCAATGCCTAGTGAGTTAATTGCTCAATAGGTGGCGTTCTGAGAGTGAGGGTCCGAGTCTGTGGAATGAGACTGTGAAGCGCGGAGGCGGAGCAGCTTCAGAGATGGGATTGCCTCGAGCCGGGGTGCTTCGCATGTCCCACTCCCTAGACCGGAACAAGGCCTCACGGGCCTCACCGTGTTCAGCGGTTGAGTGTGCAGGCTCTCAGCCTATGCCCAAGAGGGACTAGTTGGAATATAGAAAAAAAAAAAAAAAATGGCAGGAGTATATTAGGGTAGCTTAGTTTTTTACCTTGTTTATCGTAGAAGTGAAGTAAAATGTGGCACCGTTTGTTGTTGATTATCACAGCCTTTGCAGAGAGAGACACAGAGAGAGAGTGTTATACATAGCACTTAATGAATGTATCCTCTTAAACCCAGTGATGTATTTTTCATTATGACCTGGCTTCCACCACATGATTTTATTCAACCAAGGAAGGCTCTATCTGAGTCAAAGGCTTAAGGGGGGATATAGGGCTTATATGGACCCACTTCTCCCTCATGCTTAGCCCCATTAGTTATACAATTTTAAGACGTTTATCCCATTAGTTTGGCTATTTTAAGACTTCACTCTCTTTTGTTGTCAATATCAACACCTTTTGTGCCGTTTATGTTTCGTTTTTTTTACTGGCGAGCGACAGCGAACATGTAATTTAGGAGGAACCTGCCTTCGGCCGGGACATTTTTCTACCAAAATAATGTACACATTTAAATCGATGGAGGGGTCTTGGGGGTATGTGTGTCTCATTTTAATTTGTTATAAGCTTGATGGAGGTCTAGCGAGGAAAATAATAAATAAATAAATAAATGGATCCATAGACCAAACAAATAAACCCTACTGTTCCAAAGCTGAATAAAATTGTCCGACGTTAGCTAAAATTATACCAGATATCTCCCCCCTCCCCCCCCCCCCCCCCCCCCTTGCACTGAAAGGGTTAGACCAATACACCGACCACAATCATATTCCATGCCAGGGAGGGAGGCAGGACTGAATTATAGGGTTTTTTATGGACCACCTTCCACTTCATGCTTAGCCCTATTAGTTTTGATATTTTAAGACGTTCACCGCATTATTTTGGCGATTTTATGAGTTTTCGACCCATTTCTTTGCCAATATTAAAATCTTTTGTGCCATTAGGTACCGATAACTTTTCTGGCGAGGGATAGCGAGCCTACAATTTAGGAAGAACCTGGGTTTCGGTCGGAACATTTTGCTAAAAAATAAACAGATAATTATAATAATAATAATAAGAAGAAGAAAAATAAATCTCGAAGGGGGATCATGGGGGTATTTCTTTGAGCTTCGTGGAGGTCTAGGGATCCACTAAAATCCTTCCATTAAAGGTAATTGAAACTGGCGCAACAAACATAGGGAAGCGGCAGGTATGAGAGCAAGACATTCTTCCCTCACGACTGCAAATTGTAATATGAAATAAAATAAGTGGAAATTAATATTCTTTCTAGTTGCAACATCACCCAAGGGAATTTTTATAAAGGTAGAATTGTAGGAAAGATATGTGTACAATCGGCCTAAGTATATTTTGATCAATAATTGGTATCAGCAGTATCTAAAGTTGATTTATTCCTTGGAAGTGAGATACACAAACCTGTTCCTACATTTACTCATCCTATTCAACATCTAAACAGACATTAATACAGCACAGAGCGAGCCAAATATAATGACAGCCGAGAATGACTTATTAGTGCGACCGTACAGTATGCCATTACCCTATTTGTTGTTGTTGTTGTTGTTGTTGTTGTTCCCCAAGCTGCCTGGCCGAACAGCCCCAAGGCCCCGAGCAAGGCCAAGGCCATAACCGAGCGCCCCCACAGAACCCTCCCCGCCGACCACAATAAAGCCTGGGTGACCGAAGCCACTCCATGGCGGGGAGCTGAGGAGGGTGCGGAAATGCCCGGGAAACCATAGCCCCACCCAGGGCCCTGTGTCCCTCAGAAATTATGAAGAGAAAGTTGAGGGGCAAGGGAAAAATGTGACGCTTTGGCTTCCAATCTTGGTAGATTGGGAGGTCAATCCACGTTAGAGACGCCGTCACTTGAGATCTAGAAAATATATAAGTAAAAGGAACAGTCAGAGTAAGCTATGGGTATGGCAGAGATTGCTCAGTTTTCACTCTGATAGACCATCCCATCACCACATGACTAGAACCCAATCCTCTCAGCATCAGCTAGGAAAGGCCCTAGAAAGCCGCCTATGGCGGGGGGATAGCTCCCCTATTTCAACCCTTTTCGGGGTTGGGCACCCGCCCGCCTATTTGTTGTAAGTGTGAGTTATTTAAAATGTTAATGCATACCATTATAAACCATTATTATGGTGTGTTGCATCTGAGCATTGTATAACAGATTAATGATACCGGCACTCTATAGATTAATGATACCGGCACTCTATAGATTAATGATACCGGCACTCTATAGATTAATGATACCGGCACTCTATAGATTAATGATACCGGCACTCTATAGATTAATGATACCGGCACTCTATAGATTATCATGATGTTGTTTATAGGTTTCGTAATTAGTTATATATTATTTATGGCATACTCTTAAAAAGACCATGAGTTAGACTTTCCAATTATTGCAATCACTGGTTTCTTGCCTCGTATTGGTAAACCTAACTGAATAGATTGTTTGTTGATATTTGAAAACGTCTAGGAGCCACCAATATGATCATGTCCAGTTATATTGCTTCATTAAATGTCATATACTATGACTAAATTTACATATTTTAGCTTCTGATCGGTCTTTCTGACAACAGGCATTTTATCATAAATCATTATTATATCATAATTGTTGAATCCCACAATGTAGGATTTAATGTGATGGTCACTTGCACATAAATTAGTTTCTGTATTTGCCAAAATATCATCCGGGCTTATCAACGAATTATTGTATATTCAATTATGTGTGGAAAGTCAATAAAGTAAAACATGTGTACTACATTTAATGACTACACACACACACACACACACACACACACACACACACACAACGAATGCTTTAATAAACCGTTTATTATTATTATTATTATTATTACATACATACAAACCAAAACAGACAACACAAACACTCACACAAAAACAAGCAGCTGGAACGAAGACATATAAGGCAAGAAAGAAAGGAAACAAACACAAACGCTTCGAACAAGCATGAAGATAAGCACACCAAGACACACAGACACACACACACACACATACACACAAACAGCTGGAACGAAGATATAGAACAGAAGTAAAAAGAAAAACAAACAAACATACACGCCTCGAACAAGCACGAAGATAAACACACCAATACACACACACATACACACACACACACACACACACACACACACACACACAAGTAGCTGGAACGAATATATCAAAAGAAAAACAAACAAATATACGGGCCTCGAACAAGCACGAAGATAAACACACACACACACACACAGACACACACCTCCCCGTGGCGTAACTGATAGCGCGTCTGGCTCACAACCAGAAGGTCCCGGGTTCGAGACCCAGGCGAGGAAGAGACATTTGGGCAAGTCTCCTAACGGTGTAGCCTCTGTTCACCTAGCAGTATAAGTAGGAACCTGGTATAAGTGGACGAAGTTGTGACGTCCCATCTGGGGCTGGTGGTCGGTTACAAGGTGAGATGGGTATCGTACTGGTTAACCTAAGCTACTGGTCAACCTAAGCTTTCGGGTGAGACTGGTACCGTAGTGAGAATGGTACCGTACAGATTAACCCTAAGCCTTCGTTTCCAGATGTCGCCAATTGGCTAAAAATACAGACTACACACACATCCACAGCCATTCCAACGATACATAAACACTTAACATGCATTTCACGCAATACATTCCCAGTTAAGGAGGCGCGATAATAATGAGCTTAGCTCGCATTGCGTGGATTCCCCTTGACGAACAAGCAAGTGAATACACACCCAGCCAGCCAGAGAGAGAGAGCGAGAGAGAGAGAGTAACAACCCTACAGAAGCTAATATGTCACCGAGAGAATGCCAAAAACCGAAAACTTGCAAACTTCCTTGTAACTCCGGAGAGCTGAAAAGTCCAAGAGTTGAGACTGCTGGGGAAACTTCGGCCCAACATACCTCAAGGGAACAAGTTTGGGTACCTTTGGGGGAGACTGAGTGAGAGAGAGAGAGAGAGAGAGAGAGAGAGAGAGAGAGAGTGTGTGTGGGGTTGGGTGGGGGGCTGACATTGACAATAGACAGGCACTGTAAAATATCTTTAAAATAAATACACACTCTTGTTGTCAAGTAGAATAGTATGAATGAACACTAAATATTAATTTGGTACCTGCTGTAAATATCTATACAATTTATATATTACGAGTACCATATTTTTCAAAATTGGAGCATTTCAGAGTAGCACTGATTCTAAATCAAGTATAATGCAGAATAAACTGTGATTATCATCTTGATTTGCTCTATCTCTCTTTATCTATTCTTTTTCTCGCTATCCATCTATCTGTATCTAGTCTTTACTTCACTATTTATTTATGTATCTATCTATCTATCTAAAGTAACGAACATATACAGTATATGTCCTTCTTAATCTCTCTCTCTCTCTCTCTCTCTCTCTCTCTCTCTCTCTCTCTCTCTCTCTCTCTCTCTCTCTCTCTCTCTCTCTCTCTCTCTCTCTCACACACACACACACACACACACACTTTGTCAAGCTATCAAAACTAACTCAGATATAGACGCGAAACAGATATATGCATGACGAATAAGACAAATAACATTATACTGTTGAGTCGAAGCAGCAACCTGTCGTGTTCTCCTTTGTTGTTGCGGTGGTGGTGAAAGAACAATTGTCATCTTCGTCACCTATCATCCCCGCCTTTCTATTCCAATATCCACGTTGATTTGCGTGTCTGTCTGTCTATCTACCTATTTCTAGTGTCAGGTCAGGTATTCCTGCTATCAGTAACATGTAATCTGATACTACCTGTTTCATGGTCGGATTGTCGGCGACTAAACCGGCTCCCCCTCCGGGTCCTCACTTGGAGGGTGGGTGGCTAGACACCCTGCAGGACTAAAAGCAATACCTGTCAAAGGGCGGATGAACTACTGTATATATTAGTCAACGGCCATTTAGCAAACTTATGGTATTTTACCATGATGGTTGTTTAGGATGTTGCCATAGCCTGCACCAAGGTCTTCCATTGTCCGTTTACATCCATCCCTGCTGTTTGGTGCTATACAACAACTTTCCTTCCTTTTCCTGCAATCTCCTGTTTTTTTCCCCACGGTGGTTAGCAGGCCAATGAGGAAGACTTTTGAGTCTGGTGGATTTTCAGGAGATTTGGCATTCTTTTCTGTTTCTAGTCTTTTCTAAACAAATAAAATACACCGCTACTGCTTCAGCCTGGATATGGTGTCTTTGGGGCTTGTTTTATACCTTACCCAGATGTGATGGCTCCGTCTGGGTCGACCTGTTTATATCCATCTTTATGTATTTGTATATGGATTGCTTTCAACTTTTTCTGTTTTTGTTTCTACTTTTGTCCGGTGATAAAGAAGTTAATCCCGGTCCTCACAGACAACTTGCTACAAGTTGTCGTGTATTTTATTCCAATATTCGTGGTCTCTATAAGAACATCAAGGATCTTACATTGGCATCTGTTGATTATGATATTGTCTTTTGTTCTGAAACCCTTGTCTCTGGTTATAGAGATTATTCTGAACTTCTTATACCTAACTTCGGTAAACCAGTTCTTATTCGGCGTGATTCTATTCCTCGTGCTCGTGGAATGAGCTTGTATATTAGATCTGGGTATAATGCTCAGCACTTAACTAAGCATATTTGTAAATGCCATGAGATGCAGTTAGTTAAAGTTTCCAGCAAGTATCATAATCATTACATTTTTAGCCTGTACAGAAATCCTGATGTTAACAATGACATATATGACTGCCTTTTAACAGCCATGGCTTCAATACAGTCTGTAGATGTCAAATCATCTTTTATTTTTGTTGGTGATGTCAATGCGCATCATCAAGAGTGGTTGAACTCGGTCTCTCCAACTAATAGAAATGGTCATGCTGCATTGGATTTTGCAAACTTATCTGGTTGTGAACAGTTAATCCAAGGACCTACACATATGTCTGGAAATTGTCTTGATCTAGTACTAACAGACATTCCTGGCGTTGTAGAAACCTCCGTTCTTGTACCTGTTGGCACTTCCGACCACAATGCCATCATGTGTAAAATTAATCTTGATTTTTCTGTTCCTGATATTACTCTCTCACGTAAAGTCTACCTTAAATCCCGGGTAAACTGGGACAACGTTTGTAATGATGTTTGTAATATTGAGTGGAATCACATACTAAGATCTCATGACACGGTTTCAGCTCTCAACAATTCCCTTCTTGGTATCCTTCGCAAAAGAGTTCCATCAAAGACAATTAAGTCTCGTATCAGGGATAAAGCATGGTTTAATGATGACTGCAAGCGTGCATTTGATGACAAACAGGCTGCATATCGTCTATGGAGGCGTAATCAAACCCCCTTGCATTGGGAAAATTATGTTTTTAAAAGGGCAGCTGCGCAGAGAGTTTATGATGGTGCTGAGAGGGATTATAACTCCCATCTTCAGGATGTTCTGGCAGGAGTTACACAGCCTCATAAATGGTGGTCCGCTTTGAAATCCTCTTTATTTGGAATAGATTCCTCCATGCCTCCTCTTTGTGATTCTGATGGCTCCATCTCTTTTTATCCATTATTGAAGGCCAATATTCTATCTAATATTTGTATTAATAAGCAGAGTAATCAGGAATTGTCTTTGCCATTGACATGTTTCCCTAGACCCAACCTCAATTCAATGGCATTCAAATCAGCTGAACTGAAAAGGTACTTGCTGGATCTTGATACCTATGGTGGCACAGACCCGGATGGGTTTTTCCCTCTCTTTTTTAAAAAGGTTGCAGTGGTCTTGGCACCTAAATTGGCAGTGGTGTTTAGGTTGCTTTTGAAATCAGGTAGTTTTCCTCTTTGCTGGCGTAAGGCTATTATCACTCCTATTCCAAAGGGAAATACTGCCTCATCATCTCCTAATGACTATCGCCCTATCTTCATTACACCTATCCTATCCAAGCTCTATGAGAGGCTTTTGTCCAGACGCCTTTCCTCTTATTGTAATAGTCATAATTTGATACCAAACTCACAGTTTGGTTTTCGTAAGGGACTGGGTACATGTGATGCACTTCTGACACTCACCCATGACTTGCAGTCTTCATTGGACCAGGGACATGAGTCTTGCGTCGTGGCTATTGACTTTAGTTCTGCTTTTGATTTAGTCAACCATAAAGCACTTCTGTTTAAGTTACAGCTCATTGGTATTGGTGGCAATTTGTTAAGGATCTTTGAAGATTTTTTGACGAAAAGATCTCAGTCTGTGGTCATTGATGGGTGTCATTCCCCTTCTGTTACTGTTGTTTCTGGTGTTCCACAAGGCAGTGTCCTTGGGCCTTTGCTTTTTATTATTTTTACTGCTGACCTGTGTTCCGAGCTTGAAAATAAACTAATCTCCTCTGCTGATGATACAACTTTATATGCGTCAATTGCATCACCAATAGATCGACACGTAATTGCTACTGCTCTGAATAGGGATTTAGCCAAAATTACATCATGGTGTGAACTTTGGGGCATGAAACTTAATGCTAGTAAAACACACTCCATTATCATCAGCAGATCTCGTACCTTGGATCCTCCCATCCTTATCTACAAGTTTCTGGCGAGCAAATTGAGAATGTGGATACTCTGCGTTTGTTAGGAGTTACTCTTGATCCCAAACTTACTTTTGAAAAGCATATTCGTTCTTTCTCCTCTTCCATTTCCCAAAAAATTGGTCTGCTTCGCAAGGTTTATAAGACATTTGCTTGTGACGCCACAGTTATCAAGTCTTTTTATGCTTTTATTTTGCCACATTTCGAGTACTGCTCACCTGTCTGGTTGTCAGCAGCTGACTGCCATCTCAAGTTGCTTGACAGGTCGCTAAATTCCATCAGTTTTATTCTACCTAATTTGTCTCTTGATCTGTGTCATCGACGTAAAGTTGGTGCCCTTAGTCTTTTATTTAAAGTTTTTAACAACCCTCAGCATCCCTTACATGGGGTTCTGCCTGGGCCCTATGTCCGGGCTCGTGCAACTAGATTCACAAGCAATCTTAATTATCTTGCCATGAGCCGTGTTAATTTTTCTACTACACAGTTTTCACGGTGTTTTGTGCCGGCCATGGTTGACTTGTGGAATAAGTTGCCAAATGAGCTAGTCAATTCAGCTAATATCTCCATTTTTAAGTCTAGAGTTAATGCTTTTTTGCAGCATTAATTCTAATTTTTAAACTTATTTTATTCTATTTTATTGTATTATATTTAAGCTTGATATCCTCCACTGCATAATATGTTATCTGTGTTTAATATGTGTATATGTACAGTACAGTATACAGTGTATGTTTTTATTTTTTCCTAAGTTGCCAGTCTCTCTCCAGTGCCTCCGGGTGTTTTGTGTGGATTGATCTTGATGGTGTTTCTGCACCCTGGTTGGAGACTTCGGCATCTCATATAATAATAATAATAATAATCTATCTCTCTATTAACCCTTTCCGTACCGGCGACGTCTTTTTTATGATATGCTAGTTATATTTAGACGGGTTTATACAACTTAGGAAGAATTGGGGGTAGTTAAAATAGTTAATGTAGAAATTATGTGGCTTTTCATTTCTAGAGGTATGTCCTAAGCTGAATAAAATCATCTAATAGTAGCCAGAATGAAATGATAAGGACGGCACCTGTACTGGACGGGTTAATATATACTTTTATCTTATGTATATATATATATATATATATATATATATGTAGGAGAGGTGTGCTGGAGTGGTCTTGCCACTGGACTGGTAATCCAACGGACCCGGGTTCGAATCCCGATATGTCAATGGGAAGATATTATTGGGATGGAATTTGTGCTCTACATAGAATCATTGCATTACCACAAAGCCCACCGAAACGCCAAGTAAACACCCTCATTGTTCGCTCATTAAATAACACTGTATAAATATTCCCATATTCAAAATAGGCTAAAGGGGGGCAATGCCTACTGAGTTCATTGCTCAATAGGTGGCGTTCTGAGAGTGAGGGTCCGAGTCTAGGAGATGAGACAGTGAAGCACTGGAACGAGGCAGCTTCAGAGATGGGGCTGCTTCGAACTGTGGGTGAGCAACTAAACCCCATGCATCTTGTGAAGGCAAGATTGCAGGGGCTGGCTGCAGCTAAAAGTGCTTCACATGCCTCACGCCCTAGACAAGAACGAGACCTCACGGGCTTCACCGTTCAATGTAGAATGGTTGAATGTACAGGCTCTCAGCCTATACCCGAGAGGGAGTAGTTGGAATATAGATTTTTTTTTTTTTTTTTAGCTAAGTCATAAACAAGTCAAGAAGCAGGTTTAGCAAAAAAGGCTGACATTGTGATAGTGTTAAAAGATCATGTTTATTTCTCTCAGCACCTGTGAACAAAACCTCTCCATTCCCGTTCCTTTGCTTATCGGTTAATTCAGCTAGCTATATTTAACACCTTCACCACCATTACGTAATTGTCATTGTATTCTGGTTACCGTTAGATGATATTCTGTGTTATGTGATCTACCTATACGACTCAAATGGATAAATACGATCTCAATAAACCTCTTAGTAACATAAGTCCTTTGTAAACTGCATATATATCAACTAATTTTATCCAGAATCAAAGTTAAAAGGGTGTGAAGGTACTGAAGGGGTTAACGTATCAATCAATCATAACCAAGGCATGAACCAGACGATAATAACAGATCAAAACAAGAAGAAGAAAATATATTAACCCCTTCTGTACCAGCGACGTCTTCTGTATTAGAGTCTAGCTATATTTAGACGCTTTTGTGCTGCTCAAGAATGATCTGTGGTATTAAAAAGGGTTAAGTGAAATTGTTAGAAGCCCGTTTTTGAAAATGAATAACATCTTCTAATAGTTGCCAGAAAACAATGAAAAGGACGTCACCGGTACATAAGGGGTTAAGGGACCTATAGCCTGTTGTTTAAAGCTAGCAATAATTTGACTCATCCACATCTTAGGAGAGGATTTTAGTTTGTTTCCTAGATCTGTATCAACCTTATATAACACCTCCAATACTCCCTTCAAGATACATATCTACATAATTATATCGGTAGAAAAATTAATGTCCTGGCCGAAGGCCTCTTCCTCTTAAATTATTATTATATTTTTCACCAACCAACTTAACTTCTAAACTCAATAATGAAATCAACAAATACATGTGGCACTCCAAGGACTCGAACCTAGGATGCTCGCATCGAAATTCCACGCATTTATGCATTACGCTATCAAGACATTTAAAGAATTATACACAAGCCTACGATTTATTATGCAGTTTCGAATCCTGCATATTAATCTGAGCATGTACAGTCACGAGCATAAGTCGTTCGACATCCACGAGATATCCCTTTGCGTTAGTAGGTGGCGCGGTTATCGTTTTTATGAATGAGTGGGTGGAGGTAGGAGGTGGGAATGAGGGGTCGTAGAGTAGAATACTAGCTTGTTTCGCGCGTGCGTGCGTGTGTGTGTGTATGTGTATGTGTTTACCTGGTAACAATTTCATTACACGACTTATTTATCAAATTACAACTTGTTTTTGTTACAGTGCATCATGACGATCAAGTTCAGGAAGTAACTGCTCCCAGATATAGCATAATACAACTATTATCTTCTGTCTCTATAACTGGCGGTTAGAATATCTCCCTCTCATGCCCCCCCCCCCCTCCCTCCACACACACACACACATACACCTCGTCTTTTGCTCAATCCGCGACGCCAACTTTCACAGCTCGGAAATGATTGTGTGTACGGTCACAATACTTGAAATAATAATTATATTAATAATAATTATTGTTCTATGCCATACATTTCAGCAGTGATATATATTGTAATGTATACTAAGTGAAACCTCGCCCCTTCCATCTATCTCTTCTTGTCATGGAAACTGCTTATGGTTGGTTGAAAGCTTATCTTTTTACCCAAATTGCCCATAATGTTATGCACATATAATAGTTATATATCGTAGATAAATTTCTGAAGTCCGATATCATAACCAGCCAACTACTTATGAAATAATTAGTTATGATTAGTAATTGGCGTTGGCATGTTTTTATACGGTTCTTATGTATAGTCTAGTGATTGGGGGACACTATTTAATTTGAATAGCATTGATAGCAAAGTAGGCAAGGTGCATTACCTATATATGTTTAAATATTTATTAGTATTAATGGTTATTTCAACACATTTAGTTCCAACTTTTTATATTGTATCATTGGTATTTACTTTGTGCATGGTTGGGATGTCAGCGATTATAGTTATATGAAATGAATATGACCAATCTTTATAGACGAGAAGATAGCCATAATAGATCAAAGTTACGTGTTCTCTCAGAAACATATTACCTACCATTCAAGAATGGACAAGAATGACAAATTTTATAACAGAATAATGACATTGATCAACAATCGAGCAATTACAAATTATTACCCCCATTACGTCTTCGAAGCGATGTTGCATCACTAGCATTATTCAATAAATATGTTAAGGTAAATGTTAATTCAAACTTGCGTATATGGTTCCACCTCTCCCTGTAGAACCAAGGCGGTTGACAATACCCATGACCTAACAATTGCTCGTCCACAATGTAGAACTTATATTATTTAGCACAGTTAATTTACTCCGCGAACCTCATCTATCTGTAAATTCCTTCCTGCGAGTATCATTCCATCAATCCCGTATGAGGAACTTGCTCCGATTTGGATAGGTTAGGTTAGGTTAAGTTAGATTAGGATAAGATTAGTTAGTTTATTTGAGTTTAGTTCAATAAAAAATAACAAATATAATCATAGGCCATCATATATATACCATATAGGTGGAATAGGCTACCAAGTGATATAGTGGGATCAAGAACGATAGGGAGCTTTAAGAAAAAATTGGATAAGCATATGGACGAGAAGGGTTGGGTGTGAAGGGGGATCAGCCGGGTTGGGCCAATCAGCGCTCTGCAGACCCCCGTAATCCTGCGTTAATCTCTAACCGGTTTGGTAAGATGATCCTCAGGGTATTAGAGTGTTGAGCCTATAATTGGGCTTTGTAATTGGGGTTGTGTGGGACAGGGATCTGCCTTGCTTAGGCCAATCGGCTTTCTGCAGACTCCCATTTTCTTATGTTCTTATGTTCTTATAGGCGACTTCATTTCGAGGAGATAAAACGTTCTGGGGAGTTCTTTTCGAAGAGATTGGTAATAGTAATAGTGATGATGACAGTAGCAGGGATGGTATTAGTAGTAGGGATGATGGTCAGAGTAATGATGATGTTGATAATAGTAGTGATGATGGTGATAGTTGTAGTTATAATAGTGATAGTAGTGATAATGGCACGATGGTTAAAGTAGCAGTGATGATGGTAGTAGTTATAATGGTGACAATACTAGTGATGATGGTGAAATTAGTAGTGATGATTTTAATAGTAGTAGTGATTGTGACTAGTTGTGATGATTGTAACAGTAGTAGTGATGATGTTGATAGTATTAGTGATGATGGTGGCAGTAGCATTGATGGGTTGAGTTGCCGTATGGGTTGGGTATGCCGTATGGTTTGGGTATGCCGCTTTGATATTGGGCAAAGCTATTTAGCATCCTCGTTATATTGAGTTCTTTCGTATTAGTATTGCAACATAATTATGACACTAATGATTATAATAAAGTTATAAGTAATACACTAACAATAATGAAGGGCTCAATATAATTAGGATGCTAACTATGGCAACATTCCCGTGGACAAAGACGATGATTATAATAGTATTAATAATAATCTAAGTGTTTTATTATGACATTAATTAAATCGATGTTATATAATGCATACCATATATGACTCGCCCATCCCATATTTCCATTATCCGCAGAGGTCTAACCGCCCTTTATTCCCATAGAAAATAACGATCACGCTAGCAGTTTTTTACATAATTTGCTGTCGAGTTTGTTTTCCTTTTTTAGTCTGTTTGTGTCCAATCTGGCACACGTTTCGAATGTTAGTCGTCCCCTACAGGATTAGTTTCTCGAAGCATTGGTGAAGTTCCCTTAGCCCTTTATAAGTGCGAGGAGATCCTCTTCGATATCAGAAGGGTCTGGGGTTCTCGTACAGAGTCTCCAGTCTTGGTCGCGATTAAGGAAGACGTCTGGGGTTCTCAAGCAGGACAACCTCTGGGTTTATATTCCCAGTATACCTGGGGGTATAAACTTGGGGGGTCTCGGGGAATCCGGTCTTATGTTCTTCCTGACTTTAAAGTGGGCTTAATATGATCCTCATGGGTCGATAGCCTATAGAGTCCTATTTCAACTAACTAATCTTCAATATCAGTTACACAGGTCTTCTTCAACGTGTCACACATTAGGGCATATTGATCTACTATAGTGGATTTAATGTAAGCAAATATTATGGTTAAATAAGTATATACACAAACCTCTACCATCACGTGTTTCGCTTTCGTGTGTTATTGGTATTGCGAGCACCTATAAAGCTGCTTAACCATGACTATAATTAACGCATCTAGAATGACTATAGCGCATCATGAATGGGGCGGAATTAAAACAAATATTTATATATAAAATTTTAAAACCCCAGGCGACAAATAATTGCCGAGCAAGTGCTGTGATTGATCCGCATCACTGATTATCAGAGTGCTGTGATTGATCCGCATCACTGATTATCAGAGTGCTGTGATTGATTGTCATACTACAGACCACCCTTCAAGGCGATCGATAATCATCCACTAGAGTAATATTCCCACTCATTACTGTATATTTCCCCCATTTTAGTGGAATATTGACCATGGACGAACACAACTCTTGGTAAGGACATTCTTTAAATGTTTATATTGTTTACTTTTTCCATACGTGTGTTATTTATATGCTTATAGAATCATACAATGATGAATGTATGTATTTACTCAGGAACATACCCCATAGTTGGGGGTGACCGACTCGTGACAGAGACCAAACATAAACATCATTTAAAGTTCCAATTTTTAGGGTCCAGGACCACTTTCGCGTTCCCTCGCTCCTTTCTCTGTCTTGCCTAGTAGGTGAATTTTACAATGATAATTACGAAAAATACTTCAATTGGTTAGCCTCGCCTAACTGTCATTTCGCATACAAGTCTGCTTGACTGTTAATCCAATCAAATATTTATTGCACACGGTGTATTTCTCCATTTTTGAAGTAATTGACCATGGACAAAGTCAATAAGAAAGGACTTTGGGCGAAGTGATGGTGCAGTATATGTTTTTTGTTCTCTCTCTCTCTCTCTCTCTCTCTCTCTCTCTCTCTCTCTCTCTCTCTCTCTCTCTCTCTCTCTCTCTCTCTCTCTCTCTCTCTCTAAGATCAGGCGATTTAACTGTTAACAAAGAACCTAATTAATTTATAATAACTTAAACAAAATATTAATTAATGCGACCATGGCACAAACCTACAGTACTGATTGCCTGTGTTCGTTTACAGACCTAAATGGTCAGATAATAAATGCTGTCAGCAACAGCAGACGATTCCAAACTGCCAAACAGCAGTGTTGATTGGAAAACAAGTTTGCAACAAGTGGCATAAGTAGGCAAAAAAGGTGACCCAAATACAATAATTCCCATTGGTTCTTCAGTATTATTTATCGCGTTTTTGCTCTAGTGCGCTCTCTGGCCGCACCAATTAGCATCGATGGCGGAGGTTTATGTGAAATTACGTCGCTTCCGTATGGTTGGCGCAGTACTGTAATCATTGTGTGCATGTGTCTATCCTGTGCACTTCTGTGTGTGTGCCCCTATCACAGTAGCTAACTTGATGGTGATTGTGGTAGTGATAGTGGTGATGATTGTGGTAGTAATGACGTGGTGGTGGTGTAGTATTGTAATCACCGTGTCTGTCTGCATGGGTGGGTGTACGCCGTAGGGGCTCATACATCACAGCATGTGATTAAGTATTTTTTGATAAATCAAGGTATTGGATTATAAACATAAGTTTCACTATATAAAATTAGGTTATAACAAATCTGGAATTTATATAAAACTGCACATAATACAAGTACAGTATATTGCTTAATTCTGATTATATCTAACCTGAAATTAATATAAAACTACATCAAACATTGCAGCAGTGATGGTGTAAAAGTCTGTGTAGTGGGGAACCCATGCCATAATCTTGCTAATATCGTCTTTTTATTATTTTTTATGATTATTCTGTATTCTATATAATTATGAAGATCAGTAAAATATACAAGAACACTAAAATTCTTTGAGAACTCGAATATGTAAAAGCCAATCTCAAAATTAGGGACATTGAGTCGGTTTTTAGGAATATTTAATATATACATAATTTTAATAGCTTTGATGTTTGTATTATTACTTAGTTGTTAAAATATAGTGATACAAAATTATGGTGGTGATAGTAGCGAGATGATGGTGAAGGTAGTAGCAGTGATTGTGATAGTAGTAATAATTATGGTGACAGTATACAGTGATGATGATAGTGATGATGATAGTAATAGTGATGAGGGTGATAGTGAGATAATGGTGACAGTAGTAGTGATGATGGTGATAGTTCGTTTGTTACTTTTATATCATAATTGCTTGCATAGATACAATAGAAGTATATAGTAGTAGTGCTGATGAGGATAGTAGTAGTGATGATGGAGACAGTAGTAGTGATGATGGTGATAGTAGTAGTGATTGTCTTACATATCCCCAAACATTTTGTGGCAGTCTCCGACAGCACGACGGGGGCGAAGTCTGCTATCTACGATTGCACGAATCTTTTCATATTACAGCTAGTGTTTCCCAACAGCGATGGCTACAGGATGCGCCAATGCACCAGAGGTCATTGCTCATCGTGGAAGAATCATTGGCATGTGGAAGGCTGGCAAGCCTATGAAAGTTATAGCGGGAGATCTTGGACCGCACCGCCGCTATACTATCAACAGGTGGATATCATGGTGGCAAAATGAGGGTTTCCTTGCAACCAGGCCTCGAAGAGGCAGACCACCAGTAATAACCCAAGATCATGACCGTCAACTGGTGCAGGGTGCACATGCTCAATTGTTGACAACAGCGGTGCAGTTAACAGCTGATCTGCAACTCCCCTGCCACCCATCAACGACAAGGTGACATCTATGGAAGAACGGTATTAGTTGCTACATTCCAGCTGTTAAAGAAAAATTGACAAATGCACACAAAGACCCTCGGCTGGGGTTTGCCCTTCAACATTTGGTGGTGAATCCAGATTATTGGTCAGATGTTATATTTACTGATGAAAAGTGTTTTACTTCAGTAGCCTCAAGAAAGAGGCATTGCCGGAGACCTGTGAATGCCAGATATAGTGAGGAACACATGCAACAGAGAGCAGTAAGTGGACACGCTACCACCTCGTTCTGGGATGGATGTCTGTGTATGGACAAGGAGAATTGGTGAAATTAGATGGACGCTTCACCAACAAAATATATTTGGAAATATTGGAGGAAGTATTGCTGCCCACAGTGAGGCCGTCCGCGCCCCAAATATTATAAAGCTAATTCACGATTAAAGCCCAATGCACACCAGTCGGGTAGTTAGAAACTTGTTGCAGGAAAACCAGAAAATCCAAGTGCTAGAATGGCCTCCCAAAGGGTATGATCATATCATAAGTCGAGAGCAGGGGGGGAAGGATATCTTCCCTCTCCAAGCTCTCAAGCGACACTAGCGAATCTGAGTAGAAGTGTCTTGTGTTGCAAGGATCTCTAGCTTCCTCACCCGTGTTAAAGAGACCGGGAGGGGGAAATTTGCGTCAAAAATTACCCGATAAAAGGGGGAATAAGAGGAGAAATAGCTGATAATTGAGGAAAGGGGAAAAGGGGGAGAAGGAGGCAAAGGGGGGGGGGGGCACACATTATGTAGGAGTGGTAGCAAGTGATGGAGGGGAATTATCTCAACTAATCACAAATTTCTTTGTTTTGAGTAACAATGGGGTGTTTTCTAAGGTTTTTTTATGCTCTGGATCAATTGAGGACGGTCGCAGTGCACCAGAAAAACCTCTATTGAGGACGGTCAGCGTTTTTGGGTTAAGAGTCCCGGCACCTTCGCCCAGTAAGACCTGACGCCTTTCCAGGGTCAATATACTGTTGGTATATGCATAATTGCATATCAATAAAATATAATTGAATTTCAGGTTTAAATCTGACAATTTGTATAATAGGTAATACGTATGGTTTTAGTTTTGTTTTTAAACATAAAAAGGGAGAACGGAATAAACTCTTTCATTCATATTAACATTTTTGACACCAGCTTTTTAACTGTTGCGGATTGAGGATTGATAAAAAGATACTTGGGGGAAGGGAAATTACAGTTAGATGAGGTTCGCGGAGTAAATTAATTGTGCTAAATAATATAAGTTCTACATTGTGGACGAGCAATTGTTAGGTCATGGGTATTGTCAACCGCCTTGGTTCTACAGGGAGAGGTGGAACCATATACGCAAGTTTGAATGAACATTTACCTTAACATATTTATTGAATAATGCTAGTGATGCAACATCGCTTCGAAGACGTAATGGGGGTAATAATTTGTAATTGCTCGATTGTTGATCAATGTCATTATTCTGTTATAAAATTTGTCATTCTTGTCCATTCTTGAATGGTAGGTAATATGTTTCTGAGAGAACACGTAACTTTGATCTATTATGGCTATCTTCTCGTCTATAAAGATTGGTCATAGTCATTTCATATAACTATAATCGCTGATATCCCAACCATGCACAAAGTAAATACCAATGATACAATATAAAAAGTTGGAACTAAATGTGTTGAAATAACCATTAATACTAATAAATATTTAAACATATATAGGCAATGCACCTTGCCTACTTTGCTATCAATGCTATTCAAATTAAATAGTGTCCCCCAATCACTAGACTATACATAAGAACCGTATAAAAACATGCCAACGCCAATTACTAATCATAACTAATTATTTCATAAGTAGTTGGCTGGTTATGATATCGGACTTCAGAAATTTATCTACGATATATAACTATTATATGTGCATAACATTATGGGCAATTTGGGTAGAAAGATAAGTTCTCAACCAACCTTAAGCAGTTTCCATGACAAGAAGAGATAAATGGCAGGGGCGAGGTTTCACTTAGTATACATTACAATATACAGGTATATCACTGCTGTAATGTATGGCATAGAACAATAATTATTATTAATATATTTTTATTTAAAGTATTGTGCCCGTACACACAATCATTTCCGAGCTGTGAAAGTTGGCGTCGCGGATTGAGCAAAAGACGAGGTGTGTGTGTGTGTGTGTGGAGGGGGGATTGGGGGGGGGGGATGAGAGGGAGATATTCTAACCGCCAGTTATAGAGACAGAAGATAATAGTTGTATTATGCTATATCTGGGAGCAGTTACTTCCTGAAATTGTTCGTCATGATGCACTGTAACAAAAACAAGTTGTAATTTGATAAATAAGTCGTGTAATGAAATTTTTACCAGGTAAACACATACACATACACACACACACGCACGCACGCCCGAAACAAGCTAGTATTCTACTCTACGACCCCTCATTCCCACCTCCTACCTCCACCCACTCATTCATAAAAACGATAACCACGCCACCTACTAACGCAAAGGGTTATCTGGTGGATGTCGCACGACTTATGCTCGTGACTGTACATACATTCCAACTGTGCTATGGTAGCCTAATGTATAGACGAATGGAAGGAGTAAATAATGGGGCACTTAACCCAAGGAAAGGCCGCGCTACTACAGACTGGCTATCACTCTCCATGAAAAAAATAGACACCTAAATGGCACGAAAGGTCTTGATGTTGATAAAGAAATAGAACGAAAGGGTTTAAAAATGGCAAACTAATGGGGCGAACGTTGTATAATCTCAAAACTAATGGGGATAAACATGAGGGAGAAGGGGGTTCCAAAAGACAACATACCTCCCCTTATGCAACAACCAGTTAAAAACCTCTTTCGTGTCGGGATGGAAGAACATATCTATATCTATCAATTTATCTATCTCTCTCCACTACTCACTCCTCTGTTCCTGTATTTGGATGTATGTCTGTATGTCTATTTATCTATCTATATCTATTTATCTAGCTATATAATATGTGTTTATCTATCTATCTATATGTTTATTGGCCCATCCACTTTATCTATCTTTTTACCTATTTATCTAAGCTTAACTCTTTCTGTACCAGCGACGTGTTTTATATTCGATTCTAGCAATATTTAGACGATTTTGTGCAGCTTAAGAACGATCTGTGGTCTTAAAAAGGGTTAATTATGATAGTCTGTAGCATTATTACTGGTACATGTCTCCCCTAAGCTAAATATAATTGTCTAATAGTTGCCAAAATAGAATAAACAAGTTGCGCCCTGTACTGAATGGCTTAACCCCATCTGTACCGGCTACGTCGTTTTAGCTTTATTCTGGGTACTATTAGACGAATTTTGTGCAGTATTAAAAGGGCCTCCAGCAATTAACAGATTCCAACTATCTCTGTTAACCCTTTCAGCCACCACAGATCCTTCTTAACCCGTACAGTACCGGAACCACCCTTTTTACTTTATTCTGGCTACTATTAAACGATTTTATTCAGCTTTAAAAGGGTGTACAGCAGTTAATAGGCTTCGAATTTTTTCACTTAACCAGTTTTACTACTTCATATCGTTCTTAAACTACATAAAATCGTCTAAATTTAGCTAGAATAAAATTAAAAACGCGTCGCCAGTACTGGAGGGGTTAAACTGCATAACATCTCCTAAACATAGCTACAATATAATAACAAAGACGTCCCCGGTCAAAAATGGGGTTAAAACAACACCACCAAACGAGCAAAAAGTGTTAGCAAGTTGAGGAAGGACGTAATGTTGATACCTGAATAAACCCTTTCCCAGGTGTTGAAGGAGCATTTGTCATCGTTCCCACCACCGCCGCCTGTCACCCTCTCTCCCCTTCCTCCTTTTTACTCCGCTGTCTATTTTTAAAGGGGGATAGTTGTTTTGCTTGGTCCATTTATTTGTATATATATATATATATATATATATATATACATTTATTGTTATAGTTTCTTCACTAGACCTCCATCATGATTTAAAAAACACCCCCAGACCCCATTTAGAAAACATTTGTACATTTTTCAGTAGAATAATGTCCCGGCCAAAGGCCGGCTCCTCTTCAAATTACAGGCTTGCTATCGCTCGCCAGGAAAACAATTGACAACTAAATGGCACGAAACATCTTAATATTGACAAATAAATGGAATTCAATGTCTTAAAATCCCCAAACTAGTGAAGGTTCGCGAACGTCTTATAATCTCAAAATTAATGGGGCTAAGCATGAGGGAGAAGGGGGTCCTGAAAAACGATTCATCCCCCCCTTAACGCATATGTATATGTGTCTACCTACTTATGTAAGCTAACCCAGACTTATCTAGCCCCCGTGTAGAAAGAGTTTAGATAGAAGAAGAATTACCTAACCTTTGTGTGCGTTCATAGTCAAAGCATATTTATCATCATCCCAACATCTGTCAACTTTCATAGTCAAAGAACATTTATCATCATCCCAACATCTGTCAACGTTTATAGTCAAAACATATTTATCATCATCCCAACAGCTGTCAACGTTTATAGTCAAAGAACATGTATCATCATCCCAACAGCTGTCAACGTTTATAGTCAAAACATATTTATCATCATCCCAACAGCTGTCAACGTTTATAGTCAAAGAACATGTATCATCATCCCAACATCTGTCAACGTTTATAGTCAAAACATATTTATCATCATCCCAACAGCTGTCAACGTTTATAGTCAAAGAACATGTATCATCATCCCAACATCTGTCAACGTTTATAATCAAAGAACGTTTATCATCATCCCAACAGCTGTCAACGTTAATAGTCAAAGAATATTTATCATCATCCCAACATCTGTCAACGTTTATAGTCAAAGAACATTTATCATCATCCCAACAGCTGTCAATTTTCATAGTCAAAGAACATTTATCATCATCCAAACATCTGTCAACGTTCATAGTCAAAGAATATTTATTATCATCCCAACATCTGTCAACGTTTATAGTCAAAGAACATTTATCATCATCCCAACATCTGTCAAACGTTCGTAGTCAAAGAACATTTATCCTCATTACAACATCTGTCAACGTTTATGGTCAAAGAACATTTATCATCATCCCAACATCTGTCAATGTTTATGGTCGAAGAACATTTATCATTATCCCAAACATCAGTCATCTTTCGTCTCTTCCACTTTCTCCTAATGTGGTGTGTCTGTCTGTATAACCCTATCCTGGCAAACTATTAGACGATTGAATTCAGCTTCGGAAGGACCTCTTGCTAAAATACAGCTTCAAACTATCTCAACCAACCCAATTTAAGTACCACAGATCTTTTCTAAGCTGCCTAATATCGTGTAAATATAGCTATAATATAATATAACACACGTCGCTGGTACTCAAAGGGTTATAAACTAACTAATTTTTCTGATATTGTTTAATTTGACTTTTGAATTATGATATTATTAGCTCCGCCAGATTTGATAGAAATACAGATGATCAAAACTGCTTAAGGGGGCTCCCGGTGGGCTATTTATTTGCTAATGTATTTATCTAAATCTCCCCAGACCTTCATCAAGCTTAAACAAACATTCCTTAGACCCCCATTCGAGATAAATGTGTACATTTTTCGGCAGAAACATGTCCCGGCCGAAGGCCAACTCATCCTACAATTACAGGATCGCTATCGCTCGCCAGGAAAAAATAGATTCCTAAATGTCACGAAATGTCCTAATATTGACAAAGCAATGGGGTGAAAGGTCTTAAAATAGGCAAGCTAATGGGCCGAACGTCATATAATCTGAACATTAATGGGGCTAGGCATAAGAGAGAAGGGTGTCCAGAAAAAACAACCCATCTCCCCTTGATTGTACAAACTAACTCACCCAGCTATAACGAAAATAAGAAAAAGGGTTTCGGGAGAAGAGGAAAAAGAAGAAGAAGAAGAAAAGGGGAAGAAGAAGCAGAAGTAAAAGAAGAAGAAGAAGAAGATGAAGAAGAAGAAGAAGAAGAAGAAGAAGAAGAAGAAGAAGAAGAAGATGAAGAAGAAGAAGAAGAAGAAGAAGAAGAAGAAGAAGAAGAAGATGAAGAAGAAGAAGATGAAGAAGAAGAAGAAGAAGAAGAAGAAGCAGAAGAAAAAGAAGAAGAAGATGAAGAAGATAAGAAGATGAAGAAGATAAGAAGATGAAGAAGATTAGATGAAGAAGATAAGAAGATGAAGAAGATAAGAAGATGAAGAAGAAAAATATGAAGAAGAAAGAAAAAAGAAGAAAAAGAAGAAGCAAAATATAAATACAAATAAGAAGAAGAATATAAACAAAGCTCCATGTGTTGTTGTTGTTGTTGTTGAACAGATGGCATTAGTCACCGTCTCCACACCTGTCATTCTCACCTCGGCACTTCCTCCTCTTTTTTTGTTTGGCAAGTTGTTATGTTTCTCAACCTAGGCTCACCCAGATATTACTTTAAGGGGAGGTTTTTAGTTTGTTCCCTAGAACTCCATCAAATTTAAAATTGCACACCCTAGACCTCCTTTAGAGATAGATTTGTACATTCTTCGGTAGAACAAATTTCCGGCCAAAGGCCGGTTCCTCTTAAATCACAGGCTCACCCTTGCTCGCCAGGACAAATATCTACACCTAAATGGCACGAAAGGTCTTAAAATTGACAGAAATGGGGCGAAAATTCTTAAAATATCCAAGCTAATGGGGCGAACGTTTTAAAATATAAAAAACAATGGGGCCAAAAATGAGGGAGAAAGGGATTCAGAAAAATATCCCTCAAGTGAAAAGATCCCCTTAAGGAGCAGCCGGCGTAGGAATAAAACAAAGTATAACCTCTCTCTGTGTGAAGCACATTTGTCATCTTCTCATCTTTCCAACCCCTCATCTTTTGCTTACCTGAAAACGGATTCTCTATCTATCTATATATTGCCAGACGCCTTACTCCTCTTAATGAGGGTGGCCATACACAAAATGCCCCCAAGCGGACCTATCCCCAGTAAGCGAGACAACCCCTGCCAGTTTACTCAAGGACTTAACAGGATTAACCATTCAATTTAGGGTCAGTCCAACTCCGAGGCCTTCTATGTAACTTTTTTGCACTATTTTTCTACAGTGGTGGGCTAGCCGCCCACCACTAACCTATACTTCCCCCTTAGGTAAGCAGTACGGATTTGTGTAAGGTTTACTCCTCTAGACAGGTTGCTGACCAAGGCTGAAGAGTCCCATCCCCCCTGGAGTCCCACAGGATTCTCACGGATTCCTATTTCGGCGACTGTGTACATGTCAACTCTGGTCATGTAGGTTCTAGTTCAACCCTTTCGGCACGATAACGCAATTAGCAATATATTTAGCTACCATTTGACGATTGTATTCAGCTTTTAACCCGTTCTGTACCGGTGACATCCTTTGTATTATACTTTGGCAAGTATTAGACGATTTGATTTAGCTTAGGAAGAAAGGAATACACTTTTAACCCTATTTGAGCCGAGGGAGGTCTGTTTCACTCATTTATTTTGGAGATTATATGACGTTTCACCCCATTAGTTTGGCGAAACTAGAGTGCTAGCGACCCTGTAAATCCGTAGAAATCGGCCAAAGGCCTATTTAATTTGAAAGAGGTTTAGGTAGGCATTTTTTTTAGTTTTGAGGAAACCTGGGAAGGTGTGTTTGTTAGCCTATGGGACACACTCTAATACATTTCTCGAAAATGGCAAACAAGCAAAATAATTAAACAAACCATCTTAATAATAAGCGCAATCCTCAAAATAATTAAAAAAAACTTCGTAATAACCCACAAGACGTTGGATGAAAGTGTTACTTAAACCAAATGACCCGCAGTCTATACTGTACCCGCCGATAACAGTACATCATAATTCTGACATTGAATATCAAATGTTGCAGGAGAAGCTGTATTGTAAGTCCTCCTTAACCCCTTCCATACCGGCGATGTATACTATACTTGGATTTCAGCTACGTTTAGACAATTGTATGAAGTTTAGGAAGGATATGTGGTATCTAAAAGAATTAATTGGGGTAGTTTGTAGCATTTAAAAATTGGTAGACTTCCTTTTCAAGCTGAAAAATGTCTAGCTGTAGTTGTAATCAAATAAAAATTACGTCGGGGTTAAAGGGGAATGGTTCAGTTTTTGGTCGATTTATTTATTAATAATTGTTCTATTTTCCTCCCTAGACCTCCATCAAACTTTAAAAAAAAAACTATTAGATCCCCTTTCTAGATTAATGTGTACATTACAGGCTCCCTATCGTTCGCCAGGGAAATACATCGATATACCCAAATAGCACGAAAGGTCTTAATATTGACAAGGAAATGGGGCGGAAGGTCTTAAAATCGACAAACTAATGGGCCAAACCTCTTAAAATCTGAAAACTAATGAGGCTAAGCATGAGAGAGCAGGGGATCTAGATAAACGACCCATCTCCTCTTAAAATTGTACGCACGTTCTATTGCTAGACAATTTTTTAATCAACAAGATTTTTTCTCATAACAGTACGGATTACGTTGCCTCACAATAGGCAAATTGGCAAGCGTTAGAATAATCTAACTCCGCTTAAGCAGAGTGGTACCCCCCCCCCCCCCCCCCCCTCGTATAGTGGTACCCTGCTGGCCAATATGTCTGTCGTCGTCGTTGTCATCCGTCTGTCCCGAAACTCCTCCTAGACCGTTTGACAGATTTTCATGAAACTTCACACGTACATTCAGTGGGTGAATGTGACGGTCAGTCAAACTAGAGTGTTTGAATTCGTGCAATAGTTATGGTCTTAGGTAAAACAGAATCACCGAGTCGCCGAAAACCTGCAAATAATTACCGGAAAAAGCGCTCGTGTGACTCTACCCTCACTAAATCGGTCGAGTTTTTTTGTTCTGGGTCGGTTCAACTTTAGCCTGTTTGACTTACTGAACTTCGTGCATCGATTTTTTGTTTTACTTATGTTTTCAGCCTGATTGCTTACGTTGGGTACTACTGTTTTGTATGTATATATTATTATTTTATTATTATTATTATTATTATTATTATTATTATTATTATTATTATTATTATTTTTGTTTATGGATGTGCAGGCAATACAGAGTTATAGAGCCAACGAACTTGACAACAATCTTCATTCCTGACCTATTTCTAACTCAAAAGGGGCTAGAGCAAACTGGCTATAAATTTCAACACCTATTTCCTGGTGGGCTCCTCCCAAATGATATAAATGTCAGCCCGATTGCTTTTATTCATTTTGAGATATAGAAGTTACGGGGTCAAGATTATTGTCAAATTCGCTGGCGCTATCTATAGTTTTGTGTTGTTGTTTCCGATCTATTGTTGTTGTTTCTCGGCTTTGGCATTGATTTTCTTTTGAGTTGAATGTAGCTGAGGAGTGCTAAGTGTTTTGTTTTAATCGATTAGCGGAAAACAGTAATTACGTGTTCCATTTGCTATATATGTTTCATAGTTGGGTTATATTCTCGTTTAGTATCCCTGCTGGAAGAGTATTACTCGCTTCACGTTCAATTTGATTACACTATAATTTGTTTCATTTCATCTGACGGTAAATTGAATCCCTTAGCAGCTAATTTCTCGATACTTAATGGACAAATATTAAACTACTATGTCTTTGCATCATATTAATACCATGTGTATATAATTAGCACCGTATTTCACTGCAAAATCTTCAAAATAACTGAGAATAAACTTTGCAATTTACCGTTAGATGAAAATAAACAGAGTATACATGTTCTTATATCCTACAGCCCATAACATAAAGCAGCCCTGATCAACCCACATAGCACCAGGCAGCCTTCCTCTTGATGAACCGTGGCCCTCGCTTCCAACAAGGGTTTTTATACAACATCAACCCTGTTAGGCTCTCCAGCGTTGCAGTATTACCGTTGTTATGTTCCGCTCTGTTGTATCAGCGTCAATACCGCCATTAATTATCACGCACCCTTCTCATACAAGGTTTTTACTCTCGCTCTGTCGTTTCTTTTCTTTTTCACTCACCATCCTCATTTGTTAATAATTTTTGTATGTGAGTGAGGGAGACACAAGGCAGAACTTCCTGTAGCGAGTGCCCCCCCAGAGTTGAAAGAGTGACAGGGCCAAAATCAAGGGACGTTCGAGCCAAAATGCCTGGACACACGGAGTTTGAAGCAGTTTAAGTCATAGGAAGAGGGAAAGACTGATTCTGGGAGTGAATTCCAGAGCTCAGCTGTTGAATAGAAGAGGGATTGGGGGTATCTTTTCACTCATGAGTTTGAGAGTTGCTCAGAGTAGGGGTGGGATTATGTTGCAAGACGAGTACTACGTACCCTACGTAGAGGAGGTGATATACACTGGGATAGCTCTGAAGAACACTGATTATTGTAGTAGTGATAGAATAACGAGAGAGATGCAACATTGCGGCGAGGAGAGAGAGAGGTTCCAGAGAGTTGGTGAGTGGACGGGAGTTAATGATACAAAAGGCTTTCCTTTCTACTTTGTCTAGGAGTGCGGTGTGAGAGGATCCTCCCCACACATGTGAACAATACTCAATACAAGGACGCACTGTGCCCCTGTACAGAGCAAGAAGATGTGCAGGGGTAAAGAACCCCTTGAGGTGGTTGAGCACACCCAGCTTCTTGGACGCTGCCTTAGCAAGACTGGTAATACGGTCCTTCCAAGAAAGAGCAGAAGAGAAAGTGACACCGAGAATATTGAAAGAAGATGAAGGATTGACTTTGGTATTGTTGAAGTATAAAGGATAATCCTCTGGGAGTTCTCGACGGGTAGTAAGATGGAGAAATTGGGTTTTGGAAGCATTAAAGGCAACAAGATTTTCTCTGCCCCATTTAGAAATGGTAGCTAGATCAGAAGATAAGTGTTGTATTACTTTATTACGTTTGTTTTTAGGGATTGCTGGCTGGGGCGTTCTGGAAAACTAAATGAGTAGTGTAAGGTAGAGTCGTCTGCGTATGAATGGATGGGACTGAAGGTACAGTTGAGAAGATCCGTCCACAACCGCAGCTATGGAACGGCCGGAAAGGAAATTAGAGACAAAGACACATATGGAGGGATAGAAACCGAAGGAAGGTAGTTTAGAAATTAAAGATTTGTGCCAGACTCTATCGAAGGCCTTCTGATATGTCTAGTGCAATAGAAAAGATCTCACCGAAGTCACGAAAGGAGGATGATCAAGATCTCACCGAAGTCACGAAAGGAGGATGATCGAGAGTTAGTAAGATATGAAAGAAGATCACCAGTAAAACGAACGACCCTTAAGGAAGCCATACTGGCGATCTGAGAGTAGATTATAAGTAGAGAAATACTTAAGAAATTTGGAAGCAAGAATAGTTTCAAGAACTTTAGAGATACAAGAGATGAGAGCGATTGGACGATAGTTGGAGGGTTGACAGCAGTCACCCATCTTTGGGACAGGTTGAATGAGAGCAAACTTCCAGCAAAAAGGGAAGAAATTAGAGAAGAGACAGAGACAAAAGAGTTTGCCTAGGCAGGGAGTCAGCACAGAAGCACAGTTTTTTAGTACAACAGGAGGAACACCGTCCGGACCGTACACCTTCTTAGTATTAAGCCCAGAGAGGGTAGAATGTACATCTTTAGAAGAGATTAGAATATTAGGAATAAGTAGAAGAGAAGTGGAGAGGGAGGAATAGCACCGGAATCATCCAAGAGGGAATTTCAAGCAAAAGTTTGAGCGAAGAGTTCAGCTTTTTCAGAGAAAGAAGTGATGGGTGTGCCATCAGAGTGGAGAGGGGAGGGAAAGATTAGGAAGAACAATTGTTGGAGAGGTTTTTGGCTAGATGCCAGAAAGCTTGGGAAGAACTAGAGTTGGATAATTCAGTGCATTTATTATTGATGAAAGTGTGTTTGGCAAGTCGAAGAAAAGATGTGGATTGATTCCGGGCAGAAACATAGGAAAAATTATATTCTTGAGTTTTAAGACTATGGTACCGTTTGAAAGCTTCCTCCTTGTTCATGACAGCAGTAGAACAAGCGTGTATATTTGTTCACATATTTTTTTTTTATTTATTTTTTTAGTTTCTGCCATAGACCTCCATTAAGCTTAAAAAAACACACCCCAAGATCCTTCTTCATGATAAATTTGTACATTTTCTATAGAAAAAAAACGACACCTAAATGACACGAAAGGTCTGAATATTGACAAAGAAATATTTAGTGAACCCTAACATCTGTAACTCAGAAGGGCCTAGAGCAAATAGGTTGTGAACCTCCCTGGTTGACTCAACCCAAATGGTAGAGATTATTAGCTCGCTTAATCTAGTCGTCTATGAGTTATAGAGGTTTGATTTTTAGCCAAAGTATATTGAATAGGCTATAGGTTAGGTTGGTTTAGGTTAGGTTAGGTTGGTTGACTAATACTAAGGATTTTCTTTACCCCCTTCTTCTTCATGTTTAGCCCTATTTGTCTTTTTTAGATATTCACCACATTTGTTTGGTGATTATAAGATTTTTAGCCCCCATTTATTTTCAGCATTATGACCTTTCGTGCCAATATAGGTGTCGATTTGTTCCTGGCGAGCGATAGCGAGCCTATAATTTAGGAGGAACCGGCCTTTAGCTGGGAATGTTTTCTACCGAAAAATGTACAAATTTATCTCGAATGGGGGTGTTTGGTGTGTTTTGTTAAGCTTGATAGAAGTCTAAGGAACACATAAAAAAAATAAAAAATAAAAAAAATAAGTAAATAAATAATTACATTTTTAAATCAATAATAATAATAATAATAATAATAATAATAATAATAATAATTATTATTATTATTTTAATAATAAATAAACTAATAATGTTGCCATACGCACGAACTCCCTCATTACGTTCGGATAAAAAAACAAGCTCGCCCCCCCCCATCCTACGGCCCCCCCCCCCCCCCCCCCTCCCCCTACATCATCAAGCCCTCCCTATGATGCCCTGGAGGCCTTATCTTAATTAGCTGTCTCGCTCGGCACACAACCTCCCCCATCAGACGCCCCTCCTCCCACCCCACCACCACCCCATCTATACGTCTATCAAGCACGGGTATTCTTTCCCCCCTTTCTGAAGTGCTTGCTGCGTGTCAGTCAGTGTGGGGGGGGGGGGGGGGGCGTGCTTGTGCCTCCGTCAAAGTCTCCGATGTCATTGTTCTCGGTCTCGCGGCTGCCTCTGTCGGAATTTTTTGGCGATGGGTCTCGTATGCTTGCTTACTTGCTTGTCTCTTTATCGATGTGTTCGGTTGTTCTATGTCTTCCTGCTTCTGTCGGACCTTTTTGTTTAGGTTGCGGTCTCGTTGTCTTGTTTGTTTTCGTTCCTCATTGTTCTTGGTTTCACAGCTTCTCTCCAATTTGTTTTTGTTTTGAGGTAGTTACTTTGAGAACACCAATATAACGTAACGATGGATCAACAATGATGAATATATCTTAATGCTGTATTCAGTAAAACATAAAAGTATTCATTTCAAATATAATTGTCCACAGACAAGTTATTAAGACCAAAGTACCGACTTTAGCATCAATAACTAATTGATTTGGTGATTGTCTTGATAATTAGACCAAGATATATAAATCCAGACTTTTTTATGTTTTCGCTGGAGTCTTACCAACTAATTGCCACTCGTTAATTATTCGGCCATCTTTAATAAGGTAAGTATTAACCCTTTGAGTACCAGCGACGTGTTATTATTTGTCTAGCTATATTTAGTCGATATTATGCAGCTAAGGAAGAATCTGTGGTAGTTAAATGGGCTGGTTGGGATCGTTTGAAGCATTAATATTACTAGAGGTCCTTCCTAAGCTGAATAAAATCGTCTAATAGTTGCCAGAATATGACACAAAGGGCGTCCCTGGTACTGTATGGGTTAAGAGTAAGTGCTTGTGTTTCATATAATGTCGATCATAATGTACCACTGCAAATTATGAAAGAAATATAAAGAGTGAAAACGGCGGTCTGTGGGCCTCTGACCCCCTGAGGAGTATGACGTGTTTTAAGGAGGGTCACCTGATTTGTTTGATTTCTTTCCTTTTCTCTCTTTTTCTGGCTTGTATCCATTCGGCCCCATTCAGCCAACTGTTTTAAGACGTTTATCCCCATCCAGGTGTCAATTTCTTCCTGGCGACCGATAGCGAGCCAGGATTGTATGGAGAAATCTGGCTTCGCCGAAGAAATGTTTCTATCGAAAAATGTATAAAATTTAGCTTGCTGTCAAAACAAAAAAAATATATGTGCTGGCTCGCTGCCGCTCGCCAGAAAAATATTGACACGTGGATGGGGGTAAACGTCTTAAAACAGTAGGCTGAATGGGGCCGAATGGTTACAAGCCAAAGAGAGAGGGAGAGAAAGAGTAAAAAAGCGAGGTGGGCCCCCTTAACCCCTTCAGTATTGTTGACGCCTTTTTACCTTTGAATCTGGATAAAAGAAGACGGTGTTATGCAGTTACAGAAGGACGTACGGTATTCAGAGGGTTTATTGCGATCATCTTTACCCCTATGAATCCTAGAAATATGTCATAAATTAAGTTAAAGGAATTCGTCTGATGCTAACCAGAATACGATGAAATTTACGTCATCATGTTATAAGGGTTAACAGGCTATTGTTAATTAAACGCAAATTTTCACCCCAGGAAAGATTTGTGGGATTGAGAGGCATATTTTAGTTTGCTTTTGCCCAGAGATTCCTAGACGCCCTCTATATAATCGTTTAATGATATCCGGAACAAATAAGTAAGTAAATAAGTAAAAATAATAAGGGTTAAGGGGGGGGGGGGGGATGACCTGCTTTTTTAATATCTCTTGGTTGTATCCATTCGGTCCCATTTAGCCTACTGGTTTAAAACAATTATCCCTATCCAGGTGTCGATGTTTTTCTTGGCGAGCGATAGCGAGCCATAATTTTATTGAGAAATCCGGCTTTGCCGGAGAAATTTTTCTATCGAAAAATGTACAAATTTAGCCAGCTGTTTAACTCATTATCCAAGATATGGTAGCTCGCTATCACTCGCCAGGTATAAATCAACACCTGGATGGGGATAAACATTTTAAAACAGTAGGCTTTATGGGGTCGAATGGATACAACCCCGAGAAAAAAAAAAAAAACAGCTCACCCCCTTTAAGGACGTTCCAAACTTCAGTCATTCTTGAGCAGAGTTTTTTCTTAACCGGGCTAACCCTTTCAATATACAATTACGCATTTCTTTTCTGCGTTCTGGCTATTATCAGACTTTTATTATTATTTAGATTGGGTATGGTATACGGAAGTCAGAGGGTTAATTGAGATAGTGTTTACCCATTTAAGTCCCCCAGATCATTCCTAAGCTGTAAGAAATCGTATATTGATAGCCAGAATAAACTGTCAACACGCGTCATGATCCCCAAAGAGTATATTGATAGCCAGAATAAACTGTCAACACGCGTCATGATCCCCAAAGAGTATATTGATAGCCAGAATAAACTGTCAACACGCGTCATGATTCCCAAAGAGTATATTGATAGCCAGAATAAACTGTCAACACGCGTCATGATCCCCAAAGAGTATATTGATAGTCAGAATAAACTGTCAACACGCGTCATGATCCCCAAAGAGTATATTGATAGCCAGAATAAACTGTCAACAAGCGTCATGATCCCCAAAGAGTATATTGATAGCCAGAATAAACTGTGAACACTCGTCATGATCCCCAAAGAGTATATTGATAGCCAGAATAAACTGTCAACACGCATCATGATCCCCAAAGAGTATATTGATAGCCAGAATAAACTGTCAACACGTGTCATGATCCCCAAAGAGTATATTGATAGCCAGAATAAACTGTCAACACGCGTCATGATCCCCAAGGAGTATATTGATAGCCAGAATAAACTGTCAACACGCATCATGATCCCCAAAGAGTATATTGATAGCCAGAATAAACTGTCAACACGCGTCATGATCCCCAAAGTGTATATTGATAGCCAGAATAAACTGTCAACACGCGTCATGATCCCCAAAGAGTATATTGATAGCCAGAATAAACTGTCAACACGCGTCATGATCCCCAAAGAGTATATTGATAGTCAGAATAAACTGTCAACACGCGTCATGATCCCCAAAGAGTTAAGGGGAGGTTTTTAGTTTGGTCTCTATATATCCATCAAGCTTAAGATTACACCCCCTTGAGCCTCTTTCAAGATAAATTTGTACATTTTTGGGTAGAAAAATGTCCCGGCTGAAAGCAGGTTCCTCTTAAATTACAGGCTCGCTATCGCTCGCCAGGATAAAATCGACACCTAAATGGCACGAAAGGTCTTAAAATTGACAGAAATGGGTCGAAAGTTCTTAAAATCGTCAAAATAATGAGGCGAACGTCTTAAAATTAGAAAATCAATGGGGCTAAACATGAGGGAGGAAGGAGTCAAGAAAAAAATCCCTCAAGTGGAAATCTGCCCTTAAACTGCAGAGCCTATGGAATACAAGATAAATCGTGATGATTGATATGTGACTTATATTCTCCCGAAGAGAGGGGGATAAGCACTGGAGAAAATCTGAAATACGCTGTTGGGTGTAACTGGCGCGTTCACAGATGCGAACATTGTAATCGAGTCATGTGACATATGGCTTGACATGAGGCACATATGCTTATGTACCAGTGCCCTTCTGTACCAGTCACGTCTATTTAACTGTATTCTGGCTACCATTAGACGATTTTATTAAGTTTAAAAAGGGCCTCCAGAAATTAACAGGCTTTGAACTATCTCATTTAACCCTTTTTCCTATCACTGATCCTTTTTAAACTGCACACAATCGTCTAAATATAGCTAGATTAAAGTGAAAAAGACGTTGCCGGTACAGAAGGGGTTAAGACCATTACAAACTTTACATTGGCTGAAACAGGTAATTCACAATGAATAGGGAATAATAGTTGTGATTTGAATATATATTTATGAGCACTGGCAAAGATTTTGAATGATCACTATGGCCATATCTAGCCATTACTTAAACGAATAGAATACATGTCGGATATGTGGATTCTGTTTGTTTGTGGAAAACAATTGCAGAGAGTTCTCTCTTTCTCTCTCTCTGTCTCTCAGTGTCCTCTCTTCACCCCCTCTCCTTCTCTCTCTCTCAGTTTCCTCTCTTCACCCCCCCCCCTCTCTCTCTCTTTCTCTCTCTCTCTCTCTCTCTCTCTCATATGACATTTCCAAACGTTGCTATCTTGGTTTTCGTTTACGTTCAGTACATTTCTTTCTCCGTTATCGCACCTCTGTTTCTATCTTGCTTCCCTATCTGCCTATTCTCCTAACGTCATATCTGCCATTTGCTGTCTTTCAATTTGTATATCTGTAATGTTTCTCTTTTCATTATCATCAACATATTCATGTGAATTTCCTTTCTGAAAACATATTTACTTCACACACTTCTTCACTGCCTATAGTTTCACACTTGCAGTACGCCATGGTTTATTACTTACATTAATAATCTGACTATTATCAGACGATTTTATGAAGCTAAGAAAGGATCTGTTGGAAGAGTAAAGGGAATAATTGAGATAAATTTCACCTCTCTGATTGCTACTGGTCCTTCCAAATATGAGTAAAAAAAAAAAAAAAAAAAAAACGAAAAAGAGACTCCATGGTGCTAAAAGGGGTTAACCATTTTCACTCGTACGAAATTGTGTATGTATTAATAATTTAGATAGCAAGAGTGTTTTTTGTTCTGTTATCACCTTATGTAAGTTTTCAAATGGTAATAGGGGTCGGGATTAGTTTATTTAACCCCAAAATTCGAAATAAAATCGTTTTTTGGTTCCTACCAGGAAATAAGAATGTCACTATGTAATGTTTAATGTTTCAGTGAGCATGATGTGTTATTCATGATATTATAGCCGTATTTAGTCGATTTATGCAGCTAAACAAGGTTCTGTGGGAGTGAAAAGCCTAATTGTGATAGTTTATGCTCAATTAACTTTTAGAGGAAATTCAAAGGGGAATACAATCATTTAATGGTAGCCAGAATAAACTTACACTTACTGAAAGGATAAAGTATTATATCAACTTCTAAGTATATCCTTGCCACACATGGATTTGGACATCCTTTGTTGGTATCTGTCAAGTATAATAATATATTGCTAAAGGCGCTTATACACGAGCGATTTCTTCGGTAATATTAGACTGACACAAGTATTCTGGCAACATTTACGGTAAATTTAGAACCTCAAGAGAGTTTATGCTTAAATATAATTAGGATATGGATACATATGAAAACTGGCGTGGGTAACTATTATATACAAATGATAGCTTATTAGAGTTAATATGTAATATATTTTTTTCATAAGTTTTATTCCTAAGTAGCTTTAATAAGTTACTTGAAAAAGCGGTCTCTATGTCAAACTCATCCCCTTCAGTATTTCTTCATTGTATTTTGGCTATTGTTCAACGATGCTATTCAGATTAGGAAGGAAGTAATTGTGGGGGTCAGAGGGTATATTGAGATATATTATACCAAACATTGGATTTCCATTACAGAGATATGAAACTTCGAGTGCAAACAATAATTAAGGGGAGATGGGTCGTTTGTCTGGTCCCCTTTCTCCCTCATGTTTAGCCCCATTATTTTTCAGATTTTACGATGTTTGCCTAATTCGTTTGTCGATTTTAAAACCTTTCGCGCCATTTCTTTGTCAATATTAAGACCGGTCTTAATATTGACAAAGAAATGGGTCGAACGGTCTATAACACGACAAACTAATAGGGCAAACATCTTGAAATCTGAATATTGATGGGGCTAAACATGAGGGAGAAGGGGATCCAGATAAACGACCAATTTCCCCTTAAAGTAACCTCGATCCCTAGAGTGCTAAATACTCCCTACATGTTGCCAGAATATTGTTGCCAATCGAATATTTCCCAAGAAATCACTCGTGTGTAAACGCATTTACCAATATATTCTAAGGGGATATTTTTGTTTTCTGGTTCCCCTTCTTCTTCATGTTTAGCCCCATTAGTTTTAAGATTTTATGATGTTTGCCACATAAGTTTGTCGATTTTAAGACCTTTCGCCCCATTTCTTTGTCATTATTAAGACCTTTCGTGCTATTTTGGCGTCGATATTTTTCCTGGCGAACGATATTGAGCCTGAAATTTGGGAAGAGCCGGCTATCGGCCGGGACAATTTTCTACCGAAAAATGTACAAATTAATCGTGAAGGAGGATCTAATGAATGTTTTTATGATAAACGTCTAGGGAGGAAACTAAGTAAATAATAGATATATAAAATAATCGACCAAAAAATACCCTTCATCCTTAACCTTACGTTCCTTTCTCTCTTCCCACAGGTAAGAGAGCGAGAGGGAGAGAGATCCACCTCAGCTGACCCAGGTAGAACAGTCTCAAGGTAAAGCGCCCAAGATGTCAAGCAAGCGAGTTGTTTCATTTGTTTAGTCACTATTATATATTATACAGTTATATTTACGCTTTGCAGTTCTTACTATGTATTTGAAAGTGATAGAATAACCGAAACCATGTAATATCAATCTAATTTTCTTGCATTCCCTATCACATTCATTCCAGTATCAACAAAATTACGCGCCGGAATTATCATGCTCAGTCTTTTCTGGCATGAACAAATATTTGACAGAAATGCGGCGAAAGTTCTTAAAATCGCCAAACTAAGGAGCTAAACATGAGGAAGAAGGGGGACCGGAAAAGCGACCCATCTCCCCTTAATTCGGAGTGATACTAGCCAATTAATTGTAGAGGGTCTTCCAAACAAGAGTAAAATCGTCAAATATTAGCCAAAATTAAGTAAAAGTAGCCTTAAGCCGGAATCACAAGAGAGCTTTTATAGTCTACATTCGATGATCAAAAAATTGTCTGGCAACATTTCTGGAGTATTTTAGGGAGGGGGAAAGTGGTACTGTACGTGTACAATAAGTTCGTGCTAGTTTTAGGGAAATGGTACGTGGAAATAGGTTGGAAATCTTTTGAACTTGTTTCCCACGAACCAATTTTCCGTTTTTGAACAGGGACTTGGAAATAGGATCGTGTGTAATATTATAACATTTAGTTGGAAATACTTACGTGGTAATATGTACGGGTTGATAGTGCAGGGTTTGAAACAGGTAGGTTTTCGAATTTATTTCCAAGTAAACGTCAGTAAGTTCGAAAAGGCCAAAAACTAGGTTGTTGGAATTTAGTTCGAAATGATCTATTTTGAATTATGTTCGAAAAGTGTTAATTGTAATTATTTTCCAAGATATCCACTCGGTATTAAAATCGAAATTGAGAAATAAGTTCGAAAATCCTTCGAACTTGTTTCCCACGAACCAATTTTTCGATTTTGAAGATGGACTTGGAAATAGGATCGTATGTAATATAACAGAATTTAGTTGGAAATACGTACGTGGTTATAAGTACGTGTTGATTGTGCATTTTATACCGAGTGGATATATTCGAACATAGTTCCAGTTAGCACTTTTCGAACCTAGTTCAAACTAGAACATTTCAAAGATAATTCCAACAACCTATTGTTTTGGCCTTTTCGAACTTACTGACGTTTACTTGGACAGAAATTCGAACACGTACCTGTTTCAAACCCTGCACTATCAACACGTACTACTTATTACCACGTACGTTGTACGTATTTCCAACTAAATTTTATAATATTACACACGATCCTATTTCCAAGTCCCTCTTCAAAATCGGAATATTCGTTCGTGGGAAACAAGTTCGAAGGATTTTCGAACTTTTTGCAGAATTATCGAATTTAATACAGAGTGGATATTTTCGAACATAATTCCAATTAGCACTTTTCGAACCTAATTCAAACTAGAACATTTCGAACTTACTGACGTTTACTTGGATTTTGTTCTCGAAAACGTACCTGCTTCCATCCCTGCACTATCTTATTGTACACGTACTGTACCTAAGTCACCCTCCCGTATTTTACACTGGTATCGGAAACTAGACTGATGGTAGATGAATTTAGGAGACCGAAATATTTTAAATGTTGACCTCATAAGCTGCTAGACCAGTGTTGAGGATAAATGTTGAGGGGAAAAGGGCTTGTGTGATACCGGCTTTATAAAAGAACGATTACTCAACTGTAATTATAAACGACGGTGCAAATGTAGGCTATATTAGTATGTGAACACTTGTGCTATGATGAGTTACAAGTGTACACATGTGTTCATGTTATAGCTCACACTAACATACAAACACACACATACACACAAACACACACACACTCACACTCACACATTCACACACACATGCACAGACACACACACACATCTCCAACAGCTCTCTTCTCACACGTACACACACCCTCGATACAGCTGTCTCTCTCTCTCTCTCTCTCCACACACACACACACACACACACCCATCCACAGACACACACACATACACACGCACCCACACACACACTCACATGCACAGACACATGCACACATTCACACTCACACTCAAACATTCACACCCCCATACACATGCACACCCCCACACATTAATCCCCCCCCACCCCCACACACTCACACACACCCACACATTCACACACACACACACACACACACAGACAGAAACACACACACAAACAGACACACACACACACACAGACTCTCTTTCTCTCTCTTTCTCCTATTAAGCTCTCAGTACTTATAAAATCCCACTTTAAATCGCCACCCAACTTTACAAATCCGGTAAATCCAGCTCGCCCGTGCAATGAGCGAAGCAACACTCGACTGCGGTGTGGAGAGCTGTATAGTGGGCTGTGTGGGTGTGTCTGTGTGTGTGTGTGTGTGTCTGTGTGTGTGTATGTGTGTGGAAGAGCGATAAAGTATGTATATATGTACATTTTTGACATAATAATATACATAGGCAAGTATATAAGTGCATAATTGATTCTATGTACTGGTATTATATACTGTATATATATATATATATATATATATGTAATATATATATATATATATATATATATATATATATATATATACAGTATATATATATATATATATATATATATATATACAGTATAATATGTATATAAGGACGATTATATACATCCTTGTATTATTTTATGACAATCAAGACTCATACAAAACAAATGTAGGCAAAGCTATGTGTTTACTATTTAATTCCTTGATTATTTTCCTAGCCATATTTATCGTCATGTGTTAGCCAAATTACGATAAAACAAGGTACGCCTATCACTACACAGGTGGCATAATTACTCAATGTAGTTTTAGTTCTGGAATATAGTAGCAGTCTCCTGACCTCAATGAAGATCGTTTAATTCTAGCTTGAATAAAACAAAATCATCCGGACTGAGTGCGTGAAATGAGCGCTTGATATAATTATATTTGTGCTACCTTCACACACATATATATATTGTTTTCAGCTCACAGGTCATCCGTAAAGTAAACAAAATCGGCTAGTGGCAGTATGAATTAATAACATAATCCAATAACTGTACAGGATTCATATAGTATATCATATCAGGTCTGGCTAGCAGTATTGGATTGATTATTTATTCACAAGCGGATAAATTAATATGAATGCCTATTTAGTGTACTAATTATAATGGATATTAGCCTACACCATTTGAGATGGAACCTATTATTTACAACGTTAGAGTCACTAAGGACGAGACCTGTCGCAAATAAACAGATTAATTATTCAGAGTGGGGAGTGGGGTGAGAGCCTTCTGCTTTGCTATCCTTACCTTCCACTTAGTAGCATTTTTGTTTTAATTAAGTCTGGACTGCCTAGTTAGTCTAGTGGCTTAGTGCAAAAAATACCCCTATTTGTGCACTTTTGGAAACAAATGTCAATTTTGGCACACATGTACATTAGACCATTGCGAGTAAAACTGGATATAGAAACATTCTTGTGGACCTCCCCGGGGGCCGGGGGCGCCGCCCCAAAGTCCGCCCCGCAGAATCTCAAGTTGCCTCCATATAACTCCCCATATCTCCACTCCTAATCATATATTTTAATTCTGTTTGCAGCTTTTACTTCCTAATAACATTGCCAAAAAATGTAATTAAATAACAAAATATGATTAAATCAGTCGTTTCTATGGTATTTTTGATTTTGTAAAATATTTTATGTTACCGTTTTGTAAAGTCTTTTACAAATTCATTAATATCACGAAAATTACGCATCAAATCGTACCTTATGTTGTATTACTTTTTGTTAAGAAAATTATGAGTAATATAATGCCACAAAGAGATCGAAAATATATTAATTAGGGCCGGAGATATAGAGAGTTACGTGGAAACAACTTTAGCGTTGTCTGGGCGCACTGTGGGGTAGCATTCCCGACCACCTATCTAATATTGTCGTGATACAGTTATTATACCCTAACCCATGTTTTCGACTGTACACTAAATATAGAAGTGTGTAACTTATAACTTATTTGATGATGATAAATAAAAAACTTATTTTTTTTTCTAAATATCAATCACAATGTATTTTATGCTTATGCGATCAAATAACACAATAACATTAAATTTTCCATCTTCTCTTGACTTCTATATCACCTTCCTAATCTAAATAAAATAGTCTAATAATAGCCAGAAAAGAGAAGAAAAGGGCGTCCTCGGATTCTGAAAGGGTTAAAATGGATAAGATTATACTTGCACAACTAAACAAGATTATACTTGCACAACTAAACAAGATTATACTTGCACAACTAAACAAGATTATACTTGCACAACTAAACAAGATTATACTTGCACAACTAAACAAGATTATACTTGCACAACTAAACAAGATTATACTTGCACAACTAAACAAGATTATACTTGCACAACTAAACAAGATTATACTTGCACAACTAAACAAGATTATACTTGCACAACTAAACAAGATTATACTTGCACAACTAAACAAGATTATACTTGCACAACTAAACAAGATTATACTTGCACACCTAAACAAGATTATACTTGCACAACTAAACAAGATTATACTTGCACAACTAAACAAGATTATACTTGCACAACTAAACAAGATTATACTTGCACAACTAAACAAGATTATACTTGCACAACTAAACAAGATTATACTTGCACAACTAAACAAGATTATACTTGCACAACTAAACAAGATTATACTTGCACAACTAAACAAGATTACACTTGCATAACTAAACAAGATTATACTTGCATAACTAAACAATTAAATTTGCTGCAAAATAAGTAGTAGACTACAAAAGGCTTACCTACCAAGGTTGCACACGATAGTGAAAGTAAGTTCTTAATCTCTAATATTTCACACAATCATATCAAAATTAGAAAAAAGGTGTTTTGTTAGAGGGAACTTTGATACAGATTATACAATTGTTACATCAATAATGTTTCTTCACAGACACAGTTGCACATTGGTGTGCACACTAATAATGCCTTAGCACAATCGCATCGATTACTACATGAGCTTTTACATGATTTTTTTTCTTCAATTCTCTACATCCTTTGGCTGCAGCTGGCAGAGTGGTCCAATATGGTTCCCAGCCATGTGTGGTTCTTAACCATCCCCACTCAGAGGGGCATGGCAGTTGCATTTCAGGAACAAGTATTTGACCCCACACATGTCCACTTTGGTAGGCTGCTCGTTTCACATGTTGTTTGAATGCTGCTGTTGTGGGTGGTAGGCTCTCAATCTTCCGTCGGTACCTTTTAGTGAAAAGCTCTTTTCTACTCTCATCAAGATTGATAGAAGAACTCGTTCGATCATATAAAATAATAACAAATCTTTCAAGTAGCTGATACACGTCATAGCTGACACTGCTAAGAGGTGCTGACAAATCACAGAAAGCTTGGGTCACATCTGGGAATACCCTCCACACATCCCATGCAGACTTTTTTACCTTTTCCTGCAAAACATGAAACTGTGTCACAACCAGTGAAAGAGTGAAATCCTGAGAGTGCTTGTGATTATTGGACACCAAGATTTGATGCAATGATGTGTGCAGGGATATATCTCAGATGCTTTCCAAGGCCATATTCTACCCACAGTTCATCAACTTCAAGTTTCACAAAATGTTCAATGGCAAGCACCACTACATCTGTGTCCACCGTTCGTATGAGCAATCGTTTACAGCCCTTTCGTGCAGCATCACGCACATAAACAAATATTCTTGAATCTGCCTCTTCATGATTACAAGGCTGGATATTTGTGCAGTCAGCATTCTCCCGTGTGCATATAACATTCTCTCCGCAGGTGGCATACACTTCCTTCTTTGTTTGAAAGTTGTCTCTAATGTAGGATATGACGAAGCCAAACAGTTCTGTCTTGTTGTCTTGATTTAGCAAAAACTTGTTCCATTTTTTTGGAATCTTTGTTGTTTTCAAAACTCTTTTTCTGTCACCTTTTCCTCTCTTAACTCTGGCAGACTCTTTAAGACTTTCAGGAAAATATCTGTCCCACACAATATCCACCCTGTGTGCACTCTGTCGGTCAATATATGGGAGAAATACTTGTTCTGCATATTCCCCAAACGTACATGCAGTCTTGGGTTCCAGAAAATGCACTACTGCTGCACCATCAAATATCTTGGCCTCTTCAGCAGGTGCTTCAGTACATTTCAGTAGATCTGGCTCCAAAAGGCAGTCCACTAAATCTGACTTCTTGCCCAAACGTACCTTACCATGTTCGGATAATGATGGTGGATAGGGTTGATTTTCATACATAAAGAAGTCATCCATATTTATTGATCGTGTCTGGCATGATATATACAACTCTGAAAACAAAGCTACATTATCTTGAAGTGTGTTGACTTTCAACTGTGCTTTAGATTTATTGATGGTTTTCTGTTTGCTGAAGAGAGGCAAGTTACTTCTTGGGATGGGGTGTGTAACAGGTCTCAATGATGATTCCAGCCTCTCACTGATATACATTTCATATTTGGTTTGACCTACGTCAATGAAATTTGTTATGCTTTGCACAACAGCTGTATCCATAATATCTTTTGTGTCCAGAGTCACCAAATCATCTGATGTCTCATTGAATGGGTTTCCCATTTCCTCAAATGTGTTCACCATCGCATTAACTTTATCTCTGAATTGTTTCTGGATGCTTGGTACTTGTTCATGATGATTGTGTTTTTTTGAAATGTTAGTTTTCATTGACTGTTCAAACTCTGTCAACAATCTTGCTAACTCTGGTCCTGCTACTGTCCACCTTCGGAGAGCACTTGGGTTTTCAGTAAGCCCTACAGCACCTCCAGTCCCTTTTATTATAGCATTATTTTGTTCATGGCATTGATCAATTGCCATTCCAGAGAACACATATGATGTTTTGTGAAGGACAAAATGTCCATTCTGGAACTGCTCACAGATTTCAGGGTGGACTCCAGACAGCATAGTCATATCCCTAATGTGCACTGGTAGCCAGCGACCATAGTGGGTGCTGTCTAAAGCGAAAAACCATGGCATCAACATAGTGTGTGTCTCTAAGTAAAGAGAAAAGTTTCCTTCTCTCTGTGCTCTCACAAAAGACAAGATCAACAGCTGAAACTCCATAGTGAGGTGCCAGAACAGAAACTGTGGACTTTGATTTTTTCTCATCTCTGTCCAAGCCTTGAAACCCATTGTCTCCTCTTCTTGCTCATTGATCACCTCTGTGTAAGTATGGAAAGCACGTTGTTGTAGGATTGACAGAGAATCTGATGAGAGCGGCGAGTCTTGGTCACATGTGATGCTTTCTCAAATGATTCTGCAGTACCAGGTGTTGCAATGTCTGATCGCACGATGACCTCCACCCATCCACTTCCCTTAAGCCATGTCCCTAATGTTCTGAGCGCCGCCATTTCTATATGGAGGCCACCAAGCATGATGACAAACTTATCCTCCCCATAGCTCTCTGGCCAACACCACTGTACTTGTTTGGCCAATGCAAATAAAGGTTGATCTACTGTCATCACTGGAATTTGTCCAGGATTGAGGAACTGCGAAGCTTCACTCACAACCTTCATTCCATGCTTAACCATTGCTACAGTGTGAGCATTCTCATAGAACATGGGTAGCATTGCACCTATAGAAACTTGTTGTGGTACTTGTGGTTGTCTAGCGGCATGAAATGCAGCCCAGGATATGAAATCTTCAGTGGCGAGTTGGTCCTTTTTGTATAGGTCTCTAACATTGTGCAACCATTCATATTCTTCATCCAAGGCATCCGGATAAACATTCTCCGAGGGTTTAATTGGGCCAGTCACCTGTGGAACGAATGGTCTACTAGTGTGCAGTCTTGCAGGAACAACGTCAGTGTATTCTTGTGGCAGGTCACATACTTTTCTTGCATATTGTTGTTTCTCCAAAGATATAGGATTTCTCTCTGTACCTCGATTTAATGAAGTTGGACACTGAAAAACTGAGATGCTTGTTCCATGAAATGAATCATGAGCTGTTGTTGCACTTGGGTTATGGTCTATGTTATCTAGGGCAGGAACAGTGAACAGCTTATGTTTCAAATTCATGGGACAAACAGTCTTCTCTGCTTCAAACCGCTCACATACTTTATTAGCAATGTCTGTTAACACTTGAAGAATACGTTCATAGGAAACACTCATCCCAAGTTTGTACATAATATCAACCAATTCTTTGCTGCGTGTTAGTGTGTGTATCTTTAAACCCACATACAGAGGCAATGGAGTTTCCCGGTCTGTTGTGTGTCTACCACACCCAGTTTTTGGTTCTTTTTTGGCACGCTTTACACTGTTGAAGAGCATGAGTTGAGCAATAGACACAGTATGATTTTGGGTTGATGAATTCTCACGGTTTCTTATGTTTGGGTCATGCAACACCATTTCCACCAGAGCTAACAATGAAGATGGAACAGAACTACCTTGGCAGTCAGGGGTAAATGAGCCATTGAACTGTTGTTTTATCTGAAACATCTCACGCCTAACAATCTCAGCAGCCTTTACTAACTGCAGTGCTTCATCGTCATAATCTCTACCTGTTACACATTCATCTATCATATTGTCAACATCGTCCTTGAAAATTAACAAAGTGCTCTGGCCCTTACTGTGTTTATCTGTATGACACACCAAGTCTGGTATTTGTGCCAAAATTCTGTTTTTTAATCTTGTCACGTGTATGTGTTCATCCTCCACACCAAGGGACAGCAATCGTTCTTTGTACAAATGGGCCAGATCTGTCAGTTTGAATGTGTTGATGTTTGAGTAATTTCGAGATTCATTTATGTATGATATCAGTTCAGCTAACACAATACCATGAACATTGTTGGTGGCAACAGTTTCATCAGTGGATTGTAAATATTTGTCATGTTTCTTGTACAATGCAGTTAAACAGTTTGCATGATAAACTGCATCAATCGCTATTACATCACCTTCAGATAGTTTAGCCAGCAATTTTGAATCAACAAGATCTATTGCACACTTGAGCACTTTCTCATCTAAACTATGTGTTGCAGCTACACGCCTATATACATCACAGTGTTCAACAATTTTATCACATACCAAACAAAGCTCATCATTGGTGTTTCCTTCAGATTTTGATGATGACCTTGTAACTTTTTCAGAGGGGCCTTCTTTATCATTCTCAAGTGTTTCCAAGAGTTTCCTTTTCTTGTTCTGTACTCGTTTCAGAATTTGACTACTGTATTTTACTCTGCAACGTTTGTGCCATGAAGCACAGTGTTCAGACAGGACACCCGCACTAAAAAAAATCAAGATTATGTCTTTTGGAAGAGCATCGGCCTCTTGGAATTGCTTAATAATTGTTTCTAAAGTAACATACCCTTGACCTCTGTCGTTTCTTTTTGTATTGGCAGGACATTCAAGATCTTCAGATGTTTTTTCTTGGCAAAACACACATTCCTTCCAGTCTATTTCAGTCGCCATTCTGAATGTTTGATGTAGGTTATGGCTATCGTCTTATTCTCACACATGACCTGAAACAACAGAATATTCAATGTGAGGAACTATGAACATTAAGCTGGTTGCAAGCTTATTATAAATGCCATTTCAAGAAGAATAAATAGCTACAAAATCAAGGGTGGCCGGGAATGCTACCCCACAGTGCGCCCAGACAACGCTAAAGTTGTCTCCACGTAACTCTCTATATCTCCGGCCCTAATTAATATATTTTCAATCTCTTTGTGGCATTATATTACTCATAATTTTCTTAACAAAAAGTAATACATCATAAGGTACGATTTGATGCGTAATTTTCGTGATATTAATGATTTTGTAAAAGACTTTACAAAACGGTAACATAAAATATTTTACAAAATCAAAAATACCATAGAAACGACTGATTTAATCATATTTTGTTATTTAATTACATTTTTTGGCAATGTTATTAGGAAGTAAAAGCTGCAAACAGAATTAAAATATATTGATTAGGAGTGGAGATATGGGGAGTTATATGGAGGCAACTTGAGATTCTGCGGGGCGGACTTTGGAACGGCGCCCCCGGCCCCCGGGGGGGGGTTCACAAGCGTGTTTCTATATCCAGTTTTACTCGCAATGGTCTAATGTACATGTGTGCCAAAATTGACATTTGTTTCCAAAAGTGCACAAATCAACTAAGCCACTAGACTAAGTAGGGGCTGCAAGGAGTGTGCAGTATGCGTACTTATGTAACTTTATGTAACTCTATATATCTGTAATATTGTCAATCTATGTATCTACATTTATCTAAGACTATTAATTAATCTAGTTATATATCCATCTCACATTGATCTAAACAAAGAAAAAAGAAAACTCTGCATTAAAAAAAACATAAAAACTAAAATTATTCCCTTAATCCCTTTCGTCTTCTTCTCAATTCCTTCTTTTGCATGTTCTACTAAATCTTCCTTTGTTCCCTCTTCTCCTTCTTCTTCTTCTCCTTAATCGGTCTCTTGGCTCTCGTTCCTCTCTGTTCTTCTATACTTGGCTCTTTCGCAGTGTTACAATGTTTTATCTTTTGGTTTCTTTCGTCTTCCAGTTCTCTTTTTCTGAATATATATACCTATATATTCACACCAGTTTACATGAAAATAAATACGCATTACTCTTCACCTATTTCTTATCATTCGCCATTAATCACTTATGCATACATTTAATATGGGATTTATCTTGTCTGTGATATCGTTAATACAATTTTGCCATTTCCGCTGCTTACAATTTTTTTTCATTACATTATTTTATTTATTTCGCTGCTTTATTCTCATTCCACTCTTGAATTTCTCGAAAGATTTACACTAGATTCCATTTAATTAAACCCCTCGTATATACTATTTATATTAACTTCATATTCATCGCTATATGCTCTCGCTCTCTCTCTCTCTCTCCACACACACAGATATTACAGCAATATGTCTAAACAAAGCGAGACTCCCCCGGGATATTGGGAGCATATATACGCTTCCTCCCACCCAATACAATCTTCACAATTTATCCTTCAAGTTAAATATTTTTGAGACTGAACACTGATTTTTTTAACATATAAACAGTTTTGATATATTCATTGGGAGGACCTTATACTAGGAGAAACACTTTACACAATAGGAAGAAGGACAGCTCTCTAATCTCTACTCTTCTACTTTGCTCTTTCTTTCCTGCTTTGCTTCTCTCTAATTCTGAGGCACCTCATCTCCCAAACCTGCCTATCCGCCCCCTCCCCCCCTCCCCCCCCCCTTCACTTTATCTAAAACGTATCTAATTATATGAACTGGATAAATATATATATATATATATATATATATATATATATATATGTTAGTATAGCCAGGTAATAGATTCTCTTTTAAACAGACATGGTTAAAGGAAAAATGGTACAAACAAGACCCCCCTAGCACCAACCCGGCCAATGACATTACATTTTTCTACAGAAACTACATATCTTCCGACCACACAACAGACGAATCCATTATGAAAGAAATAATTCACAAAAACGTCCTCCCCACCAACCCTGACAATAAAATAACTCATTATTTACTACAAATCTCCTAAGACCTCCAACCTTGTCCTCCGTAACCGCCCCATTTCCACCAACCAACCGAAAGACGATCATGTGATATACCAGAATATTTGCACCTCTGGGGACTGTGGACCCCTATCCTATGTTGGAATGACACAGACTCGCCTTTCCCGTCGACTAACCCTCCACCTTCAATCTGGCGCTATAAAAGATCACTATCAAGCCCCCCACCATCTTGCCCTTACTCGCGTCGACCTAGACAAACAAACTACCATACTCGACAAAGAATCAGACCCCAGAAGACTAGCTATTTTAGAAGCTCTATATATCCAAACGCTCAACCCCAGCATCAACAACCAAACACAAGACCTTCAAATTCTTCCTTCAGGCAAGCGCTACAGGCATACTGCCCTCGTTCCTCTCGCCCTGTGCCCCCCTCCCGTACCTTTCCGCGATCAGCACACCAACCAATCACAGCCACCCACAGCCAACAACCAACCACCGATAAGATTTAGTGCCCGTCTCGCGAATAGACTGCCTTCCACCAATGAACAGCCACCCCATACCCAGTAGCTCCGCCCACCTACCAATTCTTGATCTATATATATATATATATATATATATATATATATATATGTATATTTTTGAAAATATATAATTGTTCTCTACTTATTGCATTTTCGGTTCATTCTGACTTCCCTCTGCGTGAGCCAGTATGCGAACACAAAAGCTGCCTGTTCGTTTTACAAACAGTAATTGATATTAGTGTGTTTACCCTTCCCGATCATACAAAAGAGAATGGTGCAGAGAGAGAGAGAGAGAGAGAGAGATGTGATGTTTATGTTCTTTGTTTGTATGTGTGCATGTGTAATTTGTACGTATGTGTGACTAAACATATGCAATAATAGGCTAAGGGAGGATGGTTCACATTTTGGTCGATTTTTTTCATTTATTTGATATTTATTTTAGTTTCTTCCCTTGACCTCCATCAAGCTTAAAAAAAACATCCATTAGATCCCCCTTCTAGATTAATTTGTAAATTTATCTGTAGAAAAATGTCCCGGCCGAAGGCCGGTTCCTCCAAAATTACAGGCTCAATATCGTTCGCCAGGAAAAAAATCGACACCTAGATAGCACGAAATATCTTAAAATCAACAAACTAATGGGGCAAACGTCTTAAAATATCAAATGTAATGGGCCTAAACATGAGGGAGAAGGGGATCTAAAAAACGACCCATCTCCCCTTAAAAAGAAGAAGAAAGGTCAAGTATATATGACAAGTAAACGCGTGAAAAGGTAAACGACATCAACTCAACCTGTTCTTCCTTTCTGAACTATCGTCGATTTTGATTTTAATTTGGCTAGCATTTAATATATTTAACAACTGATTCTCTATAACTAATGGACAAAGTATGGAACAACTATGTCTCTGTATAATATTATTGCCAAGTTATCATAATTAATAATACAGTGATAATAAATAATACATGATACTGTATATAAGAGACAAGTATATATGCAGTTATCGTGTCGCTTCCTGAATATTATCCCACTTGACCGTCTTTTGTTTAATACAGTAGTAGTAGTAGTAGTAGTAGTAGTACAAAGGAGTACAAAGGAAATCAAGCAACAACAGGTATAATGACCCTTCTAGGCTGCTTGTCCTCCAAAACACTGAGGATCAAGTGTCCAAACAGTGGTTTAGAGTGGGTAAGGGAACATTGGAAAGGAAACTACTGCCCTGGAACTAATGTCCGTGGCAGGACTAGGAAGTTAGTAGGGGACATATGGGTTAGTAACTGAGGGGAGGATAAAATAAAGTTATTCATTTACAAACGCAGTCAGTCGCGGGTTTGATGCGAGATATTTGTCTAGGCGGAGTTTAAATGAATCAACGGTGCTGCAGTCTATAACGTCTCGGGGAAGCCCATTCCACAAGTTGACAACTCGAGTGAAGAAGAAATTCTTAGATTCGTGTGAGTTAAAAGATTTACCAATAATTTTGCAACCGTTTCCCCGCGTGTAATTAGATTGGTTGATAGTGAAGTACTTACTACAGTTCATATTGTCGATGCCTTTGATGATTTTGAACACTTGAATTAAGTCACCTCTTAATCTGCGCTGGGCTAAAGGAAATAGATTTAATTCTCTAAGATGCTGTTCGTATGGTTTGTTCTTTAGGCTAGGTATAATTTTGGTAACTCTACGTTGAACTCGTTCTAGCTTGTTTATGTCTTTTTGGTAATAAGGGCACCAGCATTGAACGCAGTATTCCAGAAGAGGGCGGACTAAGGAATTGTAAGGGGTTAGGATAACGTCTTTGGATTTATGCTCAAATGACCTGCCTATAAAGCCAATTATTGTGTTTGCCTTCTTAACAACTTCTGAACATTGTTGACTCGGTTTTAGGTTACTCGACATTGTTACTCCCAGATCGGTTTCTCTGTTTACATTCTTAAGCTGAGTGCCATTCATCGAATAGTTTGCTTTCTCATTTAGGTATCCGATATGTAGTACTTTACATTTATCCGCATTGAAACTCATTTGCCAAATTTGGGCCCAATGTGACAATTTATCTAGATTGTGTTGCATATCGTCAACTTGATCTTTTTAGAGTACGCTATTTGCAATTTTTGTATCGTCAGCAAATTTTGAGATTGTACAGGTGAGACTTTCATCTACAGTATGTCGTTGATGTAAATTAGAAAGATAATTGGTCCTAGTACCGATCCCTGGGGTACCCCGCTACTTACATTGGTCCATTTAGATGCCTTACCGTTTATGACTACTCTTTGCTTTCTGTCGCTGAGCCAATTTTCTATCCATTTCAACACACCGTCTTGTATTCCATGCGCTTTTAGTTTTAGCAGTAAACGTTTGTGGGGAACTTTGTCAACGGCCTTTTGAAAATCAAGGTATATAATATCTACAGCTTTACTCTCATCGTAGAGGTTGAGGATATCGTGGAAGAAGTCTAAGAGGTTTGTTAAACAGGAACGTTTTTTACGAAAGCCGTGTTGAGTATCTTTAAGTATATTATTTTCCCCTAAGTGATTTACGAGTCTGTCTCTTATGACCGTTTCTAGCATTTTACATACAACTGAGGTTAAGCTAATTGGACGATAGTTACTGGGTAGGGATTTGCTGCCTTTTTTGAATATCGGTGTTACGTTGGCTATCTTCCACTGATCAGGCATAGTTCCAGACTGCAAGGATTTATTGAATAGTAATGTCAGTGGTTTGGAGAGCTCATCCTTAGCTTCCTTTATAACTCTAGGCGAGATTGTATCAGGTCCAGGCGTTTTATTTACCTTGAGTTTATCTAAACAATTCAATACTTCTCTCTCTGTAACGGTGATATTGCTTAGAACATCTGAATTATCAATCTGAATCGGCGATGGTGTAGGGATATCACTGAGGTCTTCTGTTGTAAAAACTGATGCAAAGAAGGTATTGAGGGCATTACTCATTTGTACTTCGTCTTTGGTGTATTCTCCATTTTCATCGACTAACGGTCCAACAGTTGAAGTAACTACTTTTTTCTTTCTGATATAACTATAGATTTTTTTCGGGTTTGTTTTACTTTGATTCGCAATATGTAACTCTAGAGTCTTTTTACTTTGCTTAATTAACTTTTTGGCTTTGCGTCGTAGCTCTACAAATTTCACCCGTTCTTCGTCATTTTGTGAGGATTTTAATCTATCATTAGCAAAATTTTTAGCAAGCAGGCAGTTTGAAATATCTTTATTCCACCATTTGGGCTTATTATTATGGCCTGGACGCCGTATTTTCGATGGTATGCAGTCTTGCACTGCTTTTAGGTAAGTGGTTTCGAATAACTTCCAAGATGTATTTATGTCGTTATTGTTAATTAAAAAGCTCCAGTCAGTTTCTTTAAACAGAGCTCTAAGTTTATGAAAGTTTGCTTTCTTGAAATTAGGGACTTTTTCGATGCTACTATTTGGTTCGTTACTAGTAAAGTTTAAAGTGAAAGTTATCGTACGATGGTCGCTGTTACTGAATTCATCACCAACATTCAAATTCTCTATTAATTCTTCTTTTGTTGCAAAGTTGTAGTAGTAGTAGTAGTAGTAGTAGTAGTAGTAGTAGTAGTTTGTAGTAGTAGTAATAGTTTGTTGTAGTAGTAGTAGTAGTCAATCAATCAATCAATCAATATTCTTTATTTCATGATATACAGTTAACCATATATTACATAATCACCCCCAAATGTAAGTTAATATAATACAGTAGTATGAAATCAGGGAGCACTGTATATTTTCAATCAGAATAGACGAATATGAAAAATAGTAAATATATTCCTTTAAAATGCAGTAGTAGAATTAAAATATTGCATCATATTAAAAGCACAAAAGGTGCCTGCTTAAAACTTATATTCATTATTTAAGATTTAATAATATGTACCGGGTAAGTAAAATATATTAAAACAATATTTAAGTCACTGTAATTAAAACACAAGACGCAAAGTGGATTATTGGCCTGGTAATGTAAACCAAGTATAAAGTAATATAGTTATAGCAAGTAATAAAGATATGAATGGTTTGTAATAAAACAATACAACAAGAGTGATGTAAAGATGATTTAAAATATTAAGCTAATTTTATAAATTTTACAAACCAAATTGTATAGAATAATTGCCTTAAACAAATATATACACAGGTAATTGATAAAACTCATGGAAATATCTTAAAAGTAAATAAATAAAACATACCACTAATATCCATAATATAAACAAGGCCCTCTACGGTCTTCATGCCTCTGGACCCAATTGATTCTGAAGGTTAATATATCAAGGTTTTCTATTGATAAATCAACATTATATTCTTTGTGAAAATAGGATTCAACCTGTTTAATAAAATATCCCTTCTTTAGAAAAGGCAAACTATTTCTAATTAACGGGTTCTTCAAATATCCAATGCGTTTATAAAATCTGGCTTGTATCAGGGCGGTTAGGTGCTTAAATAATAACTGATTACAGTTTGAGGCAGTGACGTGGCTACTGGCATACGTTGGCACATTACTTTAGTAGTAGTAGTAGTAGTAGTAGTGCTTCAAATTGGCTGACAACACTACCAATCAAGGCAAAAGGCTTCAATCTCAACAAACAAGAATTTAATTATGCTATTGCACTGAGGTATGATTGGCCAATTGAAGGACTGCCCGATCGATGCGTTTGTGGAACCAACAACGATGCAGACCACTCCATGATATGTAAGAAAGTAGGATTCATCAGCATCAGGCACGATGAAGTAAGAGATGTAACGGCGAACATGCTCAGGGAGGCGTGTCGAGATGTGGTGCGCGAACCATCACTCATTCCCTTGGATGGAGAGATCATGCAGCACAGGACGGCCAACACCTCCAATGAAGCAGGAGTGGACGTTAGTGCAAGAGGTTTTTGGACAAGTGCACAGCGAGCGTTCTTTGACATAAGAATATTTGACCCAATGGCCCATACTGTAGCTACAGCGAGCTATCTCTAGATGCTGCACACAAGAGGAACGAACAAGAGAAGGTCAGGGCATATGGGGAAAGGATCTTAAATATCGAACAAGGCAGCTTTACCCCACTAGTCTTCACCACAGCTGGAGGGATGGGACCCAGGGCCCAGTGCTTCTATTCAAGCCTTGCAGAGATCATCGCAGAGAAGAAGCAACAGCCCAGGAGCCACGTCGTAGCCTGGATGAGGTGCCGTCTATCTTTCTCATTGCTCAGATCAGCACTACTATGCCTGCGGGGAACATGACGGTCTGCACCACAACCAGCGACGGTGGCAGAAGTGGACTACGAGGCAGCAGTGGCAGAGGGTCGCATAGGGAGGTGACTGGATTGAAGTTGCAAGGTGTAGAATAGTAATATCTGATGCTTGTAAAATATATTGTATGAACAATATTAAATAAAAATCAAAGTAGTAGTAGTAATCCACGATGATGAGTCTGAGTGCTTACCCCGGAATAGGGAGTAGCTGAATGACTACCAAGTCGGGCGCTTTGATGACTGTTCTGACCTGGTTTAGGGTCCAAAGAGGGGATGCACAGGCTGAGTGGCTAAAAGTAGTGTTAGTAGTAGCAGTAGTAGTAGTAGCAGTAGTAGTAATAGTAGTAGTAGTAGTAGTAGAATGGTTGTAAGTTTAATGGTAGTAGTGAGCTAGATGTATGTTAAGAAGTAGTTTGTATCGATTGTTTTCTCTTTTTTGATGGATCTATGTTTTTCTGTGCATGTCTGTGTGTCTGTATTTCTGCATGTATAACCTTTTCCTGTCTGTATTTGTTTGTATTACCGTTTACTTGTTTGTACGAATTGTTATCAATTGATATGCATCTGGCTGGTTTTATGTGTATACAGTGTTATGTTTCTTTGTATCTGTCATATTGTTTTAAGGGGGGATGGTTCGTTTTTCTGGACCCCCTTCTCCCTCATGTTCTCCCCATTAGCTTTGAAACTATTAGACGTTCGTTCTATTAGTTTGGTGATGTTGAGATCTTTTGCCTCATTTCTTTGTCAGTATTAAGACTTTTCGTGGCATTTAGGTGTCGTTTTTTTTTTCATGGCGAGCGATAGCAAGCCTGTAATTTAAGAGGAACCGGCCTTTGGCCAAGACATTTTTATACCGAAAAAGTATACATTTATTTTCATTGTTTAAGCATGATGGAGTTCTACGAAGGAAAGTAAAAAATGAAAACAAAACAATAACAAAACAAAAACAAATATATATACGTATATGCACCCCCCCCACCCCCAAAGCAGTAGGCTACGCTCCTAACCGATTCCTTACATATTTTGCTGTGCGCTTCTGCATTTCTCTATGTGGCTGGTCGTATTTACTTTATGTGTATGTACATGTGCCTGCTAATACGTTGTCTCTGTTAGTTGGTTTGTCAGGCTGTCTTCCTATAACCTCTCTATCTCTCTCTCTCTCTCTCTCTCTCTCTCTTGTCAACACTTCAGCCAGCTCTCCATCAGTATATAGATGAAAGGATCGATGCAGCCCTCTTCTCCTTCTTCTTCTTCTTCTTTATTTTCTTCTTCTTCATCTTCTTCTTCCTCTTCTTCTCCCCCTCCTTCTTCTTCCTCCTCTTCTTCTTATTTTTTCTTTCTTATTCTTTCTTTTTCTTATTCTTCTCCTTCTTTTTTCTTTTTGTTTTTTTCTTCTTCTCTTACCACTTGGTTTATTCAGTATTAAATCGTTCCTTTCTCATTTTCCTTCTTTCTCTTCTCCTTTTTCCACTTCCTCAATGTTTGTCACATTATTTTTTCTCATCCATTATCTGATCTGTTTTATGTTTCATTTCTTTATCTCTCTTCTTCTTCTTCTTCTTCTTCCTCCTCCTACTTCATTGCTTATTTTTCTTCTTCTTCCTTTTCTCCTCCTCCTCCTCCTCCTCCTCCTAATCTTAACCCTAATCATTTCCGTCATTTGCATACCTATCCTTTCGTCTATTATTTGTGTATGTTATATGTGTTCAACTGTTTGCAGGGAGTTATGTCAGATACTTTCGTCTATTATTTGTGTATGTTATATGTGTTCAACTGTTTGCAGGGAGTTATGTCAGATACTTTCATCTATTATTTGTGTATGTTATATGTGTTCAACTGTTTGCAGGGAGTTATGTCAGATACTTTCATCTATTATTTGTGTATGTTATATGTGTTCAACTGTTTGCAGGGAGTTATGTCAGATACTTTCATCTATTATTTGTGTATGTTATATGTGTTCAACTGTTTGCAGGGAGTTATGTCAGATACTTTCGCCTATTATTTGTGTATGTTATATGTGTTCAACTGTTTGCAGGGAGTTATGTCAGATACTTTCATCTATTATTTGTGTATGTTATATGTGTTCAACTGTTTGCAGGGAGTTATGTCAGATACTTTCATCTATTATTTGTGTATGTTATATGTGTTCAACTGTTTGCAGGGAGTTATGTCAGATACTTTCGGAAATGAAAGATTATGCAATTCTAAGTATAACAAATGTTCTATAAGCATTGTTGTTGTTGTTTTTTTTGCGCCAGTGTCTGGCAATCAGTCATTTAAATTTGACAATTACTGAGTGAGGTGGTGTAGGGAGGGAGGGAGGAAGGGAGAGTGCTGGTGCCACTATGAGGAAGTTTACTCTGTATTTTTTTGCTATGCCATAATATCTTTGAAAGAGAGAGTATTTCTCAACTGCTATTAATGGCGCGTAAGGTGTTTATATTGACAACAAACTGGGGCGAAAGGTCTTGAAATTTCTAAACTAATGGAACAAACGTCTTAAAATCTCAAAGGTAATGTAACTAAACATGAGGGAGAAAAAACAACTACCTCCCCCTTAAGCTGACTGTATAGGATTGCAGTCCACGCGAGCAAGTAATAATAATACTATGTATCTTGGCATTCTTTATCTCTGAGTGGATACGTCTTTTGCTCTAAAAAACATATCCTATTATTCTTTCTGTTCTTTCACTCTTTCTGAAGATTTCGTTTCTTCTATGTTTTACTTTCTCAAACTCTCACTCACTCTCTTACACTATCTCTCTCTCTCTCTCTCTCTCTCTCTCTCTCTCTCTCTCTCTCTCTCTCTCTCTCTCTCTCTCTCTCTCTCTCTCTCCATCTTATATATCAGCTTCATTAAAACTATTCTAACAATTGAGCTAACTTTGATAATATTGTAATTAATTCATCAGTAATCATTGTCTCTATCATTGAGTAAAAATTTGCAGCCAGTAGCCAGCGGTAACCTTCTTCGGCTATTGAGCTCGTCCCGGAATCTTTACGACTCTGAATCTTACGATTCTATACAGGACTCTTGGATCGAAACTGACGTTGTTTACCCAAGAGCAGGGTTGTTCCAAATTACGGGAAGGATGTTCACTGATGGAGAGCAGTCTGGGAGAGTGGGACGACCTAGGATGAGGACTTTCGTTCCTCCTGCTTGACAAGAAGCCATCAGGAAGTTTAGTGGTGATTGGAAGAGAGTCTGTGTACTGGGTGGTGTGGTGTCCGGTAGATGGGTGATGCTGGTTACAAGTAGACCCAATGTGAGAAGGTCTTTGAAATTCCTCCAATAGTACTTAAGAATTGCTCCTTGGTGCTCGCTCCTGTATTGGCAAAATTGTTCCGTCTGTGTACTCATACCTCATGCTTCCCAGTATCCTGGAAAGAAGCAAACATCCATCCAGTTCCTAAAAAAGGTGCCTCTTCAGATCCATCAAACTACAGACCAATAGCTATAACTTCCACTCTTGGTAAAGTCTTTGAAATTATATTAAATAATCATATAATTAAGCATCTTGAGAATAATAAATTAATCAGTGATAGGCAATATGTTTTTAGACGATGTTGATCAACTGCAGACATTCTTTGCCTTCTTACATATCAAATCAACTAAGCTACAGACCAACATGGTGAAACACATACAATAGCACTGGATATATCAAAGGCATTTGATAGAGTCTGGCATCAATCCTTATTGTCGAAGATGTCACACTACGGCCTTGCATCATTAGTTCCACTAATTCTTCTTATCTTCATAACACAAAAATATGTGTAGTGGTAGATGGACTTTATTCTCAATTTCACTCAATAAATGCTGGTGTTCCCCAGGGATCAGTTTTGGCCCCAACTCTGTTCCTCATTCATATCAATGATCTCATATCTACCACTCATAATCCAATATATTCCTACGCAGATGACTCAACACTCCACAGTTCCTTCATATTTACCAATTCTTTCACCCAACCCGATCTTATAAATTCAAAAATAAACACTGCAATTTCTCTGAACGAGGACCTTTCTAGAATTAGTGAATGGGGACAAAACAATCTAGTTTCCTTTAATGCACAGAAAACTAAGTACATTCAATTCTCTAACCGACAGAATCTCACTGACTCCCATATATTTGTTAATGATGTAAATATTCCCACTTCCCCTAGTATTGACATTCTCGGTGTAACATTAACTATTAACCTGAGCTGGACACATTATGTTAGAAGCATTGCTAAGAATGCCTCTAAAAAACTGGGACTCCTGTACAGAGTTCGAGAATTCTTCACTGACGAGCAGTTGGCCGTAATAATTATATAAAAGTCATGTGCGTTCTCAGATGGATTACTGTTCACCTCTGTGGAGTGGAAGTGGAGTGGTTGCATTGAGGCAGTTGGACAAAATTCAAAATAAAGCTATTAGATTAATCAATAACCCTGCAACCACACAGGACCTTCCTACATTATCCATACGAAGAAACGTTGCATCCCTTGCATTATTCTACAGATATTTTCACAGCAATTGTTCTGAGGAACTTGCTTCAATTGTGCCGCCTCTCCACATCTTTCCCCGTAGAACTAGGGCAGCTGAGAGCGCCCATGAAGTTACACTTTCTCCTCCACAATGCAGAACTTCTGCTTATCAAAATTCATTTATCCCCAGAACTACTACTCTTTGGAATTCACTTCCCTCTAGTTGCTTTCCACAAACTTATAATCTACAACAGTTTTAATCCAGTTGTTACAAACATTTTATGAATGGAGGATGCTTTTAGGCACATGGACCTTTTTTGTTTTATCTGTGTTTTTCCTTCCTCCGTTCATTGTCTCTTAAAAACAAACAAAAACAAAGCTTTGTAGCAGGTGGAAGCTTCTGGTGACTATTCTGAAGCTCTGCCTGTTTTTGTTTAATGATATAGGAGAGTTGTCTTGAAATCTTGTTTGTTTTGTTTTGCAGTCGTCCTCTATACTGTATGTATTCATCTAGAACAGTATGAACATTCATGGTATAGTTCTGAGCCATATGACCCTTCCGTCTACAAGTAGAATATTTTTGTTTTGTTTTAGCGGAGCTTGATGATTCCACAGTTTCTGCCGCTCTGTCAGAGTGTTACGGTAGGTTTGTAGTAGGACTTGGCCTGACCTGGGTTATTGTTCGCGATGTTTATAGATGGTGGGTTATGTCTGTGTGTGTTGCACCTCTCATAGCTCAGAGTTGATATGTGTTTTCTGATGTTTGAATGAGCTGGTGGTGCTTTATGTGGACATAAAGATGAATATTGGTTTAATGGCTGGTTTGTTTGTGTGGCTGTCTGGGTGAACCTGTGCAATGGTCGGATGATGATATTGTGTGTGCTGGTGCTGATGATACTTGGTTTGATGAGAACTGTGATTGTGTAGCTGACTGTGTTGTTGCAGATTGCTGTGAGTCAGTGGATGTAGTGGTTACACTGTCACTTGTCTAGATTGGTTGATGTAGTTGCAGTGATGCTTCGGCGGTCCATTAGTCTTGGGGGATCCAGAATTCCACCATTCTCTGACAGAACTGTTGTCAGCTAGGTGTTTTTCCCAGTCCTAATCAATTATGTTGGGAATTGCTGAGCATTACAAAAAATGTCACTCTGGGAAGCTCTCTCTCTCTCTCTCTACCGTGTCGCCAATTAAACAGAGACAGCACCGTACTAGCTACTAATTATGCACCCCATCGCCAGCTCCTCTCCTTTATCTCCTACCACCTGAAGGAAAGAGGGGTCGCTTTTCTGATCCCCCTTCTCCCTCTTGCTTAGCCCCTAAAGTGTTCAGATTATAATACGTTCGGCCGATTTGTTTAACAATTTGAAGACATTTCACCTCTTTTTTTCTGTCAATATTAAGACTTTTCGTGTCATTTAGGTTTCGATTTATTCCTGGCGAGCGATAGCGACCCTGCAATTTAGGAGGAACCGGCCTTCGGACAGGACATTTTTCTACCGAAAAATGTACAAATACTTCTTGTAAGGGGATCCTGTTTTTGTTTTCAAGTTTGATGGTGGTCTAGGGAGGAACCTAGAAAAATAATAAATACATTTTAAAAATCGACCAAAAAGTAAGCCATCCCCCCTAAACCTTACTGGAGCCCCTATGTTGAAGAACTAATTGATGCAGTGCTAAATCTATTCGGACAATTTTCCTACTCTCTCTCTCTCTCTCTCTCTCTCCCTAAAGGTTTCGCACCGTCATTTCCCCTCCTATCTCATTTCCTTTTCCTCGCACGTTTCCTTTCGTTTTCCACCTCTTAGCCTCTCTTTACCCTGCTATTCTCCTGTCTTTCTCTCTATAAATCTTTCTTTTACTTTAACGGTGCCCTTCAGCATAGGATTGACTTTTTCTCTCGTCTGTTCAAAGTTTCTGCTTCTTTGACTTGTCCTTGGGATGTTTAAGTTGTTTGCCTCGAAAGTAATAATTTTCGATTCTCTTGATGGTTCCTGTTCAGATTTTTCACTGAATCCATTAATATTTAAGTAACTTGAGTCAATTCACGGTTGAGTGTATTTTAAGTTTACGTCGTGCTGTGTGAATTGTCATTTCACACTTCGTGTGCTATTATGGTTCCTCGCAATTTTATCTCCTCCCGTCTCTCTCTCTCTCTCTCTCTCTCTCTCTCTACAAGCACCTCACCTTAAACCCACGACTGATTGCATTTGTAAATGAATTACTTTTTTCTCAGACTTGTAGCTGTGTTATTTTATTAACCCAAATACATCCCTAGTAACGTCTCCTAACCCTGCCAAAGACATTGGTCTTAGGGCAGTGCTTCCCCTTCCAATTGCCCCTTACCAACTCTGAACCATTGTTAGACACATTGAACAGCAGTGATTTAGAGGGCAAGCAGCCTCGAAGAGTCGCTAGATCTGTTGTTGCTTGACTTCGTTTGTACTTCATTGTACTCTCTCTCTCTCTCTCTCTCTCTCTCACTCACTCCCTCATCCAGTAAGTTTCACCTCAACCTTGCCAGCCTCTTTTTCATTAACTTATTTCCCTCCTCAGCCCTCTCAGACCAGCTTTAATACCGGCCGTCCAAAAAAATAAAACCCACATTAGGAGAGATTAATTACCACCTTCCTTCCGAGGCGAGAGAGGGAGGCGAGGGCAAAAGTCGTGAGGTCTGCCGTACGCGAGAATAAAAGAGGGCTGGGGTGTTCGCGTTTAGTAGGCCAGATTTTTGGAAGAGATTCGTTTAGTATTTTGAGCTTTAATTAAGGGGGGAATGGTTTATTTCTTGATCGATTTTTTTTTTTTTTTTTTTTTTTAAAGTTTTCTCCCTAGACCTCCATCAAACATAAAAACAACATCCATTAGATCTTTTTCTAAACTAATTTGTACATTTAAAAATTACAGGGTCACTATCGTTCGCCAGGAAAAAAAAGCGACACCTAAATAACACGAATGGTATTAACCTGGGAAAGGCGCCAGGACTTTTGAGGTTTTACTGGGCGAAGGCGCCGGGACTATTAACCCTCTCCGACATATGACGCGATTTTGAGCCTATTGGGGATACTTTAAAACCATTGTTATCATCAGGGGTAATTAGAAACCTTTAGTTTAGTGACTTCAACCTCTGCAGTTGTCTTTGAGTTAGCTGTGGGCAGAAAACTAATTTTGGAGAGGTAATTATAAGAGTGAGAGCACTCTATTTCTTATTGCTAATCTGGCAACCTCTGCGTCATATGTGCGTGAAGGGGTTAAGAATTTAGGCATACAAAATGCCTTTCAAAACACCCCTGGCACTCAAAACAAAGCAATATGTTATTAATTGAGATAATTCCCCTCCATACCTCCTATCACTCCTCCACATGTGTCCCAACCCCCTCACCCCTTCCCTACCCCCTTTTCACCCTCTTCCCCCCTCTTCAATTATCTGGTATTTTCCCTATTACTCCCGATATTTATCAAGTATTTTCTTGCGAGGACAGCTGGGAGAGAGGGGGGAAGATGGGGGAGTGTATCTCCAACCCTCTAAGCCAGTCTCAGACCTCCCCTTGTTTCGCAGTACCATGCGAGAAATGAGAGAGGGATGGTGTCTCTCTCTCGCCGGTCTGGGTCAGATTACGACCACGGGGCTAAAATATATGATTTTCACCAGCCAATTGCTGTTACCACTTGTTTTTTGCTTTTCAATGTTCATATGTTCATATTAAAAGTAAAATAGGCGCATATGGACAAATATTTATGATATATATGTTATATGACGATTTTCATCAGGAATGAAGCAAATACTTTTCCTAAAATCGCCAAACTAATTGGGCAAAAGTCTAAAAATCTCAAACCAAATGTGGCTGAACATGAGGGAGAAGGGGATCTAGAAAAACAACCCATCTCCCCTTAACTCGTACAGTACCGGCGTCTTCTTTTTCATTAAATGTCAGCAACATTTAGACGATTGTATGAACCTAAGGAAGGATATATGGTATTAATTGAGAGTCTGTAGCCTTTTAATGAATAGACGTCCTTCTTAACCTGAATAAGATCGTCTAATAATTGCCAGAATATAATGGATAGGACGTCACCGGTACTGAATGGGTTAATAGCAGTTATATTATGTAGCTGGATTTTAATAGATGTATAGTTCTGATAGTTAGAGTAAGTTTGTAATTGTGTGCTTCTTTATCATTAGAAAACAGTATTATACCAAAATGGCGCAGGCAAAAACCTTGATACCTGCAGTGTGCTAGAACAAGAACTCCTGTTAATACTTTTAGTGGATAAGATTTTTAGAAAATATTAGTTTAGTATTTAGAGCTCAACTAATAGTATTAGCTGGTCTATATTTCTGTTCATTTGAGTGTGATTATTATTGTGTGGCAGTATGAGGGAATATTCTATAATGAAATTATATGATATTTAAGAGAACTTTGTAAAAGTTGTGAGGCTTGCAGCATGTGAGATTAAAATTGCTTGTAATTTCTTGTTTATTGGCCAAGATTGTTTGAAGAGATTCGCCAGAGCATTTAGAACTAAATTAATACAATTATTGTTTGTGATATTAATTTATTCGAGTTTTAACAGGCATAAGTTCCGTTAATTGGACTGTGCCTGTAGTTGTTCACTGGTAGAATAATAATGATATTCAAAAAAAGGTAGTAAAAGTCGTGAGATCTGAAGTACACGAGAATGAGAGTGCCGGTTTTCATGTTTCAAGATTTGTTGGTGAGTTTTGCGTAGCATTTAGAATGTACTTAACAGTTTTAAAATGTTTTATATTTGTTAAAGCTCTGGCTTATCAGGTGTATAGCCCTTTGCAAGGGCACGCAGGTAAAAACAATATTGATAAGAAAGAGATGTTAGTACTAGATCTGCAGTGCGTGAGTATAAGGGTGCTGGGTTTAGCGTTTACAATGAAGCCTTCTGGTCGAGCTCAGAATATTTTACTCTCTAACTGTATGTCCAGCTTCTAGCTATTCTTCACCTATTATCCCAACCCCCATTCCCCTCCAAGTTACCCCTTCAACAAGTCTTCCATACAACAAATATCCCAAATTCCTCCAATCCATTATAAGCCTATATTATATCTTTACTCTAGCCATCAGTCAGCCATTTGTGGCCATGTTGAGCGAGATGCCTGTAACATTTAGAAAATTAACAGTTGGGTTTAGCATTTTCTTTTTTCTGGCTATTTTCAATTAGCTTAGAAAGACATACATAGTTTTGTTAATTGGACTATGTTTTTAGCTGTGCTGGTAGTATAATAATTATATTCAAAAGATGGCAGTAACAGTCTTGAGGTCTGCAGTGCACAATTATAATAGTTCCCGTGATTTCGCCTACAATGAAGCAACTTGGTTGAGACCGAGAACTTTCAGTCTTCTACTGTACTTCTCACTTCTCACTTCTTCCTCTGTCCAATTACTCTTCTTTCCTATTTTACTCCAGCCATCTGATCTGGGTCTGAGATTAAGGGGACCAACCTGCTTTTTCTCTCTGGGTTTTATCCATTCGGACCCATTTAGCTTACTATTGTAAGACGTTTCTCCCCATTCAGGTAGCGATTTTTTCCTGGAGAGCGACAGCGAGCCACCATTGTATGGAGAAATCCGGCTTCGCCGGAGACATTATTCTACCGAAAAATGTACAAATTAAGTCAGCTGTTAAAACATAATACAAAATATGCTGGCTCGCTATCGCTCGCCAGGCTCAAATCAACACCTGAATGAAGATAAACGTCTTAAAACAGTATCCTGAATGGGGTCGAATGGCTAGTACCTAGAAAGAAAACAATAGCAGGTCGGTCCCTTTCCCTTAATAGGGGAAAAACTTCAAGGAATAGCAATTAGGACAGCCCTCCACCTTTTACTCTTCTACTTTGCTCTTTCTTTCCTCCTTTCATTCTCTCTCAGTTTTTCCTCTCTCACCTCCCCTAGCTGTCTATCCCCCCTCAAGTTTAACCCCTTCTGTACCGGTGACGTCCTCTTCGTTATTTATTGGCAACAGTTAGAGTATTTCATTCAGCTTAGGAAGGGCCGCTAGCTATATACTGACCTCGAAATATCTCACTTAACCATTTTTATTACTACATATCCTTCCTAAACTTCACAAAATCGTCCAAATATAGCTAGAATAGAATTAAAAAGACGTCGCCGGTACAAAAGGGGTTAACTGAAAATGTGTGAGGGAATTTGTGCATTATTTATACCTTAATTAGTAGGTATGCTGCTATATTTTCATATGTCAACGAATTTGCAATTGTATGTTATAATTTTAAGTGAAAATGCAATTGTACCGGTACTTAAGGGGAGATGGGTTGTTTTTCTGGACCCCCTTCCCCCTTATGTTTAGCCCCATTAGTTTTCAGATTTGATGATGTTTGCCCCATTAGTTTGTAGATTTTAAGACCTTTTGCCCCATTTCGTTGTCAATATTAAGACTTTCCGTGTCATTTAGGTGTCGATTTTTTTCCTGGCGAGGATTGTGAGCCTGTATTTTATCGACAAATTTACAAATATATCTTGAAGGAGGGTCTTGAGGGATGATTTGTTAAAGCTTGATGAAGGCCAGGGGAAGAAACTAAGAAAATATAAAAATATATATAAATGAGGTAATAAATACACCCATTCCCCCTTAAATATGAGAGTTTTATTATATTTACGATTTATTTTTATTTTACATAAATATCCATCAAGGTGATCAGATAATATTGCCCAGATTAAAGGATGGCTATACTCGGTTTCATTTCAGCTGACGGTAAATTGAATCCCTTAGCAACTGATGTATCGATAACTAACGGGGGAATAAGAAACTACTGTGTCTTTGCTTTATATAAATGCCTGGTTTTCATTATTAACACCAGATTTCGCTACAAGAATCTGCATAATAGCGGAGTAATCAAGATGAAGACATACCATTTTACCGCCAGCTAGAACAAACAGAGTAGGCCTATAGGTAAACGAACACAGATATAGTTCATTAATCCCATTATGCCTTACTATGACGGCTGGTTTCACGCATCTCAACCCAATGACGTTTCTAGTGATGCAATATGAGTCCCTTTTAGTACTGTATACCCCACGTGAAGCAATGTGAGGCACCTTTAGTACTGTATCTCCTATGTGATGCAATATGAGGCACCTTTAGTACTGTATCTCCTATGTGATGCAATATGAGGCACCTTTAGTACTGTATCTCCTATGTGATGCAATATGAGGCACCTTTAGTACTGTATCTCCTATGTGATGCAATATGAGGCACCTTTAGTACTGTATCTCCTATGTGATGCAATATGAGGCACCTTTAGTACTGTGTCTCCTATGTGATGCAATATGAGGCACCTTTAGTACTGTATCTCCTATGTGATGCAATATGAGGCACCTTTAGTACTGTATCTCCTATGTGATGCAATATGAGGCACCTTTAGTACTGTATCTCCTATGTGATGCAATATGAGGCACCTTTAGTACTGTATCTCCTATGTGATGCAATATGAGGCACCTTTAGTACTGTATCTCCTATGTGATGCAATGTGAGGCACCTTTAGTACTGTATCTCCTATGTGATGCAATATGAGGCACCTTTAATACTGTATCTCCTATGTGATGCAATATGAGGCACCTTTAGTAGTACTGTATCTCCTATGTGATGCAATATGAGGCACCTTTAGTACTGTATCTCCTATGTGATGCAATATGAGGCACCTTTAGTACTGTATCTCCTATGTGATGCAATATGAGGCACCTTTAGTACTGTATCTCCTATGTGAGGCACCTTTAGTACTGTATCTCCTATGTGATGCAATATGAGGCACCTTTAATACTGTACCTCCTATGTGATGCAATATGAGGCACCTTTAGTACTGTATCTCCTAGGTGATGCAATATGAGGCACCTTTAGTACTGTATCTCCTATGTGATGCAATGTGAGGCACCTTTAGTACTGTATCTCCTATGTGATGCAATATGAGGCACCTTTAGTACTGTATCTCCTATGTGATGCAATATGAGGCACCTTTAGTACTGTATCTCCTATGTGATGCAATATGAGGCACCTTTAGTACTGTATCTCCTATGTGATGCAATATGAGGCACCTTTAGTACTGTATCTCCTATGTGATGCAATGTGAGGCACCTTTAGTACTGTATCTCCTATGTGATGCAATATGAGGCACCTTTAGTACTGTATCCCCTATGTGATGCAATATGAGGCACCTTTAGTACTGTATCTCCTATGTGATGCAATATGAGGCACATTTAGTACTGTATCTCCTATGTGATGCAATATGAGGCACTTTTAGTACTGTATCTCCTATGTGATGCAATATGAGGCACCTTTAGTACTGTATCTCCTACTGTATGTGATGCAATATGAGGCACCTTTAGTACTGTATCTCCTATGTGATGCAATATGAGGCACCTTTAGTACTGTATCTCCTACTGTATGTGATGCAATATGAGGCACCTTTAGTACTGTATCTCCTATGTCCTCTGGTGATGCAATGTGAGGCACCTTAGTACTGTATCTCCTATGGGATGCAGTATGAGGCACATTTAGTACTGTATCTCCTATGTCCTCTGGTAATGCAATGTGAGACACCTTTAGTACTGTATCTCCTATGTCTTCTTGTCCTAGCTGAATATTGACTATTTTCCAATATAAGTTACCGTCACATGATATCTGACAGCATTAATTAAACAACAACTATTGAGTCAAAATACTAAAAAAGATTTAATAATATATATAAAACATCCCATTTCCGGTACGCCTAGAAAACTTTATACGAGACAACACTTTATTTGTACTTTATTATATATTTTTACTGGCTACTATCTACTATTCCACAGAGGACACCGCCTTTATTTTATTTACGGTATATATATATTTATACGTATATATATATATATATATATATATATATATATATATATATATATATATATATATATATATATATATATATATATATATATACAGTATATATTCATCTTCCTTAACCCCTTGAATCTGACAATGTTAACATAAGAACATAAGAAAATGGGAGTCTGCAGAAAGCCGATTGGCCTAAGAAAGGCAGATCCCTGTCCCACACAACCCCAATTCAATTACAATGCCCAATTATAGGCTTAACACTCTAATACCCTGAGGATCATCTTACCAAAACGGTTAGAGATTAACGCAGGATTATGGGGGTCTGCAAAGCGCTGATTGGCCCAACCCTGCTGATCCCCCTTCATACCCAACCCTTCTCGTCCATATGCTTATCCAATTTTATTTTAACCCTCTCACGTTCTTGACGCACTTTTGAGCTTATTAGGGATACTTTAGAGCCTTTGTTACCATCAGGGGTGTTTAGAAACCTTTAGTTTAGTTACTTTAACCTCTGCAGTTGTCTGTGAGTTAGCTGTGGGCAGAAAACTAATTTTGGAGAGGTAATTATAAGAGTGAGAGAACTCTATTTCTTATTGCTAATCTGGCAACCTCTGCGTCATATGGTCGTGAGAGGGTTAAAGCTCCCTACCGTTTTAGATCCCACTATAGCACTTGGTAGTCCATTCCACCCATCTACAACTGTTACCAAACCAATATTTGCCTATATCTTTACTGAAACGAAATTTATCTAATTTGAAACCGGTACGAGTTGTTTTGCTTTATTATTGTTACGGTCAGACAAGATTTTGCCCATCTTGGTAAGAACCTCTATGAATGAAAGAGTTAAAGAATATCTAATTAAACTATCTTGCACTCTGTCAGGTTCTTCCTAAATTGAATAAAATCGTTTGGAGGCAGGTTCAATTAATAATACTTTGACGTCACGTAATTGAAAGGGTTAGCCGTACGTTCCCCAAGCGGCTCGCTTGGTGTAGTGACTAGCGTCTCGGACTTCCACCCAGAAGGCCCGGGTTCGCGCCCACGCTCTGCGCATTAAAGATTTTTCACAAGCACTGAGTCGTTACCATCCCTCATGAGCAAAGGGATGGAGTAGTAGTACAGGACCCCAATGGAAATACGCCTAATCGGCCTTATTGAGCTATCCTTAGCTAGCTTAGCATGCGCTAGCTTTAAGAACTATTATTATTATTATTATTATTATTATTATTATTACCTTTGTTTGGAATCGCAAAAAAAAAACTCTAAAATAAAAAAGTTATACATTTGCACGAGATGATCCTCCCCCTTGCTAATTGAACAATTTCTACACGAGACTGCACACTTAAAGGGGTAGTACTTGTTTTGTCTGGACTCCCTTCTCCCTCATGTTTAACATTTTAGTTTTGAGGATTTAGGACGATTTAAGGCGATTTTGATATTTTTCGCCTAATTTTGTTGTCAATATTAAACCCGTTCGTGCCCTCTAGGTGTCGATTTTTACTGGCGAGCGAAAGCGAGCCTCTAATTTTTTAAGGGACTAGCCTTCGGCCGGGACATATTTCTACCGAAAAATGTACACATTTATTTTGAAATGGGGTCTAGAGGGTGTTTCTCTAAGCTTGATGGAGGTCTAGCGAGGATACTCAAAAATAAATAAATAAATAAATATATAGACCAAAAACCAAGCACTACCCCCTTAATGGTCATATTTACTTTCTTAATTACTTGGTCCTGGCCACACGGTAATTATCGTGGTGGGGTGCTCTCTCTCTCTCTCTCTCTCTCTCTCTCTTTCTCTCTCTCTCTCTCTCTCTCTCTCTCTCTCTCTCTCTCTCTCTCTCTCTCTCTCTCTCTCTGCACCCGTCCCTTCCTCCCTCTCATCTCTCCCTCCCCCCCCCCCCCCCCCCCACCATTTCATCCTCCCTTATTGTCCCCTTCTTGCAACCTCTCAAACTCGTTCCCCTTCCCCCATACTAATTCGCCTCTCTCCCCCCTACGCCTCACCATACCCCCACCCCCCCCCCCCCCCCCCCCCCCCCCCCCCCAACCCCCCCTCTCCCTCCCCCCCCCCTTCTTACATCCCCCCCTTCCTCATCCCCCTCCCCCTCCATCCCTCACCTTCACACCCCCCCTCACCCTATCAACACCCTCCCCTCCTCTTGATGACAGATACAAACCCAACAGCAGGCCCCCTCGAACCCTTTTAAGGGGAGATGGGTCGTTTTACATGTCCCCCGTGTTCCTCATGTTTAGCCCCAATAGTTTTCAGATATTTAGACGTTTGGTCCATTAGTTTGTCGATTTTAAGACCTTTCATCTCATTTGCTTGTCAATATTAAGACTGTTCGTGTAATTTTGCTATCGAAAAATTTACAAATTTATCTTGGGCGGGTGTTTTTTTAAGCTTGATGGAGATCTACGAAGGAAACTAAAGAAAATAGTAAACATATATATAAATGATCAAATAAGGACGGCCATCCCCCCTTAACCCACCCATCTCTTGGCACCAGAAAGACCGAACATTTAAGACCGTTAATCCTGTTTTTAACCTTGGCTTTGAGAGGTTGAAGCGGCCGTGTCATTGCCATAAATACCGGGCGGTCCAAAAAAAAAAAACCACCGCAAAAACATTGGGCTAAAGAAGGCGTGTGAGTAAGAAAGATTTATAGAGTGACTAAGTGAGAGAGAGAGAGAGAGAGAGAGAGAGAGAGAGAGAGAGAGAGAGAGAGAGAGAGAGAGTGAGAGTGAGATGAAAAAGAGAGAGAGATGAAAGAGAGAGAGAGAGAGAGAGAGAAAGAGTGAGATGAAAGAGAGAGAGAGAGATGAAACAGAGAGAGAGAGAGATAGAGATATGAAATAGAAATAGAGAGAGAGAGGACGCGAACAGTTGCAGAATATAATTATATATCTGTCATAAAATGCAGTATTACCAATAATAAAGTCATATGAACCTTTGCTAATACATATACAATATTTGCCATGCTCACTCATTACAAAGAAAGAAGTAAAGAGAAAGAGACCCCCAAACAGAACCGGTAATAAACTAACAACCAGAATATCGGATAGAGAATACAAAGGAACACGTTAAAACACACACACACACACACACAAAGAGAGAGAGAGAGAGAGATATGTAGGTTGTTTGTGTGTGTAGGCCATTTGTACGTGTCCGTAGGGGTGTGTTGGTGTATCTCTGGCGTGTACATGGGTATACAGTATATACAGGTAGCTTCGTATATAGGTACTTTTTGCGTGTTGTGTAAGGGCATGGCTTAATTGTTGTTGTGTGTGTGTATGTGTGTGTGTGTGTGTGTGTGTGTGTGTGTGTATGGCCAAGCGGTGGTGTGTATGTGTGTGTGTATTTCTCACAAGATACCGTAATTTTTGGCGACTTTAATTTACCTGTGACCAAGTGGGGCGATACTCTTACTTCACACTCCGGACATGACTTATATACGAACTTGCAAGAGAGTTCGCTTTATCAATTTGTTCGAACGCCAACCCGTGGTAATAATGTTCTTCACATTGTACTTGCAACATAAGAAGAATTAATAGAGAATTTGAATGTTGGTGATGAATTCAGTAACAGCGACCATCGTACGATAACTTTCACATTAAAGTTAACTAGTAACGAACCAAATAGTAGCATCGAAAAAGTCCCTAATTTCAAGAAAGCAAACTTCCATAAACTTAGAGCTATGTTTAAAGAAACTGACTGGAGCTATTGAATTAACAATAACGACATGAATACATCTTGGAAGTTATTCGAAACCACTTACCTAAAAGCAGTGCAAGACTGCATACCATCGAAAATACGGCGTCCAGGCCATAATAATAAGCCCAAATGGTGGAATAATGATATTTCAAACTGCCTGCTTGCTAAACAAATTTGCTAATGATAGATTAAAATCCTCACAAAATGACGAAGAACGGGTGAAATTTGTAGAGCTACGACGCAAAGCCAAGAAGTTAATTAAGCAAAGTAAAAAGACCTTAGAGTTACATATTGCGAATCAAAGTAAAACAAACCCGAAAGAATTCTATAGTTATATCAGAAAGAAAAAAGTAGTTACTTCAACTGTTGGACCGTTAGTCGATGAAAATGGAGAATACACCAAAGACGAAGTACAAATGATACCTTCTTTGCATCAGTTTTTACAACAGAAGACCTCAGTGATATCCCTACACCATCGCCGATTCAGATTGATAATTCAGATGTTCTAAGCAATATCACCGTTACAGAGAGAGAAGTATTGAATTGTTTAGATAAACTCAAGGTAAATAAAACGCATGGACCTGACACAATCTCGCCTAGAGTTCTAAAGGAAGCTAAGGATGAGCTCTCCAAACCACTGACATTACTATTCAATAAATCCTTGCAGTCTGGAACTATGCCTGATCAGTGGAAGATAGCCAACGTAACACCGATATTCAAAAAAGGCAGCAAATCCCTACCCAGTAACTATCGTCCAATTAGCTTAACCTCAGTTGTATGTAAAATGCTAGAAACGGTCATAAGAGACAGACTCGTAAATCACTTAGAGGAAAATAACATACTTAAAGATACTCAACACGGCTTTCGTAAAAAACGTTCCTGTTTAACAAACCTCTTCGACATCTTCCACGATATCCTCAACCTCTACGATGAGAGTAAAGCTGTAGATATTATATACCTTGATTTTCAAAAGGCCTTTGACAAAGTTCCCCACAAACGTTTACTGCTAAAACTAAAAGCGCATGGAATACAAGATGGTGTGTTGAAATGGATTGAAAATTGGCTCAGCGACAGAAAGCAAAGAGTAGTCATAAACGGTATGGCATCTAAATTGACCAATGTAAGTAGCGGGGTACCCCAGGGATCCGTACTGGGACCAATTATCTTTCTAATTAACATCAACGACATAGATGAGGGTCTCACCTGTACAATCTCAAAATTTGCTAACGATACAAAAATTGCAAATAGCGTACTCTCAAAAGAACAAGTTGACGATATGCAACACAATCTAGATAAATTGTCATGTTGGGCCCAAATTTGGCAAATGAGTTTCAATGCGGATAAATGTAAAGTACTACATATCGGATACCTAAATGAGAAAGCAAACTATTCGATGAATGGCACTCAGCTTAAGAATGTAAACAGAGAAACCGATCTGGGAGTAAAAATATCGAGTAACCTAAAACCGAGTCAACAATGTTCAGAAGTTGTTAAGAAGGCAAACAAAATAATTGGCTTTATAGGCAGGTCATTTGAGCATAAATCCAAAGACGTTATCCTAACCCTTTACAATTCCTTAGTCCGCCCTCTTCTGGAATACTGCGTTCAATCCTGGTGCCCTTATTACCAAAAAGATATAAACAAGCTAGAACGAGTTCAACGTAGAGTTACCAGAATGATACCTAGCCTAAAGAACAAACCATACGAAGAGCGTCTTAGAAAATAAATATATTTCCTTTAACCCAGCGCAGATTAAGAGGTGACTTAATTCAAGTGTTCAAAATCATCAAAGGCATGTGTGTGTGTGTGTGTGTGTGTGTGTGTGTGTGTGTGTGTGTGTGTGTGTGTGTTCTGTGAAGTGAGTAAATTAAATAGTTGTGCCCCGTGTTTATAATATAACTTGAGACAGGTGTGTATGACAGGTATGAGATTATGAGTTATGGCTGAGTGTGGGTGCTGCCAGAGAGAGTTAAGGGGGGTGACCTGCTTTGTTTATTTCTGTCCTTTTCTCTCTTTCTCTGGCTTGTAACCATTCGGCCCCATTCAGCCAACTATTTTAAGACGTTTATCCCCATCTAGGTGTCGATTTCGTCCTGTCGAGCGATAGCGAGCCAGCATTATATGAAGAAATCCGGCTTCGCCGGAGAAATTTTTCTATCGAAAAATGTACAAATTTAGCCTGCTGTCAAATAAAATAAAAAATATGCTGGCTCGCTACCGCTCACCAGTAAAATATTGACACCTGGATGGGGATAAACGTCTTAAAACAGTAGGCTGAATGGGGCCAAATGGATACAAGCCAGAGAAAGATAGAATAGGACAGAACAAAAACAGGTCGCCCCCCTTAAGGGGATCCTACTCGCTTTTTATAGACCTCCTTCTCCTTCATTTTACCATATTAGTTTTGAGATTTTCAGACCTTTCGCCCCATTACGTTGCCAATTTCAAAACCTTTCGTGTCATTTAGGTGTCGATTTTTTCTTGGCTAAGCGACAGCGAGCCTGTAATTTTAAGAGGAACCGGCCTTCGGCCGGGATATTTTTCTATCGAAAAATGTACAAATTTATTTTGAAGGGGAGTCTAGGGGGTGGTTTCTTAAGCTTGATGGAGGTCTAGCGAGGAAACTAAAAAATACATGAATAAATGAATTAATAGCCCAAATAAACTGCCAATAGCCCCTTAAATACACTTACACAGGCACGGTAAACATTGACCTCATCACTTCAACCCATAGATTCCATCTTTCTTCACTTCGGTCTGGCTTCCATTATGCGATTTTATTTAGCTTAGGAAGGACTCCTTATGATAATGAGTGGGTAGATTGATGAATAAATGTTTTAACATTTTGATTCCTCCGTATGTTGAATAATCTCAATTAAACTTAGAATAAATAAAATATGGATGACGTATAGATTAGGTAGACGTAGGTAGATTTGTTCCTCTCAGTGCGATAAGATCTTCCTTCTATTGTTCTGGATAACATTAGACGGTTTTATGTTTACGGAATGCTTCTCAAAATGAATGTCCAACGAATAATGTATTGTATCACTTCGATGACACAATAATACACTCCCCCCCCCCCATCTCTCTCTCTCTCTCTCTCTCACTCTCACTCTCTCTCTCTCTCTCTCTCGCTCTCTCTCTCTCTCTCTCTCTCTCTCTCTCTCTCTCTCTCTCTCTCTCTCTCTCTCTCTCTCTCTCTCTCTCTCTCTCTCTCTCTCTCTCTCTCGTGTCAGGATAGCCAAGTGGTTAAAGGCGCCCGCCCTGTAACTGCGAGGTCAAGGGTTTAAGTCCACCGGTTTTTTTTGGCCATCCCGATGGATTGCTTAACTATCAGCTTACGTTAGCCTACATGTACTTCTCACCAGTGCATCTGCGTATCTACGTATTATGGTGGGAACCCTGGCACTTCACGGTCGCCAAACGTTCCTTGTGATCTCATAGTTAAGGGGGAGGTAGTTGCTTTTTCTGGACCCCCTTTTCCCTCATGTTTAGCATATTAGTTTTAACATTTTAAGACGTTTGTTCCGTTAGTTTGGTGATTTTGAAACCTTTCGCCCAATGTCTATGTCAATATTAAAACCTTTCGTGCCATTTAGGTGTCGATTCTAATTTTAGAAGGAACCAGCCTTCGGCCGGGACATTTTTCTACCAACATTTTTACAATTTTTCTTGAAAGGCGGTCTAGGGGTGTCTTTGTTTAAGCTTGATGGAGGTCTAGCGAGGAAACTCAAAAATACATTAATATTTAAATATATACCCATAGCAAACAAACACTAGCCCCTTAATTTCATTGGGGGTGTTTGGTGTTGTGGTGAAATTAATAAAATATATATTTTAGTGTCGATTGTTTTCCTTGCGAACGATAGTGAGCCTGTAATTTTGGAAGAACCGGCTTTCGGCCAGGACATTTTTCTACCGACAAATATACAATATATTCTAGAAGGGGGATCTAGTGGATGTTTTTTTTAAAGTTTGATGATAGTCTATGGAAGAAACTAAAAAATATAATTAATAAATGAAAAAAAAAAAACAATAAAACAAATCGACCAAAAGGTGAACCATGCTAAGTTAAACGCTTAAGATTAGGCTAGGATATAATAGGCTAGCCTTGGTTAAGTTAAGTTAATTTACGTTAGTTTAGTTAGGTTAGGTTAAGTTTGATTAACTAAGGTTGAGTAAGGTTAGGTTCATTTATGGTTATATTAGATTATATATCATGAGACTGGTACTTCTGGCTGTGGCCGTTTCGGAGTGTGGCCATTTCGGGGTATGGCCATTTCAGAATGAGTAGGTTTCGGAGAGAGGCCGTCTTTGAGTGTGGCCGACTTGGAGTGTGGCCGTTTCGGAATGTGGCTGGTTCGGAGTGCGGCCTTTTCGGAGTGTGGACGTTTAGGAATGTGGCCGTTTCGGAGTGTGGCAGTCTTGGAGTGTGGCCGTTTCGGAGTGTGGCTATTTTTGGAGTGTGGCCGTTTCGGAGTGTGGGGATTCATTAGCAGCCTCGGTTATTCCTCTTTTCCAGCACCTAAACCACTCCGAGTTTCTCCGTGTGTTTCTCGTTCTCTTAGCTTAAAAATACATGTTCTATTATTCTTTACTACCAATGAGGGAGCCCAACTTATTAAAAGTTTGTTGGGCGTGCGTGTGTGCTTGTGTGTGTGAGAGAGAGAGAGAGAGAGAGAGAGAGAGAGAGAGAGAGAGAGAGAGAGAGAGAGAGAGAGAGAGAGAGAGAGAGAGAGAGAGAGAGAGAGCGAGAGAGAGAGAGAGAGAGAGAGAGAGAGAGAGAGAGAGAGAGAGAGAGAGAAATACAGAGAGAGAGACACAAAGACAGACAGACAGACAGACAGAGAGAGAGAGAGAAAGAGAGTTAAACAGAGCTTGCGGCCCATTTCATTTTTTTTTCTATATGAATGAGGGAGGCAAAAGGCATAACTGCCTGCAACGAGTGCCACCCCCAGATTTCAAAAAGTGACAGGGCCGAAATCAAGGGACGTTCGAGCTAAAATGCCAGGACACACGGAGTTTGAAGCAATTTAAGTCATAGGAAGAGGGAAAGACTGATTCTGGGAGAGAGTTCCAGAGCTCAGCAGTTGAATAGAAGAAAGTCTGAGAATAGCGTTTCACTCTTGGGTTGGAGAGTTGCACAAAGTAGGGGTGGGATTGTGTTGCAAGGTGGGTACTACGTACCCTACGTAGAGGAGGTGGTATACACTGGGAAAGCTACAAAGAACATTGATTATTGCAGTAGCGATAGAATAGAGAGAGAGATGCAACATTGCAGCCAAGAGAGAGAGATTGGAGAGAGTTGGTGAGTAGACGGTAGTTAATGACACGAAAGGCTTTCCTTTCTACTTTATCTAGGAGTGCGGTGTGAGAGGATCCTCCCCACACATGTGAACAATACTCAATACAAGGACGCACTGTGCCACTGTACAGAGCAAGAAGCTGCGCGGGGGTAAATAACCCCTTGAGGCGGTTGGGCACACCCAGCTTCTGGGAGGCTGCCTTAGCGAGACTGGTAATATGGTCTTTCCAAGTGAGAGCAGAAGAAAAAGAGACACCGAGGACATTGAGGGAAGATGAAGGGTTGATTTTTGTATTGTTGAAGAATAAGGGGTAGTCCTCTGGAGGTTCCTGACGGGTAGTAAGATGGATAAATTGAGTTTTGGAAGCATTAAATGCAACAAGGTTTTCTCTACCCCAAGTGGAAATAGTAGCTAGATCAGAAGATACGCATTTTATGACTTTATTACGTTTACTTTTGAGGGACTGCAGGCTGGGGCGTTCTGGAAAACTAATTGAGTGGTGTAAAGTAGAGTCGTCTGCATATGAATGGATGGGACTGGATGTACAGTTGAGATCATTTATGAAAATTTGAAAGAGAATAGGTGATAGGACAGAACCCTGAGGAACACCGGAGTTGATAGGATGAGGAAATGAGCGATGGCCGTCCACAACCGCAGCTATGGAACGGCCGGAAAGGAAATTAGAGACAAAGGCACAGATGGAGGGACAGAAACCGAAGGAGGGCAGTTTGGAAACTAAAGATTTGTGCCAGACTCTATCGTTAGTTACTATACAGGTAGCTGACAAAAAGTGTAAAGATATGTAAAGTGTAAAGTTTTCAGAACACGATCTTATTATTTTCTTATCTGTTCTACCAAAGATCTATTTGCATCTTTGAAGGGAAGTTCATTCAAGGTAAAACTGATCATCTTTAAGAAAAGGTCTGTTCTATTATATAGGCACGGAATTTCGGTGTGAGTATCCTAGTCCTTGGAGTGCCACATGTATTTGTTTGATTTCATTAATTGAGTTTAGAAGTAAAGTTGGTTGGAGAACATATATGAATTATACTGTGTTTAGTGATAGATCTTTTCAGCTCGAACATCCAGCCATTATGTCATGCATTGGTATTTAGAATATACACATTTTGTTATATTGCTCACTATTAAACCTATTTAAATTCGTGAAGATTTCAATTAGCTTACCTCGTAGTGTGAGCAATTCAAAGGAAAAGAGATTAACCCATGTGTTAAGCTCGGTTCACACATACCCGTCCTGAGCTCCCGTTCTTCCCCGACCACTGAATTCGTATGCAAACGTGCAAGGACGCCGACATAAACGGGTATGGTCGGTTCATGAACGTGCAGTGACGCCACAACACGGGCCGCAGCAGCGAAGGCGGCGAACATTTTTGGTATGCAAAAACAAACCCCTCAGGACGGGCCAACCGCCAAAAAACGGGATAGGACGGGACACCCACGTGACACCCACGGGACTGGTCGGCGCATAGACGCCGTCTATTGGTGTCTATGCGCCGCATAGACGCCACCAGACGGGAGTGGTCGGCGACCAAAAAATTTGAAAGTTGAGACGGCGATGTGGCAACGTCGCGTCACGTGACCACTCCGTGCGCACCCTGCCTGTTCCCGCCACACGGCGTCCATAAAAGGGCGAGCGGCGTTTGGTCCGGTCTCACTTCCCAAGCCGCCGTCACCCATACCCACATCCAACCGATTGCCTTACCCACATCCATACCCGTACCCGCCCACACCCATACCCACATCCACACCCATACCCACATCCAACCGATAACCATACCCACATCCACACGTCTACCCTCCCAGTCTCATACCCACATCCACACTCATACCCATACCCACACCAATACCCATACCCACACCCTCACCCATACCTACACAGAGAGGACATCCTTTATTAACAATACCCTCCTACATGCCTTCACACAATGATACATGGCGTAACTGATAGCGCGTCTGACTCACAACCAGAAGGTCCCGGGTTCGAGACCCGGGTGGGGAAGAGACATTTGGGCAAGTCTCCTAACGGTGTAGCCTCTGTTCACCTAGCAGTATAAATAGGAACCTGGTGTAAGTGGACGAAGTTGTGACGCCCCATCTGGGGTTGGTGATCGGTTACAAGGTGAGATGGGTATCGTACTGGTCAACCTAAGCTACTGTTTCAACCTAAGCCTTCGGGTGAGACTGGTACCGTAGTGAGAATGGTATCGTACAGATTAACCCTAAGCCTTCGTTTCCAGATGTCGCCAATTGGCTAAAATACAGACTACACACACATCCACAGCCATTCCAACGATACATAAACACTTAACATGCATTTCACGCAATACATTCCCAGTTAAGGAGGCGCGATAATAATGAGCTTAGCTCACATTGCGTGGATTTCCCTTGACGAACAAGTAAGCGAATAACAACACCTGTGCAAATTTTCTCTTTTATTCATGGTGGTGGCCATCACCGACGACACTGCGTCCATCGTATTGTGGTCGCAGTGCCGTCACAGTTCCGTCGCAGACAAGTCGTAAACAGACTTCTTAGATCGCCGTCCAACGGGACTGGTCGTGGCACCAAGTCGCCGTCCATGCGCCGTCTGCCGGGGCGGTGACGTGTTGAGGTCGCCGTCCACTCCCCGTCCATGCGCCGTCTGCCGGGGTGGTGACGTGTTGAGGTCGGGCATCGTGGCCACACGTGGCCACTCGGGACGCAAGGTCCTCTGTTTGATGCCGTCCAACAATTTTTGGTGGTCGGGGAAGGACGGGAGCGCAAGACGGGTATGTGTGAACCGAACTGTACCGGTGACGTCCTTTTTTTTAGTTTATGGCTACTATTAGACGATTTTATTCAGTTTAAAAAGAGCCTCCAGCAATTAACAGGCTTTGAACTATCTCACTTAACCCTTTTTACTACCACAGATTCTTTTTAAACTGCACAAAATCGTCTAAATAAAGCAAGGATAAAATTACATTTAAAAAACGTCGCTGGTACAATACGGGTTATAGAGTTCTCATAGCTCATTCTCCTAATAATAAAATTTTGTTTTAGAGCCCTAGAAATTTCTTTTTAATCAGAGGTTGTATTTTCTATGTTTATGATGGAGACAAAAGGCAAAGCTGTCTACAACCAGTGTCTCCCGTAAAGTTGAAAGACTGCTAGTCGCCATTTTAAACGTAGAGTATAGAAGGTTGGTGAAAGTGTATGGGGAGTGTACGGAGAAGAGAAAGATATGTATGGATAGATAGATAGATAGATAGATAGATAGATAGATAGATAGAAAGAAAAATAGATGGAAGAGAGAGAGAGAGAGAGAGAGAGAGAGAGAGAGAGAGAGAGAGAGAGAGAGAGAGAGAGAGCAGACAAGAAGAGAGTGAGGCTAATGGAGTGTAACAGTTTAATGACGTTGAGAAGAACTGCTGTCTGGGGCAATTACCTGAGTCCCTTCTCTCTCTCTCTCTCTCTCTCTATTGCTCTCTCTCTCTCTCTCTCTCTCTCTCTCTCTCTCTCTCTCTCTCTCTCTCTCTCTCTCTCTCTCTCATTAATATGAATGAATATACTGTATATTACATCAGTAGTCATAAAAGTGTAAGATCCCTTTTAGACTAATTTATTCTACCGTATAATGCAAATTCCTTATGGGCAATTCCTGACCCATAAGTTACACTCCATCCTATTTTCCGGTACGGTATTTAGCCAAAGGGAGCGGAGGGTGGTGAGAGAGTCTTCTAGTTTGCTGTCCTATGCTTCTACTATAAACTGTCCATGTCTCTAGTAGTATTAAGGCCGGACCAATTAATAGGGAATGCAAGGTCTGTGTGGTCTGAGTATCTATGTAACTCTGTGTAACTCTCCCTCTCTCTCTTTCTCTCCCACCCCCTCGCGCGCGCTCTCTCTCTCTCAAAATGACGATAGGAGACAGGCATATAGAATGAACAGAGCCGACAGTAACGGTGGTGACACGTAGCTAAACGGTAATAATCCATGATGTATGAGATGTCTAAGGTGCATATTATGGGAGTGTCTAATTTAACTCCATGACACTCATATAATATGTTTTATACATAGCGATAGGTACTTCGAATAAGCATGATCTGTTAGTACTAATTACCCAAATATTATAACAAATATGCTCTCATAATTTAATAGCTTATAAATCACATATTAAATATCTGCTTACAACTCACCACAACACAGTAACATGCCAGGTACAATGCTGGGTATAGTATAAATCAGGGGTATGATAGGCCTCTATTAGATTTTTAGGGTGTGTGTAATGATAATAATATTAATAATTGTTTGCTTATTGTTCACATGCAGTCGTAGGGCTGAAAAACTACCGAGTTATTTTTCTTAACCTAGGCACAGTACAATTTGTATTCTACCTTAATTAAAGTATATATAATCCGCCGGGATTCGAACATAACATGAAAGGTCTTAATATTGACAGAAATGGGGCGGAAGTTCTTAAAATCTACACACTAATGGGTTCAAACATCTTAAAATCTGAAAACTAATGGGGCTAAACATGAGGGAGAAGAGGATCTAGAAAAACAAACCCATCTCCCCGGAAGATTATGACCGTTTGAAGTATGGCCGCTTCGGAACGTGGCCTTTATGACCACCACCGCCAACCAAGGTTACCAAATCAAGTTCGCTAGATAGTAGATAAATACAGAAAATCGCTAGAATATTGCCACAATCTCTACAATATATACATATATATATGTTGTTCTATGTGAATGAGGGAGACTACTATCTGCACCGTTATTTTCTTCACCTTTCATTATACTATCTAGATCACTATCATCACAAACACCGCGTTCACCATCATATTCATCATCATTTTCAGGCCTCAATACCATCAACACCCAATCACATCATAACTCACCGCAGCTACTACTCTCACCACTGCTTGTTTACCTTGTAATTATCCCTATCATTATATCCTCTATCTACATCACTATCACCACAAAACCAGCATTCACCATCATATTCATTATCATTTTCAGACATCAATGCCATCAACACCCAATCACCGCAGCTACTACTCTCACCACTGCTTGTTTCCCTTGTAATTATCCCTATCAATATATCCTCTATCAACATCACTATCACCACAAAACCAGCATTCACCATCATATTCATTATAATTTTCAGACATCAATGCCATCAACACCCAATCACCGCAGCTACTACTCTCACCACTGCTTGTTTCCCTTTTAATTATCCACATCAATATCACCACCAGCACCAAAATCATCTTCCGAGAAATGACCGTCCAGCCTCACCATCTCCCATCATAACTATTACCCTCACCACTCTTTGCATCCCCTTTATATCACCATCACCACCAACATCACCACCACCACCACATCCTCTACCATAGTCAGTGAGATCAACACCCTTATCTCACTGTTCTGCTCACCATTATTAGTGTCTCCTTTACATCACTATCACCACCAAATTTTTCACAAATTTTAGAAATATTATCACCTTCATGTCACCACTACTCTGCTCAACACTATTTTCTTCTCCTATACATCACTATCACCACCACCATCCTCCACCGCCTTCAGAGAAATCAACACCCTTATCTCACCACTACTCTGTTCACCACTACTCTGTTTACTAATACTCTGCTCACCACTACTCTGTTCACTACTACTCTGCTCACCACTACTCTGTTCACCACTACCCTGTTCACCACTACTCTGCTCACCACTACTCTGTTCACCACTACCCTGTTCACCACTACTCTGCTCACCACTACTCTGTTCACCACTACCCTGTTCACCACTACTCTGCTCACCACTACTCTGTTCACCATTACTCTGTTCACCATTACTCTGTTCACCACTACTCTATTCACCACTACTCTGTTCACCACTACTCTGTTCACCACTACTCTATTCACCACTACTCTGTTCACCACTACTCTATTCACCATTACTCTGTTCACCACTACTCTGTTCACCACTACTCTGTTCACCACTACTCTGTTCACCACTACTCTGCTCACCACTACTCTGTTCACCATTACTCTGTTCACCACTACTCTGTTCACCTCTACTCTGTTCACCACTACTCTGTTCACCACTACTCTGTTCACCACTACTCTGCTCACCACTACTCTGTTCACCATTACTCTCTTCACCACTACTCTGTTCACTAATACTCTGCTCACCATTACTCTGTTCACCACTATTCTGTTCACCACTACTCTGTTCACCACTACTCTGTTCACCACTACTCTGTTCACCACTACTCTGTTCACCACTACTCTGCTCACCACTACTCTATTCACCACTACTCTGTTCACCACTACTCTGCTCACCACTACTCTGTTTACCATTACTCTGTTCACCACTATTCTGTTCACCACTACTCTGCTCACCACTACTCTGTTCACCACTACTCTGTTCACCACTACTTTGTTCACCAATACTCTGTTCACCACTACTCTGCTCACCACTACTCTGTTAACCACTACCCTGTTCACCACTACTCTTCTCACCACTATTTTCTTCTCCTATACATCACTATCACCACCACCATCCTCCACCGCCTTCAGAAAAATCAACACCCTTATCTCACCACTACTCTGTTCACCACTACTCTGTTCACCACTACTCTGTTCACCACTACTCTGCTCACCACTACTCTGCTCACCACTATTCTGTTCACCATTACTCTGTTCACCACTACTCTGCTCACCACTACTCTGTTCACTACTACTTAGCTGTTCACCACTACTCTGTTCACCACTACTCTGTTTACCACTACTCTGCTCACCACTACTTGCTTTCCCTTGGCATCACTATCACCCCCACCAACCTCCACCATCTTCAGATAAATCAATACTTTTATCTCACTACTTTTCTGTTCACCACTATTCACTATTCACTATTCACTACTATTTGCTTTCCCTTTCATTATGCACCTTATACTCTCATCTGTAACCCTTTCAACCCAATGAGTTATTATTTATTATATGCTATCCTACCCATAGACACTCGTATATAACTTAAAACATAATCTCTCAAAGCAAAGGATTATAAAGACGTGCTTCCATCAGGTATTTTGTTTTATTTGTTCTCTCTCTCTCTCTCTCTCTCTCTCTCTCTCTCTCTCTCTCTCTCTCTCTCTCTCTCTCACACACACACACACACACACACACACACACACACGGTATGATTTAATCTAGAAGATAATCTCTCAATGGAAAGGGTTACAATCAGTTCACTCCATCAACCACTGACTACGGTTAATATTTATTATCCTGCATACAAGTGTTTAATGTTAGCCATAATGATGAGTAAAGGACATTACCATATGAAAGGAAAATCCACAGAATTCGTATTTATATACATTATTAAATATAATGTATATAAATACGAATTCTGGGGATTTTCCTTTCATATGGACAGTGGTTATTTTTTGCTGTCTATTTATTTATATATTAATTTATGTTTTAGTTTCGTCCCTAGATCTCCATCAAACTTAAACAAAACAATAAATCTATTAGATCCCCCTTCAAGATAAATGTCACGGCCGACGGCCGGTTCCTCCACAATTACAGGCTCCCTATCGGTTGACAGGAATACAAATCGACACCTAATGGGCACAAAAGGTCTTGAAATCGACCATGAAATGGGACAAAAGGTCTTACAATCGCCAAACTAATGGGGCAAAAATTTAAAAATCTTAAAACTAATGGGGTTAAACATGAGGAAGAAGGGAACCAGAAAAACCAGCCGATCCCCCCTTCAAACAAAATACTAATGACTCCATGTCTGCTTCCTCTCTCGTGTAATGTTTCAGATGAGCTTTCACTGAGAGCCTCCCTAAAAATAGCCCAGCATAAAAAGGTGTTCGAAAAAAATTACAGAATTGTAGAATCGTGCATGCGTGTGTAATTTACAGTACAGAATATGTGTGTATGCTTACAGACTATATATTTATGTTTTTTTGTCTGTGTGGTTTCGTCTGTCGTTGTGTGTACATGTTTGTGAGAGTATAAATATACGTATATTTATATGTGATGGGTGTATGTATGTGTGTTTATTTGCGTAAGAAATATATTATACACGTTTGCTGTATTTTCCGGAGAGATAAAAATATATATTATTTTGCTTACCGGGTAAACTGAATCCTTTGTTTAGTAACAGTACTGCAACATTATTATTATTTAAATAATGTATGAAGCTCGTATACCCTTTTATGTAATTATGTTCAATGTTAATGCATAACAAATAATGTAAGCTGGCAAATAATTGACGACAAAGTGCTTTAAGGAGAGATTGGTCGTTTGTCTGGTCCCCCTTCTTTTTCATGTTTAACCCCATTAGTTTTCAGATTATAAGACGTTCGACCCAATAGTTTGGGTATTTTAAGACTTTTCACCCCATTTTTTTGTCAATATTACGACTTTTTGTGTCCATTAGGTGTCGATTTTATCCCTGGCTAGCAATAACGAGCCGGATATTTACGAGAAACCGGCCTTTGGCCGGAATTTTTTCTATCGAAAAATGTACACATTTATTTTGAAAGAGGGTCTTGAGGGGTGTTTTTTAAGAATGATGGAGGTCTAGGGAGGAAACTGATAAAATAATAAAATTATACATAAATGAACAAATAAATACGCCCATCACCCCTTAACATTATTCGACCTCGATAGAAAGAGACCGAGGGGAAAAAAAATAGGTCGAGGAAGCCTGATAGACGTACTATAGTGTATTCATTAATATTAGGCCAAACATATTAACTACTAGCTTCATTAACTTAAAAACAACCACACTAATTGTGCTAATATATCTACCATCTTGGAAGACTCAGCCAGGGAATAGGTGTGGACAATTGCAGCCCATTTGCTCTAGCCCTTTTTCAAGTTACATAAGTTAGGGGTCACGATATCTAGTCTGCTTATAACGATTTATTAATTTTTGTATTTATTTTTTGTTTTATTATTTGTATTTGTTTTTTACTATAACCAATGCCTACGAATTAGCTACTGTAGGAGAAGATGGTAAGAGCAAGAGATACTGTTTGGTAAATTACATGGATGCGTTGTATTAATCTTCCCTCACATTGATTTTCCGAGTTGTAAGGTCACTCCTCATGTTGGTCCCACAAATATCACCAATAGTTTACATTATGACCAAACAAACACACACAGATACGCTAGCAACATTAAACAGACGCCGCCGAACGCCTTTCCCACGTGAAAGAACCTGAGGCAATGGTGACGATACTGTATATTACGCCTTCGAGTTGTGTAAGGCCGTAAAACAATACTAGACACACATACTAGTTGAATACACACACAGGAACTCTCTCTCTCTCTCTCACACACACACACACCACAATAACCTACTCCAACACACACACATCCACACACTAAAGCATTCAGGCAGACAGAGAGACGACAGGTCCACACACACACACACACACACACATACTAGAACATGCAGACCGACATAGAGAAGACAGGCACACACACACTTACACTGTCATCATTGGTGTTCCCACTACAGTTCACCTTAGTCGCCAGCAATTAATACACCAACACGAGCCGGAAGACAGGCAGACACACAGTTCACCTTAGTCACCAGCAATTATTACAACAACACGAGCCGGAAGACAGGCAGGAGGATAGACACGGTGAGAGAGAGAGAGAGTAGTTGTAAAGGAGTGTTAGTGATAATTGTGTATCTCATAGACTGCACTGTCTATTTGGGTGATATATTCTAGATGATAATTATAAGACAAACTACATAGTAAAACACACTGTCTACCAATTATGTATAATTTTATCTATGCCTTATTATTTAGCTGTTTTCTTAAAAATGAAATGCTTAGAAACTGAAGAAACAAATCCAGTAAATTCCAGAACAATAGATCTTCACATGTCTTTAACTTTATTGATTATTATCGTATTTGTGGTAGACCTAAGTATCTTGTAATGCATATTATATTCTCAAATTAATTTGTTTCCCATGGAAAGTTACATTGAGAACTCAACCAAATCTTGTAGTTCAGTCTTCCAAACGATGGAATTAGCTTCGTGTCCTTAACTTGAACTGTTCAACTGTACTATATTATAATACCAATAAATACGCCTATCTCCCCTTAACTTAACACGCCAGATAGAGAATCCAACTGATGTTCGCTACTATAAATAATAGCAGAGGCATGTGTAACCACCTGCTCTCTGCTTGGTGCAACTAATCCCCAGTACAACAGATATACTATAGAACACCTAATCCTCAGTACATATATAGTAGGCTACAGCTAATCCTCAGTACAACAAATATATATATATATATATATATATATATCTTTGTATTATTATTTTAGTTACATCCCTAAACCTCCATCAACTTTGAACAAAATCCCAAACACCCCTCTTCAAGGTAAGTGTGTACAAATATTCGGTAGAAGAATGCCCCGGCCGAAGGTCGGTTCCTTCTAAAATTATAAGCTCGCTATCGCTCGCCAGGAAAAAATCAGCACCTAAATGGCACGAAAGATTTAAATATTGACAATAAAATGGGGTGAAAGGTCTTAAAATCTGAAAACTAATGGGGCTAAACATGAGGGAGAAGGGGGCCAGACAAATGAGCCATATCCCTTTAAATGTGTTTGGCATTCTAAGAGTTGGATTACGTAAACGTAGTGACATGTAGAAATGATCATAGTGTTGGTTACTTCTCTTTGGTTCATCACTACAGTATAGTCCGTTCCTTCTAGGTTGGGCAGAAATCGTAACCTTCTAACCTCTGTAGCTCAAAAAGGGCTTGAGCAAATGAACTGTCATTTTATACACATAAGCCCTAGCCAAGCTAGTCTTCCTATTTGGTAGAAATATTAGCTCGATTACTCTAGTCCTTTTCAAGTTATAACACGTTTGATATTACAATTTCTGCCCAACCTATAATGAACGGACTATAGCATTGACTACCGTATCATTAATTGTGATGGATAATGCAAAATACCAACCTGTTTCGTCGAATATAGTATTTGTGTTGTTTTTGCTATTATTTTTTGTTTCTGTCAAATTATTTGGTGTGTCGGGGAAAGATGAATGAGATCTAATTTGGTGTAGGCCTATATTAATTTTCATATTAACATTGTTCAGGTTTCCATAATATATTATACAAATATAGAGTTTGTATGTCCTTGAACATCATATTAAACAAACGTTTCAGGCAAATGTATCAAATCTTTTACGGATCATACAGACTCTAGCAAAATGTATGTGAGGCCATCATCCATGCTAAGAGTAAATAGCAAGAAAAATATGCATTCACCGATATTGTCTACTTCAAAGCACAATAAACAAATCTTAAATATGATTTTAAATTACTTCAAGTTGATAAATGTACATTCAGAGTTTGCTCCAGCTCCTCTTGTAAATATGCATCTATAATAAACGAATATTATATTAATAAATATGACTAAATTCATATTTGTTTTCACCAACCCACCAATTAATTTACAAATAAACCTAACTAGTAAAATCAATGAAAGTAATTAATACATGTGGTACTCTGCTTCATGCACGCATATCATATAATTGCATTTGGCAAAATATAAAGCTATGAAACATATTTCTAGACATTGGGAAATAAATGAGGATGCTTATTAAATAAAGAACCACGTCTCTACCACAAAATCTTGATTCTATAGGAGTATTTTTCTATGCCTATACACTCCTATACACTCGTCACCTTTATAAAAAAAAATAACATACTCTACCTTATCTAAGGCTCGACCGTTGGCCGTAATTTCTTGACTTATTATATAATAACTATAAGCAAGCAATTCTATGGCATTGCCAAAGATTTGCATAATAATTTGAATCACATATAGCCAATATTTTTGGTAGATTTGGTAGAGCGAGCGATTTCTCAGATTTAATGAGTCTCGGTAAGCGGGTGTCCCAACCTGCCTCACCATGGTAACTGACTATTGATTAATTTCAGACCATTCGCTGGCACACTGCTTATAGGCTTACAGTGTTGTGAAATGTCTCGCATAATTCCTGAGATTCTGACTGTCTCACAGTCGGAATTTGGACGTGATTGCATTTTTAGTTCTTTTCCCCAAAAAAATTTGTTTAGTTTTTAGCGCTATACCGGATTGCCTCTTTGGGCATTTTGGCCAAACCAAATTTAGGCACGATTGCGTCCTCCAGAGAGCGAGAGGGTTAAAGTAACTGGATGAAAAGGTTAACTAAGTGAGCTATCGTAGGCTATTTGGTATTTACACCAAGGGAACGATGCTTATTATATTGAATTTTACCCTTTCAAAGATACGATGACGCATTTATTTTCTGTTTTCTTGCTATTTTTAGACGATATTGTTCAGATTAGGAAGACTATATGGAAAGCAGTGGGCTATTTGACATAGTCTTCACCCATTTAATTCCCACAGATCCTACCAAAGCTGCATAAAATAGACCAATGATAGCCAGAATAAACTGTCAAAACGCGGCATAATCCTCAAGGGGTTAACAACTTTAATTCAAAGACATTGTAATTTGGTTTTCTTTACCCGAAAGGCAATTTTGGCCATTTCATTCAAGAGGTGTTGAGCAAGTTCCCTAAAAAACAATGGCCCTTTGACCGGACCAGCTGAGCGAGTCAATAAATCACCTTATCTCTTATCTCGGGCTATGTGGCCAGTTGTGATATAGAGGATTTGGTAGGCCTATTTTGGGTACAGTGTATGTCTACCTATACTGTATATATACTGTATATATATATATATATATATATATACCGGTATATATATACTGTATATATATATATATATATATATATATATAGTATGCAAACTATAGATTCTTGTGGTAAAAACTATGCGAGTATATTTTTCCACACTAAAGGTGTGTAGAAAAGGGCAGGTTCACTGCACAAAGTTTAACAAATGTTAGTGCTAAATTTAAATTGCATCTAAAATATATTGCGTGCACAAAATAAGGGTTTAAAAATTACGTCCGAGTATCTTATTATAAGGCTCGGACTGTTGCGTTTATAATACAAATATGTTTATGTCATAAAAGTGTTAAAATGCATTTCTCTACTTTCGTAGATCTTCAGTTATTAAAAAAATTGCATGAATGGCTAGCTTCAAAGTCAGGTAGTTGGTCTGCACTCTTCTGCGGAGTACCAGGCACTGATTTTGACAGTAGTGTTTTGGCTTAAGGTTATAACCAGGTCTATGGTTATAACAGTAAAAAAAAAATCGTATTTATTCCAATAATGTTTTTCGTTCAGAGTCTATTTATAATTCCTTACTCAAATGAAGCTTGAATTTATTTATGAAATTTGTTTTTGCTCTTCTTTAAAACAACGTCATCTTTCTTGACTTTGTAAAAGGGCTTTATATTAAAATTAGGAGATTAATCTTTAGCACATTTTGATATGTGATTATTAACATATAGCCCTGCATTATGTCTTTTGTGGTCTCTGCACAGGTTTGTTCTAAGTCTAAGATTCGAAGTCTTGCCAATGTCGATGGAATTACAGCCATTACAACGAATCACCACGTAGATATAATTGAGCGTAGAGCAATTCATACTATGATTAATTTCAAATGTATAATTAGTATCTACAAATTTGAATCGATTCCCTTCTAGTATTAGTGTGCATAATGAGCATCTTGGGTTAACACATTTTGTCACTCCTTGGTTTTGTACCGGATTGAATCTTGCCTTGGTTAGCAAATTCTTAAGATTACTGGGTTGTTTCTTCGACTTTATTAATGAAACCTCTTTAAATATATGCTTAGTTTCTTGGGAGGTTTGTAATAGGGTAATTGCCGATTTTGCTTAACTGAAATGATCATCGAAGTTTGGATTGTATGTAATTATGTATGGTGGTATATCATTGGATGTATTGTCAGTTGCTTTGTCGCTGGTGCGTAATACGCTAATGGAGATCTGCTTTTCGCGACTTATTCCATTATATAGTATGCCTTTAGGATAATTACGATCCAATGGAAAGTCTTGTATTTCCCTTAATCTTATATCTCTCAGCCTAGGTTCTGAAACAATTGTGAAAATTCTGCGTGATAAGTTGAATGGAATGTTGTTTTTTACGTGCCTCGGGTGGTTCCAGTTGTATTCCAGATATTGTTTTGTGTCAGTAGCTTTATAGTGGATATCTGTTATCAAAGCATTTGTTCGCTTCATAATTTGTAATCCAAGATAGTTACCGTATCTCATATTGTATCACAGGAGAAGTTAATTTTAGGATCAAGCTCATTCATCAAGTTTATTAGAGTGTACAAATTACCATCTCTTTCATCCCATACCATGAAGACATTATCTAAGTATCTCATATAATTGTTCTTTATTTTATTGGCAATGGATTCGCCAAATGATGAAAGTATTTTATAATATAAGGTATTCTCCAAATATCCAAGGACCAGATTTGCATAATTTGGGGCAAATTTCGTTCCCATTACTGTTCCAGATATCTGTAGATAATTAGATCCATTAAACTCAAAGAAGTTATTTGCGAGGATAAATTTGCGCCCTTCCGAGATATCTATCTATTAATATATCTATCTATCTATCTATCTATCTATATATATATATTTGTCTTCTATATTCCAACTACTCCCTCTTGGGCATAGGCTGAGAGCCTGTACATTTAACTGTTACACATTGAACGGTGAAGCCTGTGAGGTCTCGTTACTTTTATCTGCATCCAGCCCCTGTCATCTTGCCATCGCAGGATGAATGGAGCTTAGTTGCCCACTCACGGCTCGAAGCAGCCCCATCTCTGAAGCTGCCTCACTCCAGTGCTTCACTGTCTCATTTCCTAGACTCGGACCCTCAGTTTCAGAATGCCACCTATTGAGTAATGAACTTACTAGGCATTATTCCCCTGTAGCCTATTTTGAATATGGGAATATTCATACAGTGCTATTTAATCAGGGAACAATGAGGGTATTTATTTGGCGTTATATCTTTATTTTAGTTATGAATGTAAGTTTGGAATAAATATATTTGTTAAGTCGATATATAATATAATTATGATTGAGATGCAAAATCAATATTTCTAAGAAGAAGAAAATGACTTAATTTTGAGAAAAACATTATATTAGCTACATGTATAATATAAATAGGAATTCGGCGAAACCTAGATGAGATTTAGTTCTTAAATGTTTAATTACAGTAGACATAATATTAAGCTTAAAGAGCTAGTTCGTACATTCTGGACAATACGTTCTCTAAAATATTCGTTTAATATCAATAGCACTCTCCCATTTAGCTATGTTGCGTAGTTGTTTTATGAGCATTTAAGATTTTTTTTTTTTAACTGTTTCTTGGAATTCCTTTTCATGCTCTCACTCAAGTAAACTCCTTGACATTTGTCCTCCCTCTCTTACACGGTCGACATCTCTCTCTCTCTCTCTCTCTCTCTCTCTCTCTCTCTCTCTTTCCCGACAACATGCCAAAACCGCTTCAAAATTCTTGCTATTGACGAGGAAGAGGAAACGGAAGAAGTTCGGCTTGTGGGCGACTCCATGGTCCGTGGCCAATTAACCGAGTTCTGCGCCAGGGCACCCAGGACCAGAAAGCGATTCTGTATCACAGGTGGCGGCGTGAACGACATTGTTGCGGCTGTGGAAGAGGTTTCCAGGCTCGCCCCCGCAAGCGCTACGTACGTCATCCACGTTGGATCTAACGATGTCCAACGAACGCGGTCTGAGGAACTACTTTGCAAGTACCGGCGGCTGATCAGGTCCTTCAAGAAAAAATCTAATAGAATCTTAATTTCAGGAATTGTTCCACGGATTGATGTAAAAAACCGATTCTACAACATAGCTACCAGTACAAATCGCCGACTAGCCAAACTCTGCAGGGAGGAGGACATCGGCTTTGTCGACACGTGGGATCATTTTTACTATGACAAATCTTTGTTTTCAGGAGATGGTGTACATCTCAATGAAGTAGGAGCTGCACGTCTTGGTCGTCTGCTGAACGATGCAGTCAAGGATTTCCGTTCAAAAAACGAGGTCAACCGGGGGTATCCGGGGGTAGTGTAAGTCAAATACGAACTGAAAATTCAGACAATGCGCAATCAGTAACATCCAACTCTAATACTCTTAAGGTGTTTTATGTAAATGCTCGTACCATACACAATCAATTTTCAGATCTAGAGGAAATCGTGTTTACAGAACATTATGATATAATCGGCATTACAGAATCTTGGTTAAATACGGAAGACAGAGACTTTTTAGCCGAATATACGCTTCCTGGTTATACAATGTTTGAGAAAAGTCGGATCAATAGAAATGGAGGAGGAGTTCTGTTTTTTTATAAAGGAAAGTCTTAATCCCGTCTTAATGTCAAAACCTCAAATTGCGAATATAGGCATATCTTACGTACTATTAAATAATAAACGAGGAACTAAAATAACACTAGCTTTATTATACAGACCCCCAGCTCAATCAGTGCAAACTAACAGTGAAATTTATGAACAAATTGCAGAAATAACTAACATACAAGATACCGTAATTCTTGGCGATTTCAACTTACCCGTGACTAAATGGGGCGATATTCTTACTTCACACTCTGGACACGACCTCTATGCTAACTTGCAAGAGAGTTCACTTTTTCAATTTGTACAATCTCCGACCCGTGGTAATAATGTGCTTGATCTTGTACTCGCAACAAAAGAAGAATTAATAGAGAATTTGAATGTTGGTGATGAATTCAGTAACAGCGACCATCGTACGATAACTTTCACTTTAAAGTTTACTAGTAACAAATCAAATAGCAGCATTGAGAAAGTCCCTAATTTCAAGAAAGCAAATTTTCATAAACTTAAATCAAAGCTTAAAGAAACTGACTGGAGCTTTCTGACTAACAATAACGACATAAATACATCTTGGGAGTGTTTCACAACCACTTACCTTAAGGCAGTGCAAGACTGCATACCATCGAAAATACGACGTCCAGGCCATAATGATAAGCCCAAATGGTGGAATAAAGATATTTCAGACTGTCTGCTTGATAACAAAAAATTGCTAATGCTAGATTAAAATCCTCACAAATTTACGAAGAACGGGTGAAATTTGTAGAGCTACGACGCAAAGCCAAAAAGTTCATTAAGCAAAGAAAAAAGACCCTGGAGTTACATGTTGCGAATCAAAGTAAAACAAACCCGAAAGAATTCTATAGTTATATCAGAAAGAAAAAAGTAGTTACTTCAACTGTTGGACCGTTAGTCAATGAAAATGGAGATACACCAAAGACGAAGTACAAATGAGTAATGCCCTCAATACCTTCTTTGCATCAGTTTTTACAACCGAAGACCTCAGTGATATCCCTACACCATCGCCGATTCAGATTGATAATTCAGATGTTCTAAGCAATATCACCGTTACAGAGAGAGAAGTATTGAATTGTTTAGATAAACTCAAGGTAAATAAAACGCCTGGACCTGATACAATCTCGCCTAGATTTCTAAAGGAAGCTAAGGATGAGCTCTCCAAACCACTGACATTGTTATTCAATGAATCCTTGCAGTCTGGGACTATGCCTGATCAGTGGAAGCTAGCCAACGTAACACCGATATTAAAAAAAGGCAGCAAATCCCTACCCAGTAACTATCGTCCAATTAGCTTAACCTCAATTGTATGTAATATGCTAGAAACGGTCATAAGAGACTGACTCGTAAATCACTTAGAGGCAAATAACTTACTTAAAGATACTCAACACGGCTTTCGTAAAAAACGTTCCTGTTTAACAAACCTCTTAGGAAGTACTTCTTCCACGATATCCTCAACCTCTATGATGAAAGTAAAGCTGTAGATATTATATACCTTGATTTTCCAAAAGGCCTTTGACAAAGTTCCCCACAAACGTTTACTGCTAATACTAAAAGCGCATGGAATACAAGACGGTGTGTTGAAATGGATAGAAAATTGGCTCAGCAACAGAAAGCAAAGAGTAGTCATAAACGGTAAGGCATCTAAATGGACCAATGTAAGTAGCGGGGTACCCCAGGGATCGGTACTAGGACCAATTATCTTTCTAATTTACATCAACGACATAGATGAGGGTCTCACCTGTACAATCTCATAATTTGCTGACGATACAAAAATTGCAAATAGTGTACTCTCAAAAGAACAAGTTGACGATATGCAACACAATCTAGATAAATTGTCATGTTGGGCCCAAATTTGGCAAATGAGTTTCAATGCGGATAAATGTAAAGTACTAGATATCGGATACCTAAATGAGAAAGCAAACTATTCGATGAATGGCACTCAGCTTAAGAATGTAAACAGAGAAACCGATCTGAGAGTAACAATATCGAGTAACCTAAAACCGAGTCAACAATGTTCAGAAGTTGTTAAGAAGGCAAACAAAATAATTGGCTTTATAGGCAGGTCATTTGAGCATCAATCCAAAGAAGTTATCCTAACCCTTTACAATTCCTTAGTCCGCCCTCTTCTGGAATACTGCGTTCAATCCTGGTGCCCTTATTACCAAAAAGATATAAACAAGCTAGAACGAGTTCAACGTAGAGTTACCAAAATTATACCTAGCCTAAAGAACAAATCATACGAAGAGCGTCTTAGAGAATTAAATCTATTTCCTTTAACCCAGTGCAGATTAAGAGGTGACTTAATTCAAGTGTTCAAAATCATCAAAGGCATCGACAATATGAACTGTAGTAAGTACTTCACTATCGACCAATCTAATTACACACGGGGAAACGGTTGCAAAATTATTGGTAAATCTTTTAACTCACACGAATCTAAGAATTTCTTCTTCAATCGAGTTGTCAACTTGTGGAATGGGCTTCCCCGAGACGTTATAGACTGCAGTACTGTTTATTCATTTAAACTCCGCTTAGACAAATATCTCGCATCAAACCCGCGACTGACTGCGTTTGTAAATGAATAACTTTATTTTATCCCCCTCTCAGTTACTAACCCATCTGTCCCCTACTAACTTCCTAATCCCGCCACGGACATTAGTTCCAGGGCAGTAGTTCCCTTTCCAATGTTCCCTTACCCACTCTAAACCACTGTTTGGACACTTGATCCTCAGTGTTTTGGAGGAAAAGCAGCCTAGAAGGGTCACTAGACCTGTTGTATCTAGATTTCATTTGTACTCATTTGTACTCCTTTGTACTCTCTCTCTCTCTCTCTCTCTCTCTCAATAATGTACTCCTTCAGTAACATGGAATGCACTGAAGGTTTTAACTAATTATGCACAGGGCTTAATATTTGAATTATTAAGAATATTACAACGCATTCATCTGTTTGTTTGACTGTATCTATCTGTTAATCTGGCTGTCTATTTGTATGTATGTATGTATGTATCTATGTTCGTATGTAGCCTACATATGTATGTTCGTATGCATACAGTATCTATCTATCTATCTATCTATTGCCGGACGCCTTACTCCCCTTAATGAGGGTGGCCATACAAAGAATGCCCGCAAGCGGATCTATTCCCTGTAAGAGGGACAACCCGAGCCAGTTTACTGAAGGACTTACAGGATTGACCACTAAATTTAGGATCCACCCGACTCCAAGGCCTTCTGTGTATCTTTATAGCACTGTTTTTCTACAGTGGTGTTCGGCTAGTCCATCCACTAACTTTCTTTACCCTTAGGTAAGCAGTACGGATTTGTATCAGGTTTACTCCCCTAGAAAGGTTGCCGACCAAGGCCGACGAGTCCCATCAGCCGGATTTTTATAAGGTTGTCTCCCCTAGATGGGTTGCCGATCAAGGCTAACGAGTCCCATCCACCCGCATGCAGATTATTTATATATGCATGTAAATAAATGTAAATATATGTGTATATACTGTTTGAATTTATGTATACATGTTTGTATGCATGCATGCATGTTTGTATCCATTCATGCATGTTTGTATGCATTAAGTACATGTATTTATAAAATGTTGAAGAGTAAAATATGAATAAAAACAGGAAAATCCACTTAGCTTCCCATCGTTATAAGGTCAAGACAAGCGAGGGTAAATGAGAGGTCCACTGCCAGTCTTGTAAGAGGTCGATCTCGTCTGCCCTAGGGAGGGGACGCTATTAAGGGGACATGGGGCGTTTTTATGGCCCCTTTATCCCTCGTGTTAAGCCCCATTTGTTTTGATACTTTAAGACGTTCAGCCCATTACTTTGGCGATTTTAACACGTTTCGCCCCATTTCGTTGTCAATTTTAAGACCAATCGTGCCATTTAGGTGTCAATGTTTTCCTGGCCAGCGATAGCGAGTCTGTAATTATAAAAGGAACCAGCCTTCGGCAGGAACATTTTTTTTACCGAAAAATGTACACATTTATCTTGAGGGGGGGTTTAAGGGGTGTTTTTCTAAGTGTATGGGATATCTATCGATGAAACTAAGAAATAATGGAATACATCAATAAATAGACCAAAAAAACGACCCATCTCCCCTTAAGCAGCTGTTATCTTGGAAGTGTATGGAGAGAGAGAGAGAGAGAGAGAGCAGTATGATATGAAATTATTATACCTATTAGCGTTCTTAACACCAATATATAACTAATGGAACCATATGATCCTCCAGGGATTCGAATCTAGGACACCACATACATAACTTATACGCTTTTGCCATATATAAATAGGAATACTGACCACGCACATCCCAAGATCTCAAAGATATATTTAGAAAATTGTCATGTAATGGATATAAAGATCCAGAATAAAGGAAAGAGGCAGACCAAATATTAAATGTAAATTGTCTCTATCTACCGTCAAATGATTAGGCAATTCTCAAATAAATAACACAAATAGTTGAATATAAATCCTTGCAGAATACAATTTCGTCTGAGAGTACTTCCAAGAATGGTAGACATTTCCTACATTTCGCCACATTTCCTACACCATGTATACTGCGTATTTCCTACACGTCATATCTCCTACAAATTAAGCAATTTATAGAGTACCTGTAATGACATATTTCCTACACATACACTGCATATCTCTAACACAGTTTTTAGTGTAGTGGCATATTTCCTACAGAGATACAGCATATCTCCTACACACACAAATCTATGCAGTCACATTTCCTACACTGCCGTGTATACGGGGCGGAGCCTCTGTCTGTACTCGGCGCTACTGTCTCACTACTCGCCTGACAAGTCGAGCTGATTTGTTGTAATACAAATATAGATTCAGCATGTCTGAATGATTCGTTCAAGGTGTTCCATAATTTAGCTCCACTATATCTAAGACAACGTTGTGCATGTAAGGTTCTGCAGTATGGTAGTCGCAATAACTCCTGGACTCCTCTGGTGTTAAAGTTGTGGACTATTTCATGAAAATTGTCCTCCATACACATATGACCATATGTGCAGCAGCAGATGATAACAACCCTGCAAAATGTCCCACTTGTCGTACAATCATTCATGACTGGCTTGAGGTATTCATTTACAAATAATTAATGTCCTCACGATATACAAATTTAACTGGGTTTACAGTTTCATTTTATAGACATATCTTTTTAAAGAGAAATAAAAACATTTCCCACATAATTATATTCTCCAGCGTATTGTATTCTTTCCTGCATAATGCATAATGCCACGTGATCGCATTGATTAGCACTGATCATGTATCAGAATTGTAGGAGATATGACAGTATAATTATAGAGTTATGCCGGATGCACCGTGTGGTGTAGGAGATATGCTGGTTACTCAGTTTTGGTGTAGGAAATGTGCTGGATACTTGTTTTTGTGTAGGAAATATGACCGACTATGTGTAGGATATGTGGCAGTAATCCAACTGTTGTAGTTGTGTAGGAGATGTGACTACCCCCGGTGGGGGTAGAAGAACGGGTGGAGGGTTATATATACAATATATATATATATATATATATATATACATATATATATATATATATATAAGGAGAGAGAGAGAGAGAGAGAGAGATTAGTTAGTTAAAATAAGACTTTAGAGGCTATCAATCCATGAGGAATATTAAGCCCACCTTAAAGTCAGGAAGAACGAGACCGGAGTCCCCGAGACCCCAAGTTTATACCCCCAGGTATACTGGGAATATAATCCTAGAGGTTGTCCTGCTCGAGAACCCCAGACGTCTTCCTTATTCGCGACCAAGACTAAATCTCCCTTTCTAGAACTCCAGCCCCTTGTCCGAGAGAGAGAGAGAGAGAGAGAGAGAGAGAGAGAGAGAGAGAGAGACTTAAGGAGGAAATGACTGAAGGGAAGTGCATCATAAATAAGAACAAACAGTATATATGGTAGGGAATGTTGAGGCAAATACAATTCAAGCCTCCCAGGAAGAATAAAGGAGGGGAAAGGGAAAGAGTTTGTCCTAAAGTAAGATGAATGATGGAAGATATATAGAGAGAGTATACAGCGGGCTCTTTCTTACTTTATTTTCTGTTGCTTATTGTTGTTCTTATTTTTTGTCTTATTTTTATTAGTTTAATTTTTCTTATTCGTTTGCTTATTATTTTTCCTATTATGTTTTGTTCTTTTTCTACTTCTTGTTATTGTTATCATTATTATTATTATTATTATTATTATTATTATTATTATTATTATTATTAGGGGTTCGTCCTCTACGGGGAACCCCTATTGTAATCATTAAACCTGGGTTTTCATCCAAATTCTTCATACGCGCCGGTTTCGACGCAATAACTCCAGAACCGCTTTTTGGATCGGGATCAAACTTTCACAAGAGGTGCGTTTTTGTATTGGGCAACTTTTGATATGCTAAACATCTCTACAACTCTGTTACGAGAGAGGCAGATCCCTTACACAGCCAATCTCTCTCTTATTTGCACACTGGTACAAAGGAGGCAGATCCTTACACATGCTACCAAGATGAAAATGGGAGTCTGCAGAGAGCCGATTGGCCCACACATGGCAGATCCCTTTCACACCCAATCCATCTCGTCTTATCAAATTTTATGAAGCTCTATTGTTATTGATCCCACTATAGCACTTGGTAGACTATTCCACATATCTACAACTCTTTTACCAAGCGAATAGAGGCAGATCCCTTACACAGCCAATCTCTTTCTCTCTCGCTCTTCTTTGTTTGCACACCGGTACAAATGAGGCAGATCCCTTACACATGCAACGAAGATGAAAATGGGAGTCTGCAGAGAGCCAACTGGCCCAGATAAGGCAGGTCCCTTTCACACTCAACCCATCTCATAAACGTTACCTGTTATTTACACTATTTACTCTACACCCATGTTATCATATACCTGCAACCAAAACACTATTGTAAGAAATAGGAACATAAGAAAATGGGAGTCTGTAGAGAGTCAATTGGCCCACACAACATAGATCCTTTTCACACCCAACCCATCTCATAAAAACTCTCTCTCATTTATCTCTGTCTTCCTTACATTTATGACATCCTAGTCTCTCTCTCTCTCTCTCACAAATGAGAACATAAGAAAACCGGAGTCTGCAGAGAGTCGATTGGCCCACACATGTCAGATCCCTTTCACACCCAACCCATCCCGTGCTCTCTCTCTCTCATATTTATCGCTATCTTCCTTACATTTACGACATCCTATTCTCTCGCCATACTCCCTCTCTCTCCTTCACAAATGAGAAAATTAAAAAAAATAAGAAAACGGGGGTCTCCAGAGCCGATTGACCTACACATGGCAGATCCCTTTCACACCCAACCCATCTCGTTCTATCTAATTTCAAGTTGAAGCTCTATTGTTCTTGATCCCATTATAGCACTCAGTAGCCTATTCCACATATCTACAACTCTGTTACTAAACGGATAGAGGCAGATCCCTTTTACAGCCAATCTCTCCCTCTCTCGCTCTTGTTTGTTTGCACAATCTGCTCCTTCTGTAGTTTCTCCATGCCCGATAAGTTAAATGATCTTTTGATATCTGTGACACAGCATTTGTATCAAACACAATACCCTGCTTGCAAAAACGTCGAACCCCGGACAATGTTGCTTGCAACTTTAATTATTATTATTATTATTATTATTATTATTATTATTATTATTATTATTATTATTTTGTTTTGTTTTGTATATATGAACAAACAAAGAATACAAACTTAACCTATTATTTTCATTGTTCAAGTCTGCATTTCTAGTTTTCCCTTTCAATACAAAATAAGTATATGAAATTATATACTTAAAACAGGCTTGTAGCAGGTGGATGTGTGGGGAACTGTACTAGAGTTATTCACAACAAGTTGAACCGGTAATACTAAACGGGAGAAAGGGTGAAATATAATGGTGTTCTAAAATACAGACTACGAGATGAACCGGTAATACTACGGGAGAAAGGGAGGAATATACTGTAATGATGTTCTAAAATACAGACTACGAGATGAACCGGTAATACCAAACGGGAGAAAGGGAGGAATATACTGTAATGATGTTCTAAAATACAGACTACGAGATGAACCGGTAATACTAAACGGGAGAAAGGGAGGAATATACTGTAATGATGTTCTAAAATACAGACTACGAGATGAACCGGTAATACTAAACGGGAGAAAGGGAGGAATATACTGTAATGATGTTCTAAAATACAGACTACGAGATGAACCGGTAATACTAAACGGGAGAAAGGGAGGAATATACTGTAATGATGTTCTAAAATACAGACTACGAGATGAACCGGTAATACCAAACGGGAGAAAGGGAGGAATATACTGTAATGATGTTCTAAAATACAGACTACGAGATGAACCGGTAATACCAAACGGGAGAAAGGGAGGAATATACTGTAATGATGTTCTAAAATACAGACTACGAGATGAACCGGTAATACTAAACGGAAGAAAGGGAGGAATATACTGTAATGATGTTCTAAAATACAGACTACGAGCTGAACCGGTAATACCAAACGGGAGAAAGGGAGGAATATACTGTAATGATGTTCTAAAATACAGACTACGAGATAAACCGGTAATACCAAACGGGAGAAAGGGAGGAATATACTGTAATGATGTTCTAAAATACAGACTACGAGATGAACCGGTAATACCAAACGGGAGAAAGGGAGGAATATACTGTAATGATGTTCTAAAATACAGACTATGAGATGAACCGGTAATACCAAACGGGAGAAAGGGAGGAATATACTGTAATGATGTTCTAAAATACAGACTATGAGATGAACCGGTAATACCAAACGGGAGAAGGGAGGAGAACATAATGGTGTTCAGACCTACATAAGAAAGCTTGGTACTCCCGTGTGTTTCCTATCCTCCAGGGTAGTCATTTATTTATCCATCCCGGTACGCTGTTGCTGCTGCTGCTGCTGCTAGTACTGGGGGGTAAAAGGTAAACACAAATACGGGACCATTGATGTCAAGAGAGAGAGAGAGAGATGCATATGTAGCATTATATTATTTCCAATGTACTGTACAGTAGGTGTTTCAGTATAGTTTGCTTACCTGAGGATGGAGAGAGAGAGAGGGAGACTCTCGTACTTGGCTCGCCCTCGAGGCAGTTAAGGCAAAGTTGAAATGAGATAAGGCAAAGAAGTATAGATTAGTTACACAGACACTCGGACCACACAGACCTTGCAGTCCCTATTGGGTAGGTCGGTCATAATACAACTAGAGACTGGGACATTATATAGTAGCAGAAGAGGACAGCACCCACTGCCCCCTCATGCCGTACCGGAAATAAAAGGATGTGTAAATGCCCACAAGGAAAGACTTTATAGTGGATAGAAAGAAAATAGTCTGAACGGAAATTGATACTTACATACCTCCTGATTTTAAATGTATTCATTAATACTACACCAATCTCCTTCAGATGATCGTGCAGTCTATTTTAATATGTCAAATGTATTACTATTGACCACCTCCCTTAACCTTTAAAGCGCTAAGCTTTGGTATTTGAAACGTCCCGCCAGGCGAAGGTATTTTGGTTCATTCCTGACGAAAACCGTCTTATTTATCATATACATCATAATTATTTATCCTAATGGGCCTATTTTACTTTTGATATGAACATATAAACATTGAAAAGCAATACAACAAGTGGTAACAGCAATTGGCTGGTGAAAATCATATATTTTAGCCCCGCGGTGTTAGTCTGACCCAGGCCGGCGACTGAGACGCACCCTCCCTCTCTCTCGTGTCTCGCATGGTACTGAGAGACAAGGGGAGCCTGGGGAGGTCTGAGACTGGCTTAGAGGGTCAGAGATATATACCCTAATCCTACCCCGTCTCTCCCAGTCATCCTCGCACGAAAATACTCGATAAATATCGGGAATGATAAGGAAAATACTGGATAATTGAGGAGGGGGGGAAGGGGGGAGGGACACATGTGGAGGAGTGATAGGAGGTATGAAGGGGAATTAACTCACTTAATCACATATTGCTTTGTTTTTATTGTCAGTGGGGTGTTTTGATAGGCCTAATCTTTTAAGAGTCCCGGCGCCTTCGCCCACTAAAACCTCTTAAGAATCCTGGCGCCTTTCTCGGGTTAATAAACTATTTCATTAATTGACCGGAGAAGAAGTTTTGTGACATTTTGGCATGCCTTCTTTCTAATTAATTTCATTCCATTATCACGGGTTGCAGGATTATTATTATTTGAGAACAGTGCATTGGTGTCAACTCTGTTAAATCCTTTCATTATTTTAAAACACTTGCTAAGTTGGCCTCGTTACCTTCTGTTCTTCAGCGAGAACAATTTTTTTTTTTTTAATCTTTCACATTATGGCTTGTTTGTCAGAGAGGGGATCAGCTTTGTTGCTCTACTCTGCATGGATTTGTCAATGTCTTTTCTGAGATACGGGGACCAGATCAGATCGCCATATTCTAGATGGGGTCTTACAATGCTTGTGAATAACGGCGCAATAATGTTCTCGTCTTGTAAAGGTAAAATTGATTTTGTTATATGCCAAATCTCTGTTAGCCTTGTTTGCTGCAGCCGCCCATTGTTCTAAGGTTTTAAAGTTTTCAGTTATTACAACCCGAGATCTTTAACCTTAGATGTTGCTATTATTAGTTGATTTTTCATTTGACAATCATACTTTCTGTGTTTTGTACCAAAGTGCAAAATTTAACATTTGTCCACTTTTAAAGGGTATTTGCCATTTTTCTGGTTATTCCATTATTTTGCTTAAGGGAAGATGGTCTAATGACAAAGAAATGGAGCGAAATGTCTTAAAATCGCCAAACTAATGGGCCGAACGTCTTGAGATCTGAAAACTAATGGGGCTATGCATGAGGGAGAAGGGGGGTTAGAAAAAGCGAGTACTACCCCTTTAATGGGGGTATACCTATACAGTATGTATTTCCCCGTTGTTGCTTACGTAACTATAGAGATGCTTAAGGATGCCGGTGCTCTCCTTGGGTTATGAGAGAGAGAGAAAGAGAGGGGAAAGGGGGATGGGGAGGGGGCTATGCATCAGGGTAATTCCATTAAATGTTTCCACGCTACTGATCAACTATGGTTATACTATTAGAGCCTATTTAGTGGAAGAGAGAGAGGTAGAGAGAGAGAGAGAGAGAGAGAGAGAGAGAGAGAGAGAGAGCTACATAGAGCTACATAGATACACAGACCACACAGACCTCAAGGTCCTTACTAGGCAGTCTGGCCTTACAAACTATAATATGCATATATGCATATATACACATACACACATACACATACATACATATACATATATATATATACATATATATACACATACATATACACATACATATACACATACATACATACAGTATAAATACATACTGTACAAGTGCACACACACATACATATACATACATTTTTTTTTTTTTTTTTTTTTTTTTTTTTTTTTTTTTTTTTTTTTTTCCATTCATATCACCCCAGCCCTCTGCAGATAGAGGTCAAGCCTTCCCTTGAAGGCGTTTATTGTGTCGCTCTCCACCACTCTCGCTGGTAGTTTATTCCACTCTGTCGCCACACTGTAGGTGAAGAAACTCTTTGTGACATCTAGGTTTGCCTTTTTGGTTTTTAATTTCATTCCATTTCCGCGAGTTTGATTAGTATTGTTTAATGTGAATAGTGCATTTACATCGACTTTGTCGAAACCTTTTAGTATCTTAAAGCACTCAATAAGCTAGAGAGAGAGAGAGAGAGAGAGAGAGAGAGAGAGAGAGGTAGGTAGGTAAATAGTTAGGTAGATAGAGAGGGGGGATAGATTGATAGAGAGAGAGAGAGAAAGAAAGATAGATAGATAAATAGAGAGAGAGAGAGAGAGAGGTGCAAGTCTCGTAGTTTCTCCCCTGAGGCGGTTCAGTCTTAAACACTACCTGGAAAATGAGGCAAGAATTATGGTATAGGCTTTAAGGGAGATAGACACAAGAAGCTGGGAGGAGGAGAAGGTATAGTATCTTGAACATCTTGTAGTCCACGGAAATATTGTTTATATTATATATATATATATATATATGGCTTCCTTAAGGGTCGCTCTACTGGTGATCTTCTTTCATATCTTACTAACTCTTGGTCATCCTCCATTCGGGACTTCGGTGAGACTTTGTCTATTGCACTAGACATATCGAAAGCCTTCGATAGAGTCTGGCACAAATCTTTAATTTCTAAACTTCCAACCTTCGGTTTCTATCCCTCCATCTGTGCCTTTGTCTCTAATTTCCTTTCCGGCCGTTCCATAGCCGCGGTTGTGGACGGCCATCGTTCACTTCCTCACCCAATAAACTCCGGTCCTCCTCAGGGCTCTGTCCTATCTCCTATTCTCTTTCTATTTTTTTATAAATGATCTTCTCAACTGTACCTCAATTCCCATCCATTCTTACGCAGACGACTCAACCTTACACTACTCCTTTAGTTTTTCAGAACGCCCCAGCCAGCAATCCCTCAACGACAAACGTAATAAAGCCATAGAACTCTTAAATTCTGATCTAAAAACTATCTCCAATTGGGGCAGAGAAAACCTTGTTACCTTTAATGCTTCCAAAACCCAATTTCTTCATCTATCTACCCGTCCGGAGCTCCCAGCGGACTATCACTTATTCTTCAACAATACAAAAATCAATCCTTCATCTTCTCTTTATATTCTTGGTGTCTCTTTTTCTTCTGCTCTCATTTGGAAGGACCATATTACCAGTCTTGCTAAGGCAGCCTCCCAGAAGCTGGGTGTCCTCAACCGCCTTAGGGGGTTCTTTACCCCTGCACAGCTACTTGCTCTGTACAGGGGCATAGTGCGTCCTTGTATTGAGTATTGTTCACATGTGTGAGGAGGTTCCTCTCACACCGCTATCCTAGACAAAGTTGAAAGGAAGGCCTTTCGCATCATTAACTCCCGTCCACTCACCAACTCTCTGCAATCTCTCTCTCTCCGCCGCAATGTTGCATCTCTCTCGCTATTCTATCGCTACTATAATAATCAGTGTTCCTCAGAGCTTTCCCAGTGTATACTACCTCCTTTACGTAGGGCACGTGGTACCCGTCTTGCTACTCAATCCCACCTCTACTCTGTGCAACTCTCCAACCCAAGAGTGAAATGTTACTCTCAAACTTTCTTCTACTCAACAGCTGAGCTCTGGAACTCTCTCCCAGAATCAATCTTTCCCTCTTCCTATGACTTAAATTGCTTCAAACTCCGTGTGTCCAGGCATTTTGACTCGAACGTCCCTAGATTTTGGCCCTGTCACTCTTTCAACTATGTGGGAGGCACTCACTATAGGCAGTTCTGCCTTTTGCCTCCCTCAATCACATAGCAAAAAAAAAAAATATATATATATATATATACCGTTAGGGCCTATATATTATATATATATACCGGTATATATATATATATATATATATATATATATACATATATATATATATATATATATATATATACCACTCATAATCCAATACATTCCTACGCAGATGACTCAACACTCCACAGTTCCTTCACATTTACCAATTCTTTCACCCAACCCGATCTTATAAATTCAAAAATAAACACTGCAATTTCTCTGAACCAGGACCTTTCTAGAATTAATGGATGGGGACAAAAGAATCTAGTTTCCTTTAATGCACAGAAAACCAAATACATTCAATTTTCTAACCGACAGAATCTCACTGACTCCCATATATTTTTTAATGATGTAAATATTCCCACTTCCCCTATTATTGACATTCTCGGCGTAACATTAACTACTAACTTGAGCTGGACACATTATGTTAGAAGCATTGCTAAGAATGCCTCTAAAAAACTGGGACTCCTGTACTGAGTTCGAGAATTCTTCACTGACGAGCAGTTGGTCGTGATATATAAAAGTCATGTGCGTTCTCAGATGGATTACTGTTCACCTCTGTGGGGTGGAAGTGGAGTGGTTGCATTGAGGCAGTTGGACAAAATTCAAAATAAAGCTATTAGATTAATCAATAACCCTGCAATCACACAGGACCTTCCTACATTAGCCATACGAAGAAACGTTGCATCCCTTGCATTATTCTACAGATATTTTCACAGCAATTGTTCCGAGGAACTTGCTTCAATTGTGCCGCCTCTCCACATCTTTCCCCGTAGAACTAGGGCAGCTGAGAGCGCCCATGAATTTACACTTTCTCCTCCACAATGCAGAACTTCTGCTTTTCAGAATTAATTTATCCCCAGAGCTACTACTCTTTGGAATTCACTTCCCTCGAATTGCTTTCCACAAACTTACAATTAACAAATGTTTAAATCCAGTTGTTACAAACATTTTATGAATGGAGGATGCCTTTAGGCACATGGACCTTTTTGTTTTATCTGTGTTTTTCCTTCCTCCGTTCATTGTCTCTTTAAAAAAAAAATATATATATATATATATATACAGTATATAATATACTGTATATATATATATATATATATATATATATATATATATATATATATATATATGTATATATATATATATTGAGAATATATCACAAATACACATGAGCCACTAAATGTTTCTAATCTCTCAGTGGGGATCGAACCGTTGACCACCATTGCCGTGGTGTAGTTGATTAAAGCGTCGGCTATCGTCGTGATGGTCGACGGTTCGATCCCCACTGAGAGATTAGAAACATATAATTTATATATATAAATATATATATATATATATATATATATATATATATATATATATATATATATATATATATATATATATATACAGTATATATATATACTGTATATATATATGTATATATACTATATATATATATATATAATATATATATATATATATACTGTATATATATATATATGTACTGTATATACTGTATATACTGTTTCGTTACACAATGGCATGATGCGTTTCTTAATTTTATTCTGGCTATTATTATAGGCATTTATCCAGCTTAGGAAGGAATTCTATGGGTCAAATGCACAGATGGCCTTAAGCATATAATGTATCTCCTGCAGATATTTGATGCTTCCTGTAAAACAGTATGTTCGCCAGTAATGCTAAAATGATTAATATATATGTAGTTGCAAAGTACATAACACACACTGTAAAACGTGTACTATAATACCCATCCTCTTCTTTATCTGCTAGTATACGATGACCTATCTCCTTATTTTATTGACCATCATTAATCTATTTTATTCAGCTTAGGAAGGGTCAGTTAGGGTCAAAGGATTAACTGGTATAGTTGTGCATAGGTGATGCATCTACACTATTGGGAGCGTTTAAGAGCACTGAATCTGTACTCACTGGAACGTAGAAGAGAACGTTACCTAATAATATACACGTGGAAAATCGCAGAGGGTTTAGTACCAAACCTACATACTCCGATAGTCATGAAATTCAGTGATAGGAGAGGCTGGGAATGCGAAATCCCCCGGATGAATAACAGGGGTGCTATGGGTTCTCTGCGAGAGGGCTGGTTATCACACAGAGGCCCACGTCTCTTCAACAAACTCCCACGGCGAGTAAGAGACATGAGGGACATCTCGTTAGACAACTTCAAGAGAGCCCTAGATGTCGAACTGCAAAAAGTGCCAGACGAGCCCATCCTCGCAAGGAAGCGAGCTGTCGCTTCAAACAGTCTACTGCACCAAATCACCACCCATAACGAGGGGCGTCGCGCTCCTTGGTGCCGCTAGAAGAGCGGCGAACACATCCAAAGATTGATTGATTGATGCCTAGGGGTCTTGCGTAAGCTAGGTAAATTTGTCTAATGTTAACAATAATAATATGAAAAAGAAAAATTCCTCGTCCTCAAGGGGGCTATTATGTCAATGTTCTTGCGGTCTGTTCCAGGGAGATACTCTAAATAGATAATATAACTGACATTGCCCATTAGAGGACACCCATTGAAAACATATGCGAAATATTATCAATATTCTTGTTTAACTGCTTTCTGAAATATCGAATAACATTTTTTTTTTAGAAATCTTGTCTTCCCATTAAGGTAAATAATCCTACTTCATAGTTCAGTGACTTAACAATGACTTACCAATCGACCAGTTCCCAGGAGAGGCCACATAGGCATATGATACTGAGTTGCTGGCACTCCTTTTTAATTTGCCCTTTCCTCCCCCACTACTTGTATTTATGCCTCACCTACACAGATGGTAATCCGACTAACTCTAACAAACACCTCCTCCTCCAATACATTTCACTACACTTAACAAGCACATCACACTTCTTTCCTGCACACCTAATGTACCTTGATTATGGCTCTCTTTCACTCTTTCAACATAGAGGGGGCATTTGTTACAGACAGCTTTCCCTTTTGTCTCCTTCTGTCTTCTTCAACGTAAAGAGAGGTAGAGGTTGCCATCTTTGTTTGTAGCTCAGTCTCCTAGCTGATGCAGTAAGTGTTTTGGCATTCGCTTGGAAAATGTTCAACCTCTGCATATCATTTTCTGAGTGTTATACTGTATATCAGAATGATATGAGAATTCCCCTTGTGAATCAGTATGAGAGAGAGTGAGAGTGAGTGAGTGAGTGAGTGTGTGTGTGTGTGTGTGTGTGTGTGTGAGAGAGAGAGAGAGTTTGAGTGTGTGTGTGTGTGTGTGTGAGAGAGATAGAGAGAACGAACGAGAGCGAGACCTAGAGCAAACGAGAGAGAGACCAAGAGCAAATGCGAGAGAATGCGCCCATCATCACACATATACAACAACACCGTCAAACTTACAGTGAATTCTACTTAAAGGGTAGTGTTTAGTTTATGGTCGATATATTGATCTATTAATTTATTTTGTATTTCCTCGCTAGACCTCCATCATGCTTAGAAAAACACCCCCTAGACACCTTTCAAGATACATTTGTACATTTTTCGGTATAAAAATGTCCTGGCCGAAGGACGGTTCCTTCTAAAATTAGAGGCTCGTTGTCGCTCGCTAGGACAAAATCGGCACCTAAAGGGCACGGAAGGTTTTAATATTGACAACAAAAGGAGGCGAAAGATCTCAAAATCGCCAAACTAACTGAAGGTCTTAAGACCTCAAAACTAATATGCTAAACATGAGGGAGAAGGGGGTCCAGAAAAAGCGAGTACTACCCCCTTAAATCT
>CM064517.1:6214209-6341709 GCA_032716605.1 Paralithodes platypus
TTGACACTGCGATCCCCGAAGGGGTGGCCACAAACGAACCGCCCCCATGCACCTCTGTCCCCAGTCAGTCGACACCCCTCCTCCCGACCAGCACCGCCTTCATCCATATAATTCCTCACTCCATCCTTCCACCTTTGTTCGGTCTACCTCTCCCTCTCTGTCCTTCCACCTCGCTCTCGTACACCTTCTTAGTCATTCTCTCACTTCCCATACGTTTCATATGGCCGAACCATCTCAAGGTGTTCCTTTTCACACTTTTCATCACATCTACCTCCACACCACACCTCCTTCTTACGTCCTCATCCGTCTGTCTATCCCTCCATGTAACTCTGCACGCACTTCTCAAGTAACTCATTTCCACTCCTCTCACTCTGGTCTGAGTCTTTTCTCAAACGTCCATGCTTAGCTTCCGTACCTTGAAGGGTTAAAGACAAAGGTTTATTCGAGATCTTCTGGCTAGCAAATTACAGTAATACTCAGCTTATAAACATGCTATAAGTAATCAACACAATATTAATCTTAAATGAAACTGTACGTATCTGTGTCTTCGACATACGTTTAGTGGGGAGGGGAAATTTGGTCGATTTATAAAATGTTTATGATTTGTTTAGTTTCCTCCCTAGACCTCCATCAGCTTACTAAACATTCCCAAGATCTATCTTCTATATAAATTTGTACATTTTTCGGTAGAAAATAAAATTCCCGGCCGAAGGCCGATCCCTCCCTAAATTACAAGCTCGCTATCTCTCGCCAGGAAAAAAAAGACACCTAATAGATTGAAAGGTCTTAAAATCACTAAACGAATGGGGCAAACGTCTTAAAATGTCATACCTAATGGGGATAAGCATGGAGGGGGTCGCGAAAACAAAAAATACTTCCCCTTAATGTGTGAATGTTAGCGAGATTGGTGATGAGCATGGGTTGTGGTGAATGTTAGTATATGATGGTGAGTGGAGTGTGAGTGTTGTGAGTTGAGGGACATGAGGAACGGTGGTGAGTGGAGTGTGAGTGTTGTGAGTTGAGGGACATGAGGAACGGTGGTGAGTGGAGTGTGAGTGTTGTGAGTTGAGGGACATGAGGAACGGTGGTGAGTGATAGTAAGGGGGGATTGGCGTATTTTGGGTCTATTTATTTCATTTATTTATTTGTTTCCTGGCTAGACCTCCATCAAGCTTGAAAAAAACACCCGGTTTCTCTTAAATTTACAGGCTCGCTATCGCTCGCCATGAAAAAATGTATTAATAAATAGGGTGCAAGGTCTTAAAATCGCCAAGCTAATGGGTCAAACGTCTTATAATCTGAAAACTAATGGGCTAAACCTGAGAAGAAGGGGGACCAGAAAAACGGCTTATCTCCCCTTAATTGCATGGTGCTGGTTGTGAGTGAGTTATTGATACATATGAATAACGACTGGGATATAATTATGTATTAATAAGTGAGAGTTATTGGTACATATGCATAACTACTGAGATATAATTATGTATTCATAAGTGACGATAAAGCGGGGTGACAATATTATGGAATATGATAAACGGAAGAAATAGTTGTATATGTGAATGTGGTTGCTTGAGAAAGATAGAGTTTCAAGGAATTACAATGAATATTTTGTACTTCAAAGACCTTGTAATACATTTTGGGGAGATACTCAAGTGGAAGGAGAGATATTTTGTAGTGCATTACACTCATTACAGAGTGTGTATGGTAATATATACACTCTTCTTGAACTGCTCTACTGAAGAACTGTTTACAATATCTAAGGGTAGCTTTCTCCAGACCTTATATATTATGTGAACAGGTTTCGACAAATACTGGTGCTAAAGTTTTTTCCATTTTAGTTTCCAGTAATGTTTGTGTATTGCATTCGTATTGAGGCTAAACATTTTGCCACACTCATCATTGTCGAACCCATTAAGTATTTTAACAATTCCAATGAGCTGACCTTAATTGTGGTCTCCGTGTTCCAACGAAAGAGATCCAGACCTTTTACCGGTGCTTATAGCCCAGTGATTTAATCGATGAATATGCTATGCAGGCCTTGCTTGTACTCCTTCCAGTCGCTCTATCTTTCCTGCATGATGGAGACCAGAGTTGGACCGCATACTCCAAGAGAGGCTGTATAATAGCGTTTTAGAGTCTGAACACTATTTTCTTATTTCTGTAATTAAGTTATCTCTTAATATAGCCCATCAATTGCTGAGCTTTTTTCTCTACTTCAATTTACTGCAAGGAAAACTTTAGGTCATTGCTACCCATAAAACCAGATCATTTTCCAAATGAGTCACCCTCCAGAGGCATTCCCACTGGCAAATAGCCAGACTTCAGATTTTCTTGGCCAATAGCATCACCTTGCACTTGTCCTAGTTTAGTTGTATCTGCCATGTCTCAGACCATTCACCCAGCCCTGTTAAGATCCATCCTAAGTTGTTCAACCCCTTTAGGGTCTTTCACATTTACGCCAAGCTTAGTTTAATCTGCACACTTGGAGATCACACTCAACAGACCATATCAATATCATAGACATATTTGAATAATAGAAGTTGACCAAGGCTGTGGAACTCCAGAAGTAGCTGAAATCCACTCAGAAGAAACACTATTAATTACCACTCATTGCAGTTTATATTGTAGACAAATTTATATTCAATTTGTGATCTCTGTATTGAGAGAGAGAGAGAGAGAGAGAGAGAGAGAGAGAGAGAGAGAGAGAGAGAGAGAGAGAGAGAGAGATAGCGAGAGAGAGAGCCAAGGCCAAGGAGAGAGATGAGTGGCCTGCCTTGGTTGAGAATAAACACAACACGCAGCGAAGAGTGATGAGTGAACATCGATCTCATTATGAAAGAAAATATACCGTGCTGCACAATGCCTTAGTTTATGAAGTATATCTAATAAACTTACTAGATGATTCATAATAGATTAGTGTTCAATGGTGCCTTTCTTCATATAATTCTGGCTGTAATTAGACGATTTTTATCAGGTTTGAAAAGAAATATGAATGTCAAAAGTGTAATGACGATATTTTTTACCCATATGGTATACGAATACCAGTGTTTGTATTATGTAATAACATATTGAGGTTACACTGAATATATATTCATATTAGCCGTTATGCAATCCGGACCTAGTTGATTTAAAGTCAAGTGTCACTCTAATGTAGGCAGAATCTCTCTCTCTCGACTCTACCTCCTCGCTTCGATCTCCCATCTCTCTCCTCTCCTCTCTCTCTCCTCTCTCTATATATGATCTATATATATATATATATATATATATATATATATATATTAGATATATATATATATATATATATATATAGTATAGCTATATATAGATATATACAGTATATATATATAGATATATATATATATATGTATATTACAGGTATATATATATTTATATACTGTATATATATATATATATATAGTATATATATATATATCCTATATATATATATATATATATAGATATATATATACCGGTATAATTAGATATATATATATATATATATTTTGTTTTTTATCTCTCAGTGGGGCTCGAACCGTCGACCGTCAGGACGATAGCCGACGCGTTTAACCCATTGTGGCTGCGGCTATGTTTGGTCTATTTAGGCACATTCAGGCACATTTTTCCTTAATTATATAAGCAAGCATCTGCATTAAATGAAGTGTCCTTCTTTCTGCCGAAAACTAGGCGAGAATAGCTTCAAAATGACACCATATGTGGTTCCGATTCCGTATGTGGTCTGGTTCACCCGTGAAGTGGTTCCAGTGAAACGCGGAAAACCCGCTATTATGTAACACTCTCGTCTCGCTTGGCTACACTGTTTGGGAGAGACACAGAGAGAGACCCGCGCCTGACCACAGTCACGCCTCATTGAGCCGCTCCAGTGCTCTGATGGTGCGGTAGGTGGGCCCCTGACGCTCCCGTCCCACTGACATTCGATTTTTAATGGTTTTTACAGGCCTTGTTAAAGCCTGGAATTTGCTGTAGACTTGCAAAAACATTCCAGAACGTCACCCGCAGCGAAAGGGTTAACCAACTCCACCACGGGGCCAAGTCTAGCTGCCGTGGTGTAGTTGGTTAAAGCGTCGGCTGCTATCGTCCTGACGGTCAATGGTTCGAACCCCCACTGAGAGATTATGAAACACGTCCTCAAATACAATGTCCTAAGCTGAATGGATGGGTCTTAACCCAATCACCCTACGACATTATTACAAGAGATATAGCCTACGTCTCACCAATGCGAATATTTTGTTCCTGTATATCAAAATTAATGTTTAAGGGGGAAGTTTGTCACATTTTTCTGGACCCCTTCTCTCTCATGTTTAGCATATCTAGTATAAGATTTGTAAGAACATTCGTTACCTTAATTTTGGTGATTTTGAGACCTTTCGCCCCATTTCTTTGGGTCAATTTCAAGACCCTTTCTTGCCGTGTTAGTGTTGTTTGATTTTGTTTTTTCTGGGCGAGCGACAGCGAGCCATGGATCCATATTTAGAAGGAATCGGCCTTCGGCCGGGAACATGTTTCTACCGAAGAATGTACAAATATATCTTGAAAGGGGTTTTCTAGAGTGGGGTGGTTTTATTGTAAGCTTGATGGAGGTTCTAGAGGAGGAAACCTACAAAATAGTAAATAAGTACATAATTATATAGACCTCCCCGTCCCAAAAAAAAAAAACATAAAAAATAAAAAACAAGCAACTAGCCCTTTGAATATATCGCAAGTATTACTCCTTTGGTAATGGATGTATGTTTAGGTGGCAACAAGGATATGAAATGCACGTTTATCCTTTGAATACCAGCGACGTGTGTTTACATTATTGTATATGCGAGCTATACTTAGACGATGGTTACGTACGGCTTAAGAAGGATCCTGTGGTAGTTAAAAGGGGTGGTTGGAGATACCGTTTTAGCCTAAGTATTGCTCGAGGTCCTTCCTAAGCTGAACAAAAATCGTCTGATCCATTGCCAGAATATCACATGAAAAGGCTGTCCACCGTACTGAAACGGGTTAACTATCTAGTCCGTTCATTTCTATGTGTTTGCAGAAATAGTAACCTCTAACCTATGATAACTGAAAAAAGAACTCGAGAAGTCGAGCTAATATTTTCTACCACATAGGAAGACTTTGACTAGGAAAATAAGGTGTGGAAATTGACAGCTCATTTTTCTCGAGCCCTTTTTGAGTGTTACAGAGGTTAGAGGTTACGATTTCACTGCCCAACCCAAAATGAACGGTCGGTCCTATAGAGAAAAGGCACACATCACACGCCCCATTAATTAAGCAGGTTTCGATAATTCCCACTGGTGCAACACTTGACCCCCACAATACAGCGACCGTGTACACTGTATGGGGAAGTATATGTTGAAATGAACCCGTTGATTACTGAATAGGAGATGGGTCGTTTTCTTTTCTCTCGTCCCCCTTCTCCCTTCATGTTTAGCCTCATTAGTTTTCAGAGTTTAATATGTTTTTGCCCCATTAGTTTGTCAGATTTTAAGACCGTTCGCCGCACCCTCTTGTTTTGTCAATATTAAGGACCTTTCGTGCTATTTAGGTGTCCGATTTAATGGTGGAATGAAGCCTTGAAGGGGATGAAAATCAACCATGCTAATAATTTTAATATATCGAAGATAACGATCGGCCTTGTGGCTGGGACGTTTTTTATTATTACCGAAAAATGTACAAAATGTATTTCGTAGGGGGGTATTGGCAGTGTTTGTTAATGCTTGATTGATGTCTAGCGAGTAAACTAACGACAATAAGCAAATTAATAAATAAACACAAAAAATAAGGCCCTACCACCCTTAAGACCCTTTATTAATCGGTAAGATATCTTTTCACTCCTACACTAAATTCAATATATTGATTTATCAATAACTCGTCTTAAGATCATACTAAGAAGCGGCTTCTTATTTTTTTCATCTATTTTACTCGTACTTCGATATTATTAGACTTATAAGCACATGTCCCTGTATTTCCATCTCTCTTCACCCTTACACTGCTTATCAAATAGCACTACTCGGTAAAACTGAAACTCCCTGCTTACAATCAAACAAAGCATGATAGTAGATATAAATTAATATCGCATGATCACTTCCATAACAAAAACATATAATAGTAATGTGCTTAAACCTCTCCCGGATGATATAATAATGCAACGAAATACCGTTGTCAGTCTCGTTCACCAACTTATATGATTTAGCTAATTTACATTTGTCCTTTTCAAGAAGACTTTGCACATAATTATTAAAATCGGTTTAGTTTATATGGCCATACCATCTTAAATCATAATAAGAAATAAATCTCATTAATTCAATATATCGTAGCTGAGTGGCATACTTTATACAGTGCCTCTCAAGTTATCCACATGTCCTGCTCCATTTCAGGTTGCATCCTTTATATTTCCATTACTGTTGTTTTTTTCTTTTCCTTCTGTTTTATTTTTGTTTCCAGCTATATATCCCCGTCACAACCCACCCTCCTCTCCTCTCACTCACTCCCCTCTCTCTCTCTCTCTCTCTTCTATACTCATAGTTTTCTCGGGTTTCACCTTCCCCTTCTTAATTATCTCTTTGTTTTAGCTGAATCTACTCTCCTCACATTTCGGTCTTCCTTCGCAACTGGTTTCGTAATTTCTTCCATCCATCCATGGCTTAATTGAATTGTACTTAGATCCAACTAGTCGTTATATCATTTAAACCGGTTTCAATATACTTAGGGTCAAATATATTAGCCCTTTGAGTACCTGCGAAGTGTGTTTTATATTTAAATTTTAAAGCTACATTTTAGGACGATCTTGTGAAATTTAGGAAAGGGTCCCTGTGGTAGTCAAACTGGTGAAGTGAGATTGTTTTTGAAGCCTGTTACTTGATGGAGGCCCTTTTAAACTGAATGAAATCGTACAATAGACAGCCAAAGTATAATTGAAAAGATATAACCGGTATTGTAATGGCTAATTAAAAAATCTTGTAACTCCATGAATGGCTGAAGCAAACGGGCTGTAATTGTTCAACACACCTATACTGTATACCACAATAACCCGGTTTAAAAAAAAAAAAAATTTCATCTGACGGTAAAATTGTAAAGTTCCCATTAAGATTTCTTAGTTATTTTTGAATATTTTGATATTAAATATCCTGCTATTTATATAAACTTGGTCATGAATATCATGCAGAGACATAGTGGTTTCGTAATTGTTCCATTAAGTTATCAATAAATTAGCAGCTGATGGATTCCATTTACCGTTCGATGAAATGATACAAAGTATAGTTTCTCTTTTCCAAATCGGCACACACAAAACCCCTCAATTACTGAAGAGTTTTTTTAGTTATGAAACGGTTTTGTGGGTCCAGATTTTCTGGTCTATCTATAGGGAACACGGTATAGGAAGGCAAACTGTATTTTCCGGTCTGTTTATTTTTTTTTTCTTTTCTAGCTGGCTGTAAAAACTTAGGGATTAACACCGCCAGTTCTTAACATTAATCATCCATGACCCAAACCCCAATGCACTTGAATACATAATAATGAAAGCATATGGTCCGTCCCGGGATGCGAATACTCCGGGACAAAACCACAACCCAGAACATAAAACATCTAAACCATTAACAAACCACCAACACATTTTCCCATCTTTATTACTCGGGGGCATTACGCTAATATTATAGCAAATATACCGCTAATTATAAACATTTGGCATGAAGGGAAGATGGGTCGTGTTTTTTTTCTAGATCTCCTTCTCCCTCGTGTTTGAGCCCCATTAGTTTTTCAGATTTTAAGATATTTGCGCTCCATTAGTTGTGTCCGATTTTTCAAGACCTTCCACCTCATCTCCTATGTCTACATTAAGACCTTTCGTGCTATTTAGGTGTCTATTTTTTCACATGGCGAAACGATAGTGAGCCGGGCCATTCTAATGGGATGTGTTTTTAAGTTTGAATGGAGATCTAGGGAGGAAAACTAGAAGACATTACTATATACATGAAAAAATCGAACCAAAAAGTTAACCATGCTCCCCCTTATATTTGAGGAAAGCTAGTCTCATATTGTTTCCATTAAGCTATACAAAATATAATAATATATATATATAACTATAATCTTGCTTTAGTTTTGTGTTCATGGTAATTGTAGTTTTTCTGCATTACAAAATAATAGCTGCATAACCAAGGTTCTTTTCGACCATCGTCACAAACGTGCTGCCTTTTGTCTCCCTCACTCACATAGCAGAACGAAAATAATTACCCTCATTATAATTACCCATATTAATTACCCATCATTAGTCCTCTTGGTATTTAAGGACGTATTTACACTTCATTCTGGCTCATATTTAAGGATTTTATACAGCTTTGGAAGGTCCTCTGCGAATCAAATGGGTGATAAGTGTATATTTCAATTAACCCCTTCTGTACCGGCGACCTCCTTTTAACTATATTCTTGCTATTATTAGACGATTGTATTTAGCTTCAAAAGGGCTTTCAGCAATTTACAGGCTTCAAACTATCTCACTTAACCCTTTTTACTACCATAGATCCTTCGTAAGCTGCACAAAATCCTCTAAATATAGTTAGAATAATATGCTAAAGACGTCACCCGGACAAAAGGGTTTTAACGTACCCTCTTGACTCTCACAATGTATTCCTAAACAGAACATAATCGTCTACTAATATCCAGAATATATGGCAAAAACGAATCCCCGTATCTTGCCATGACAGGGGAACCAACTCCCTGTCCAAGGTTATTATAGCAAATTAAGGGGACAACAGTTATTTTTTGAGGGGCATGTTTATATATACAGTATATATATATATATATATATATATAATATATATATATATATATATATATATATATATATATATATATATATATATTAATATACTTTTTAGTTTCCTCACTAGACCTCCATTAAACGTAAAACATAACATCCATTAGATCCCCCTTCAAGATTAATTTGTACATTTTTCGGTAGAAAAATGTCATGGTCTCCACAATTACAGGCTTGCTATCGCTCACCTTGAAAAAATTCGACACATAGAGGGCACTAAAGGTCATAATATTAACAACTAAATTGGGCGAAAGGTCTTCAAATCGACAGACTAATGGTGCAAGCGTCCTCATAATCTCACAACTAATGGGGATAAGCATTAGGAATAAAGGGGACCAGAAAAACGGCCCAATCACCCCTTAACATCTCCACAATAGAGATAAATATGTCGTGGTGGTTCTATTTTTAGCTATTAACCCCTTCAGTACCGGTGACGTCCTTTTCTACATATTCTAGCAACTATTAGACGGTTATATTCAGCTTAGGAAGGATGTCTAGCAATAATAAGGCTTCAAACTATCTCTACCAACCCTTTTAAATACCACAGATCCTTCCTATGTTGCATAATAGCGTCTAAATATAGCTGGTTTATAATGTAGCTCACGTCGCTGGTACTCAAAGGGTTCACCCATGCAGTACCGGTGACGTCCTTTTGTGTGGTGCTTTGGCTACTGTTAGACGATTTTATTTAGTTTAGGAAAGATGCTTAGCAGTCAAAATACTACAGAATATCTGGAGCAAACCTGTTATAACCACATATCCTGCCTAAGCTGCATAAAATCGTTCAAAGATAACTAGATAAAATACAAAACTACATCCCCAGTACACAAACGGTTAAGGGTATAGGGTTTATATTTTCGGTCGATATATTGATAAATAATATCGTAAATAATAGCAAACAGAGAAAAACAATATTTAAACAATTAAATCAGTGCAGAATTATTTCTCGACCATATCGCAGGTTAGTAGTGACGTTATTGGAGAGAAAGATCTACCACGCAACCAAATGTGGTGACAATTCGAACCTGAGCAGTGTTGAATCAAGTTGATAGGTAAAATATGAAAATTAAAATAGATACTATATATAGGTAGCCTGGAAAGTTCGTTATTTTCCTAGAGTGCCGTATATTCCGTTAAACAGTCGACCAAAAACGGGAAAAGTGGTTAGGGCAGTGAGAATTCTGTTTCATAAGATAATTATTGAAAGTGTTACTTAAAGTTACTTAAAGTTTAAACATAACGAGTGTAAACGAGTGGCACTCCCCCCCCCCCCCCCCCCCCCCCACACACACACACACTCCCCACAAACCGCGTAACAAACACCTCCTTGTCCTCCAAGCCCCCCCCCCCCCCTCTCTCTCTCTCTCTCTCTTCCCCATGTAAGGGCGGGTGGGGAAAAAAAAAAAAAAATGTTTACCAGAGACAACTGTACGAGTTGTAAGATGAATATACACATGCATAAGGCACCGCATGTCGGATATGCAAGCAACCATACCACTGGATTTGCATAGGATTGACACCAATAAATGAGGCGTACAATACAAGAGGGAAGAACCTCCATTTCTGCAATAGTTGTTTCGATATCACATGGCAAGTCATACAGACTGTAGAAAATACAGAAGTACAAGATAGACTGAAATATAGCCAAGACATAGCTACCTTTCACAGAAAATGGGGAACTATTGGGGCCTCAGGGCCCATACTAATATCACAACCCACACACGCACACCTTCCCATGAAAATGCCCACATTGCCTCCTGCACATCAACACACATCGCCGGCCGAACAACAACCTTTCGCACCCTACATATCCACAAACCCTGCCGCACATCTCCCCACACCTCCCCAGACCCAGAAAACACCCACATTAATCCCATCTATGGCCATTGACCACCCTACTGCTGTTGATCAAATACATTTGCAGGATGAAAGTAGGATGCAACAAGCCCCCATATCAGGCTCCCCTTCCACATCGTCTCCCCCTCACCACTGCCACCTGCCCACCTACAACCGACCCGTAACTCCACCCCCTGCAGGCCTCACCCACCCATACACCAAGCCCACTATCACCCACAACCACACTTAGCTCACCGCATAACCCCTTGCAGCCCCAGCCACACCTACTGGATTGTCTACACCAGTGTGCAGATATTATCTGGAAAGAAGGTGCTACTTTGGTCAAAAGGGCGAATATAATGGGAATGCATGTAGATTTGCTCATCCCAAAATTTGCAACAACATAACCAGTCATGGAAAATGTAGATTTGGTGAAACCTGCAAATACCACCACCCATCCCTTTGCAAGACATCACTTGAGAACAAGACCTGCTACAATATGAAATGCCGAGCTTATTAAAGGGACTTGGAGATATGCTAGACCTAACACGAATGGTAGCCCAAAAAACTCTCTAGCTATGCGAGGACGAGACAGAGGAAAAAGGCAAGGAGGGAAAGGGCAGATGAAGATGAAGAGACTGAGGGAGATGGAAGAGCACATAGAACACCTCAAGCACCTCCTGGCCTCCCAAGAGTGGCCAATACATCCCGAAGACTATTAGGTACACATAGTACTCTAAACAATCCCTCCCCAATCTTGTTTGCAAATATCGAAGGCCTAAAAAATAGAACCACGAACAAAGTACCATTTATTAGGGGCCGGCTAGAAGAAGGAAACGCTATATTTGCGGCTCTCACAGAAACTCACATTAAAGATCAGGAAGATAGTGAGGTATGGATTCCTGGTTACAACCTACATAGGGCGGACAGAACGCATAGATCACATGGAGGTGTAGCCTTGTACATACATGACTCACTGATATGTACTGAATTCCTAAATAACAGTAATGAAGTGGTGGAAATACTTGGAGTTAAAATAGAATCCCTAAATTTAGCAGTTATTGTTACATACAGGCCTCCAGACTCATCCCGAGAAGAATTCAAAACCCAGCTCAACAAAATAAAATCAGAATTGGAAACCCTGGGGAACCCAACACCAAATATTATATGGCTAGGAGACTTTAACCTACCAAACATTAAATGGAGACAACTAGAAAACCAGTTAGTGGCAAATAACACCGGAGAAGCAAATACTAATACGAGAGAGCTTTTTGAACTTTGTGATTTTTTTAGTCTTACCCAACATATTGCTGAACCCACTCGGGAAAACAATATCTTAGACTTGGTCAAGTACACAGCATTAACATATCGGACACAACATACTCAGATCATAAATTAATTGAGATCAAACAACCTTAGAAAGTGTACAGACAACCTCAGAATCGAGAACAAAAACCGGCCCCTTCAGTAAATTTAACTTCAATAACAAAAACATTAGATGGGAAGAGGTAAATCAAGAAATGGAAGAAATAGACTGGGAAGATTTAATGGATAACCTGACACCAGCAGAATGTCTAGTCTTAATAACAGAAACCATGACCCAAATCTGTAGCCACCATATACCTGCAAGACAAACAAAACGAAGAAGCAAACAAGATCGGGAAAGGAGGAGGCTGTACAGAAGAAGAAAATTACTCACACAAAGATGCACACATCAAAATCTACAGGATAGGCAAAAGGTCGAAATAGATAGAGAAATTGTGGAAATTGAACAAAGGCTAAGAATATCATATGAACTACAACATATGGAAGAGGAGAGGAAGCTATTGCAGGTATAAAGGAAAATTCCAAATACTTCTTTTCATACGCCAAACAAAAGGCTAAAACAACATCAAACATCGGCCCACTGAGCAAAGGGGACGGCTCTTTCACAGGGGACAAAAAAGAAATGAGCGAACTCTTAAGCAGGCAGTATGAAATGGCATTCAGTGAGCCTGATGAAACAAAAGTCATCAGAGACCAAAATATATTTTCATGGAAACCTCCCCACGGAAACCCCTCAGATGCTGGATATTGATTTCGGTCCAAAAGACATAGAAGAGGCCATTTCCAACATGCCATCCCACTCAGCACCAGGCCCGGACTCATGGAATTCGATCCTAATGAAAAAATGTAAGGAAAACCTCTCAAAACCCCTGGCTATAATGTGGAGAAGGAGTCTAGACACTGGTGACATACCAGATAGCTTGAAAAACGCAATAAAGGAGGGAGTAAAGCACTACCAAAAAACTACCGCCCGGTAGCTCTAACCTCTCACATCATTAAAGTTTTCGAGCGAGTCCTGCGAAGCAAAATTTCAACATTCATGGAGACAAATGAACTACACAACACCGGTCAACATGGGTTCAGAGCGGGAAGATCATGTCTCTCACAACTTTTGGAACACTATGACAAAATTCTTAAAGCGCTAGAAGAAAAGAAAAACGTGGATGTCATTTACACCGATTTTGCTAAGGCATTTGATAAATGTGACCATGGTATATTCTCAGCCCACAAACTGAAAGCAAAAGGTATAACTGGGAAAATCGGACGGTGGATATACAATTTCCTCGTAAACCGAAAACAATCGGTAGCAGTAAACCAAGTCACTTCTGAGCCTTCGGATGTCAATAGCTCAGTGCCCCAAGGAACAGTGCTGGCGCCCCTTCTGTTTCCTCATACTAATTTGCGACATAGATACCAACACCAGACACAGTACGGTGTCGTGTTTTGCTGATGACACAAAATTAAGCAAGATAGTAAACACACAAGAGGACACGGGCCGACTGCAGGAAGACATGAATGTAGTGTTCCAGTGGACCAGGGAAAACAACATGCAATTCAATGAGGAAAAATTCCAATTAATACGGTACGGAGATAATAATGGTGTTAAAGAAATTACAAATTACTTAACAGAACCTAACCACATAATAGAACGGAAAGACAGTGTGAAAGACCTTGGGGTATTAATGTCTGAAAATATGGGTTTCAAAGTACATAACCAGGTCAAAGTGGCGGCTGCGAAACGTCTAACGGGTTGGATTCTGCGTACTTTTAAAACACGCGGTGAATTGCCTATGATAACGCTCTTCAAATCTCTAGTGCTACCGCGGCTTGAATACTGTAGCGTATTAACATCCCTATACAAAGCAGGTGAAATAAATGACGTAGAGAGTGTACAAAGAAATTTCACTTCGCATATAAGTTCGATAAAACATCTACACTATTTGGAGCGTTTAAGAGCACTGAATCTGTACTCACTGGAACGTAGAAGAGAACGTTACCTAATAATATACACGTGGAAAATCGCAGAGGGTTTAGTATCAAACCTACATACTCCGATAGTCATCAAATTCAGTGATAGGAGAGGCTGGGAATGCGAAATCCCCCGGATGAATAACAGGGGTGCTATGGGCTCTCTGCGAGAGGGCTGGTTATCAAACAGAGGCCCACGTCTCTTCAACAAACTCCCACGGCGAGTAAGAGACATGAGGGACATCTCGTTAGACAACTTCAAGAGAGCCCTAGATGTCGAACTGCAAAAAGTGCCAGACGAGCCCATCCTCGCAAGGGAGCGAGCTGTCGCTTCAAACAGTCTACTGCACCAAATCACCACCCATAACGAGGGGCATCGCGCTCCTTGGTGCCGCTAGAAGAGCGGCGAACACATCTAAAGGTATCTAAAGGTAAGGTAAGTTATTATTATTTTCGTTTTCGTTTCCTCGCTAGACCTCCCTCAAGCTTAAAAAACACCCCTATGCCCTCTTCCAGATATTTGTAAATTTATCGGTAGAAAAATGTCCCGGCAGACGGCCGGTTCCTTAAAAACTACAGGCTCGCTATCGCTCGCTAAGAAAAAATAGACACCTAAACGGCACGAAAGGTCTTAATATTGACAAAGTAATGGGGCGAAGGATCTCAAAATAGCCAAACTAGTGAACGAACGTCTAAAATCGCAAAACTAATGGGTCTAAACATGAGGGAGAAAGTGGTCCAGCAAAAGCGAGTACCTCCCCCTTAAATCTCTCTGGTGGGAGCGACTTTCACTCTGGCCCGTAGACTAAAAGTTAATAATGGTATACTGAAGGGACGAAGGAATCTATATATATGTTGTTGCTTGTTTTCCTTTGCACTCCTTTGTATACTGAAGGGACGAAAGGGATACACGATTACCGAGAACGATCTAAATAGTGAACATGGAAACGCACAGAGAGTAATAGGGGTACAGTACGGTGGCGCTAATAAGTCATGTCCCATGCAGCTGTCATTGCGTTTGGCTCGCTCTGGGCTTTATTAATGTCTGTCAGATGTTGAATAGGATGGATAGTTATAGGAACAGGTTTAAATATGTCACTCAAAAAGAAGAAATTATGTGTAAATAGTGTTCATACCAATTATTGATCAACACATAATTGGTGCCGAGTCATCACTTATTAGGCCGACTGTACACAAGATTCATTTGCCTATTAATTTCAAGTTAATCATAATAGTAGCTTCTCCAGTCTCTCTCGCACTCTAAAACCAGTATCACACTAGCGCTTTTTCCCTCAATATTTATCCTCAACACTGGTCTGGCAGCTTATAAGGTAAACATTATATACTGTATATGTATGTTACCCAAATTAATCTATTATCAGCCTAGCTTCTGATAGGAGTTCAAAATATTCCAGAAATGTTGTCAAGAAAATGTTGATCATCAAATGTTGACTATAAAAGCTCTCGTGTGATACCGGCTTAACCTCCGACCTTCAACTCTTGTCATTTGTCATCTTGGTTCCTTCGACTTCTCGCCCTCCTGGCAGACCCTTCTCGTATTTCTCCTCCTCCTTCTCCTCTTGTTCTCTCTTCTCCTGCTCCTAATTCTCCTCCTTTTTTCTTATTCGTCCTCCTTTTCTGCCTCTTCTTTCTTCCTCTGCTCCTAGTTATCCTCCTTTTCTTCCTCTTCTTTCTTCCTATGCTCCTAATTCTCCTCCCTTTCTCTTATTCCTCATCCTTTTCTCCAATACGTCCTTCCCTTCTTCCGAATAAATCGAAATGGAGGTGGCGTTTTACTTTATATCAAAGAAAGTCTTAACCCTACCCTCTTGTCAAAACCTCAAATTGTGAACGTCGACGCATCTTTTGTGCTAATAAAGAATAATACAGGTACAAAAATAATACTTGCATTAATATACAGACCTCCAGCTCAATCAGTGCAACCTGACCGAGAAATTTACGAACAAATTGCAGATGTAAGTGACTCACAAGATACCGTAATTTTTGGCGACTTTAATTTACCTGTGACCAAGTGGGGCGATACTCTAACTTCACACTCCGGACATGACTTGTATACGAACTTGCAAGAGAGTTCGCTTTATCAATTTGTTCGAACGCCGATCCGTGGTAATAACGTTCTTGACATTGTACTTGCAACAAAAGAAGAATTAATAGAGAATTTGAATGTTGGTGATGAATTCAGTAACAGCGACCATCCTACGATAACTTTCACTTTAAAGTTTACTAGTAACGAACCAAATAATAGCATCGAAAAAGTCCCTAATTTCAAGAAAGCAAACTTCCATAAACTTAGAGCTATGTTTAAAGAAACTGACTGGAGCTTTTTAATTAACAATAACGACATAAATACATCTTGGAAGTTATTCGAAACCATTTACCTAAAAGCAGTGCAAGACTGCATACCATCGAAAATACGGCGTCCAGGCCATAATAATAAGCCCAAATGGTGGAATAAAGATATTTCAAACTGCCTGCTTGCTAAAAAATGTGCTAATGATAGATTAAAATCCTCACAAAATGACGAAGAACGGGTGAAATTTGTAGAGCTACGACGCAAAGCCAAAAAGTTAATTAAGCAAAGTAAAAAGACCTTAGTGTTACATATTGCGAATCAAAGTAAAACAAACCCGAAAGAATTCTATAGTTATATCAGAAAGAAAAAAGTAGTTACTTCAACTGTTCGGCCGTTAGTCGATGAAAATGGAGAATACACCAAAGACGAAGTACAAATGAGTAATGCCCTCAATACCTTCTTTGCATCAGTTTTTACAACAGAAGACCTCAGTGATATCCCTACACCATCGCCGATTCAGATTGATAATTCAGAAGTTCTAAGCAATATCACCGTTACAGAGAGAGAAGTATTGAATTGTTTAGATAAACTCAAGGTAAATAAAACGCCTGGACCTGATACAATCTCGCCTAGAGTTCTGAAAGAAGCTAAGGATGAGCTCTCCAAACCACTGACATTATTGAATAAATCCTTGCAGTCTGGAACTATGCCTGATCAGTGGAAGCTAGCCAACTTAACACCGATATTAAAAAAAGGCAGCAAATCCCTACCCAGTAACTATCGTCCAATTAGCTTAACCTCAGTTGTATGTAAAATGCTAGAAACGGTCATACGAGACAGACTCGTAATCACTTAGAGGAAAATAACATACTTAAAGATACTCAACACGGCTTTCGTAAAAAACGTTCCTGTTTAACAAACCTCTTAGACTTCTTCCACGATATCCTCAACCTCTACGATGAGAATAAAGCTGTAGATATTATATACCTTGATTTTCAAAAGGCCTTTGACAAAGTTCCCCACAAACGTTTACTGCTAAAACTAAAAGCGCATGGAATACAAGACGGTGTGTTGAAATGGATAGAAAATTGGCTCAGCGACAGAAAGCAAAGAGTAGTCATAAACGGTAAGGCATCTAAATGGACCAATGTAAGTAGTGGGGTACCCAGGGATCGGTACTAGGACCAATTATCTTTCTAATTTACATCAACGACATAGATGAGGGCCTCACCGGTACAATCTCAAAAATTGCTGACGATACAAAAATTGCAAATCGCGTACTCTCAAAAGAACAAGTTGACGATATGCAACACAATCTAGATAAATTGTCATGTTGGGCCCAAATTTGGCAAATGAGTTTCAATGCGGATAAATGTAAAGTACTACATATCGGATACCTAAATGAGAAAGCAAACTATTCGATGAATGGCACTCAGCTTAAGAATGTAAACAGAGAAACCGATCTGGGAGTAACAATATCGAGTAACCTAAAACCGAGTCAACAATGTTCAGAAGTTGTTAAGAAGGCAAACAAAATAATTGGCTTTATAGGCAGGTCATTTGAGCATAAATCCAAAGAAGTTATCCAAACCCTTTACAATTCCTTAGTCCGCCCTCTTCTGGAATACTGCGTTCAATCCTGGTGCCCTTATTACCAAAAGATATAAACAAGCTAGAACGAGTTCAATGTAGAGTTACCAAAATTATACCTAGCCTAAAGAACAAACCATACGAAGAGCGCCTTAGAGAATTAAATCTATTTCCTTTAACCCAGCGCAGATTAAGAGGTGACTTAATTCAAGTGTTCAAAATCATCAAAGGCATCGACAATATGAACTGTAGTAAGTACTTCACTATCGACCAATCTAATTACACGCGGGGAAACGGTTGCAAAATTATTGGTAAATCTTTTAACTCACACGAATCTAAGAATTTCTTCTTCAATCGAGTTGTCAACTTGTGGAATGGGCTTCCCCTAGACGTTATAGACTGCATCACCGTTGATTCATTTAAACTCCACCTAGACAAATATCTCGCTTCAAACCCGCGACTGACTGCGTTTGTAAATGAAACTTTATGTTATCCCCCCCTCAGTTACTAACCCATCTGTCCTCTACTAACTTCCTAATCCTGCCACGGACATTAGTTCCAGGGCAGTAATTCCCTTTCCAATGTTCCCTTACCCACTCTAAACCACTGTTTGGACACTTGATCCTCAGTGTTTTGGAGGACAAGCACCCTAGAAGGGTCACTAGATCTGTTGTTGCTTGATTTCCTTTGTACTCCTTTGTACCCATCTCGTATTCCCCCTCCTCCTTTTTCTCCTCTTGTTCTTCCTCTTCTCTCCTCTCTCCTACTTCTCTCTTTATCCCTTATTCATTCTCTTGTGCAGCATCATTTTTCCCCTTTAGCTAATTTCCCCTTCTTGTCCTCTTGTTCTCGCCCTTCTGTCTTTCCTCTCTCTTACTTTTCCTCCCTTTTCGCTTATTAGTCCTTTAGTTCTGCCTCTTATTTCTTCTCCTGCTTCTACTTCTCCTCCTTTTCTTTCACTAATAATCTTAATTATCTATTGTTTCTCTTTCTTTGCTTCTATTTCTCCTTCTTTTTCTCTTATTCGTCTTCCATGTTCTCCCTCTTCGTGTTTCCCCTGCTCTTGCTCCTATTTGTCCTCCTTTTCCTCCTATTCGTACTCTTGTTATCACTCTTCTGTGGTTCCTTGCTCCTACGTCTCCTTCTTTTCTCTTATTCGTCCTTTTACTCTCCCTCTTCTTTATTTATTTGCTCGTACTTCTCTTATTCGTCCTCTTGTTCTACCCCTCCTCTTTATTTTCTTGCTCCTACTTTTCTTATTTGTCCTCTTCGTCTTCTCTTCCCACTCTTCTTCCTACACGTTCTCCTCTCAATTAGTCTAAAGGTATTTTTTGACGCTCTCCGTGCAGACCCTTCTCACACTTATCCTCTTCCTCCTCTTTCTCCTTCTCCTTCCTCCATATTTCCTCCATATCGCTATCCTTCTGCTCATCTTCTCCTTCTCCATATTTCTCGCTATCCTTCTGCTCATCTTCTCTCCTCCATATTTTCTCGCTATCCTTCTGCTCATCTTCTCCTTCCTCCATATTTTCTCGCTATCCTTCTGCTCATCTTCTCCTTCCTCCATATTTTCTCGCTATCCTTCTGCTCATCTTCTCCTTCCTCCATATTTTCTCGCTATCCTTCTGCTCATCTTCTCCTTCCTCCATATTTTCTCGCTATCCTTCTGCTCATCTTCTCCTTCCTCCATATTTTCTCGCTATCCTTCTGCTCATCTTCTCCTTCCTCCTCCTACACCTTATCTTCTCTTGTTACCTTTACGGCATGTTTCTTTTCGCTCTCCATGCAGATCGTTCTTGCTTTTCTCCTACAACTTTTTCTGTTCATTCTTCCTTACTTATGCTTTCTCTACCTCTCCCCTCTTTCCCCCTGTTCTTCTCCCCTCCCCCCTCTCCTTCTAAACTTCCTCTCTTATTACACTTGTTCTCCTTCTCGCTCTCTGTGCTGACCCTTCTGGCATTTTCTTACTTCTTCTCTTTTTCCCGTTTCTCCTCATCTTATTCTTCTTCTCCTTCGAATCCTCTTCATCCTCCTCTTCCTCGGTTTCTCTTGTCTCTCCTCCTATTACTCTCACGGTGTTTTCTCTTGTCTCTGATATACTCTCTTCTGTCTTCAACTTTTGATCCTGCGTTACTCTCATAACCACGTCGGTAGGTGACCTTCTAGGTTTATACCTCCGCCAATAAAATCGGACGCAAGTTATGGTTTCTCCTCCGTTTGTTTATCTGTCTGTCTGTTTGTCCTTATACAAGATATATCACAAAGTTATGAACCAATGTTCACGAAATGTGGTGGAGAGATAGGATATGCGGCAAGGAAGAAGATATTGAATTTAGGAGGGGATCCCCCTGTTCTTCTCCCCTCCCCCCTCTCCTTCTAAACTTCCTCTCTTATTACACTTGTTCTCCTTCTCGCTCTCTGTGCTGACCCTTCTGGCATTTTCTTACTTCTTCTCTTTTTCCCGTTTCTCCTCATCTTATTCTTCTTCTCCTTCGAATCCTCTTCATCCTCCTCTTCCTCGGTTTCTCTTGTCTCTCCTCCTATTACTCTCACGGTGTTTTCTCTTGTCTCTGATATACTCTCTTCTGTCTTCAACTTTTGATCCTGCGTTACTCTCATAACCACGTCGGTAGGTGACCTTCTAGGTTTATACCTCCGCCAATAAAATCGGACGCAAGTTATGGTTTCTCCTCCGTTTGTTTATCTGTCTGTCTGTTTGTCCTTATACAAGATATATCACAAAGTTATGAACCAATGTTCACGAAATGTGGTGGAGAGATAGGATATGCGGCAAGGAAGAAGATATTGAATTTAGGAGGGGATCCATAAGTTGTGAACCGATTTTCACGCCAGCGTAGTCGGAGGTATGTGCTCTACCTAAGGTCCCTCTAGTTTTGTCTTACTTTCATATTTCCGTAACGTATAAAACATGGCATTTCTCTCGCTTTTTATTTATCCTTGGCCTACCCCAAATTTCACTGCCGTTTTGTTTGCATATATTTGTTCAACTCTTCTAAATCCGCAAACGATGTTCAAGCTTTTATGTTATTTAGCTTTTTTTGTTTTTTAATATTAAATATTTGTTCATGCTTAGAGCCTCATTGGCTGAAGGTGTTTTTATCTCCTAGTTAATTCCTTCGTTTCTAAAAAAGAAATAAAATAAAAGGAAAATTAACAAATAAACAAAACAAAGCTCTCCCTTCATATGTAATAAACAAAACAAAGCTCTCCCTTCATATGTAATAAACAAAACAAAGCTCTCCCTTCATATGTAATAAACAAAACAAAGCTCTCCCTTCATATGTAATAAAACAAAGCTCTCCCTTCATATGTAATAAACAAAACAAAGCTCTCCCTTCATATGTAATAAACAAAACAAAGCTCTCCTTCATATGTAATAAACAAAACAAAGCTCTCCCTTCATATGTAATAAACAAAACAAAGCTCTCCCTTCATATGTAATAAACAAAACAAAGCTCTCCCTTCATATGTAATACACAAAACAAAGCTCTCCCTCATATGTAATAAACAAAACCAGCTCTCCCTTCATATGATAAACAAAACAAAGCTCTCCCTTCATATGTAATAAACAAAACAAAGCTCTCCCTTCATATGTAATAAACAAACACAAGCTCTCCCTTCATATGTAATAAACAAAACAAAGCTCTCCTTCATATGTAATAAACAAAACAAAGCTCTCCCTTCATATGTAATAAACAAAACAAAGCTCTCCCTTCATATGTAATAAACAAAACAAAGCTCTCCCTTCATATGTAATAAACAAAACAAAGCTCTCCCTTCATATGTAATAAACAAAACAAAGCTCTCCCTTCATATGTAATAAACAAAACAAAGCTCTCCCTTCATATGTAATAAACAAAACAAAGCTCCTTCATATGTAATAAAAACAAAGCTCTCCCTTCATTGTAATAAACAAAACAAAGCTCTCCTTCATATGTAATAAACAAAACAAGCTCTCCCTTCATATGTAATAAACAAAACAAAGCTCTCCCTTCATATGTAATAAACAAAACAAAGCTCTCCCTTCATATGTAATAAACAAAACAAAGCTCTCCCTTCATATGTAATATACAAAACAAAGCTCTCCCTTCATATGTAATAAACAAAACAAAGCTCTCCCTTCATATGTAGGGATTTTTTTTATAGAATAGAATATCCTTATATGGCCATTATATAACTATTAATTCTATAGATTCTCACAACACAACATTCTTCCCTCCTTTGGTTTATTATTATCTATATAAATATCTATATCCATATAAACCCCGTGTTTATATATATAACATTAATTAATTTTCAATTCCTTTCGAATAATTGTTTCTAGTTTCTCCTTTGATTCAACTTCCTATATTATTGTATTATATTATTTGTGTTCGCCTTTTCAATCTTCAGCTTCTAGTTCTGCCTCCGCTTCTTCTTTTTCTCCCTGCTCTTCCCAGTGATCTTAAGGGGATAGTGGCTTTTTGTTGGTCTATTAATTAATATATTAATTTATGTTTTCAGTTACCTCGCTTGATCTCCCTCAAATTTAGAAAAACATCCCCTAGACCCCCCCCCCCCCTCCCAGATAAATTTGTAAATTTTTCGGTAGGTCTCAGCCGAAGGCCAATTGATAATGGGACAAACTTCCTATACTCTGAAAACAAATGGGGCTAAACATGAGGAAAAAGGGGGACCAGAAAACCGGCCCATTCCCTCTTAAGAGTCTGACGAAATCAAATTCTTGGAGTGAATTTCAATACTGGTGAATGCGGTCCACCTCTCTCTCTCTCTCTCTCTCTTTCTCTCTCTCTCTCTCTTTCTCTCTCTCTCGATACATAGATAGCTACATAGACAGATAAATAAAGCGTCAACTACTGTAGATAATACCACCATCAAACTAAAACCAGCAGGGAGGCTAACTCGCGCCTTCAATTTACCACTTGAGAATTTCAGGCTATAAGAAAGTTGGAGCCGTGAACTTCGATATTAAACAGAAATGCAATGATTATGTACGTTTCTGATGGATAAATGGTATGTTGAATTAGGTTTTGTGTATATATATATATATATATATGTACTATCTATCTATATATCTATATACTCATGCCAAATCCCCACTTTTCCAATTTTGTTAATTATTTATTTATTTATTTATTTATTTTTTGGGGGGGGGGGTGACTCAAGACAGAAAACAATGATCACACAAAAACAAAGTACAAATTCACATACATCTAGGTCATCAAAGAGAAGACCCAGAGACCAGGGTCACCCAGGTCCCTCCAGCACTCCCCCGGCCCTCGACCACCCAGAAAGGTTCCGATCTCGGCAGGCAGACATGCAGCAGAGCTGAAACCCCAAGCCCACCCCCCACACTTCCAGGCACACCCTTCATATAACCCGTCTCCCCGAGCCAAGCGCCTGATGGACTATTTTCTAGTCCAACTTGCGCCCGCCCGCCCGACCCCTTCCCCCATATGAGCACGTGTTTACTCATCTATTCACATGCATTCTCCATTCATTTCTGTTTATTACCACTTTTTTTGCCTGATCTACAGTCATTCCTCTATCATCCAAAGCTTGTCTTACACAGTCTCTCCATCTCAATGGGGGTCTTCCTGCCCTTCTATCTCCCCTTGTATCTGACTCACATATTCTCTTTGTAAGCCTTTCATCTTCCATTCGTTCAACATGACCATACCAGCTCAGCACCCTTCTGTCCACTCTGGCTGACAAATGTTCCTGCTGCCCCACTCTCCTACATATCTCTTCATTCCACAATCTGTCTCTACGAGTAACTCCACACATACTCCTTAAGCAGCTCATCTCCATCACATCCAGCTTTCTTCTCTCCTTCTCCTTCAGAACCCATGTCTCAGCCCCATACATCACTGTTGGCACAACAATTCCTTGATACATTGCATTTTTTACTTTCATTCCGAAATTTCTCATCTTCCATATATTTCCCATTGCTCCGAAAACTTTCCTTCCTTCACACACACTGTTTTACCTCCATTTCTATACCTCCACTCCTGCTTATCGTTCCCCCTAGATACTTAAAACACTCTATTTGTTCCACGGTTGCAAAATTATTGGTAAATCTTTTAACTCGCAGGAATCTAAGAATTTCTTCTTCAATCGAGTTGTCAAGTTATGGAATGGGCTTCCCCAAGACGTTATAGACTGCAGCACCGTTGATTCATTTAAACTTCGCCTAGACAAATATCTCGCATCAAACCCGCGACTGACTGCGTTTGTAAATGAATAACTTTATTTTATCTCCCCCTCAGTTACTAACCAATCTGTCCCCTACTAACTTCCTAATTCTGCCACGGACACTAGTTCCAGGGCAGTAGTTCCCTTTCCAATGTTCCCTTACCCATTCTAAACCACTGTTTGGACACTTGATCCTCAGTGTTTTGGAGGACAAGCAGCCTAGAAGGGTCACTATACCTGTTGTTGCTTGATTTCCTTTGTACTCCGTTGTACTCCTTTGTACTAATATTTCCCCATCCAGCCTCATATTTAGATTCACCAAACGATCACCCCTATTACACACCATTACTTTACTTTTATTGACGTTCACCTTCAGTTTCCTCCTCCCACTATGTACTATAACCGTATTTTAGCAGTGAATTCTTTTGAATGTCGTTGTCTACTGCTCCAACTTCCTTATAAAACCAAACTCGCAAGTGGTCAATTGTCCCGGAAGAGGTGGCATCTAAGATTTCTCACACTTTATTTCACAGGCAATTAACTCATGCTCTCCTAAAAGATTTGGCTATTTAATTTGTTTTCAGGTCTCTAAAGGTGAAACCTTCCAGTTGATATATGTACAAGTGCTCCTTAGCCCAATCCCTAACCTTCAACAAGAAGCATAACTATAGTCTATTCGCTGTAAGTAGGCAATAAATCATTAACTCTATCCTCTGTAACTCAAAAAAAGCTAGAGCAAATTGGCTGTAAATTTCCACATCTATTCCTTGACCGACTCTGTGCAAATGGTAATATTAGCTTGTTTACTCTAGTCGTTTTTGAGTTACAGAGGTTTAGGGTTAATGATTTTTCGCCTACTGAGAGCGAATATACTATAGCATCAGTAGATATATTGACGATTGATATAATTTTGCATTCCTGTGTTATCATGTGTACACCCGTAGACACAACATTCTGCAGATTCAGTAATTAGCTGTTATAACACCCAAAAAGCTCAATCTAAGCAAATCTAAAACAAACTAACTTAAAATATTTTAATGTAGCGTAGTTAGATATAAGATGTTTTAATGTAGCGTAGTTAGATATAAGATGTTTTAATGTAGCGTAGTTAGATATAAGATGTTTTGGGGAAAATTGTCACACATCAGCTATTTATTTACCATATTTTGAAACTAAGGTGCCTTTAAGGAGATTTTTTTTTGTTCTCAAAATGCTCATTCAGTTAATTAAACTGTGCACTGTGATATAAACTGTAATATTAAATTTCTAGCTACATATAAGTGTTCACTTTCACTTTTTCCGGACTTCATATCGGAAGCTATACTATTCTAGCTATATTTAGTGCCTGAAATCTTTAAGATTTTAATGAAGAAAAGGTCAGAAAAAAATGTCGGAGACATTGTCAGAAAATCGTATTTTCTATCATATTCTCACCAAATTGCCTCCTTTGTCATCTTGCCTTCGTTAGATTTCTGCCAGTTCGCTTCTTAACCTTCAAGTTTTCTAGAGTAATGCTTCATAAATTTTCTTAATTCTTTTTCAGGGTACATTATGATCCCTTTTGCTCTCTATGTTTCATACTATTGTTTTTGCTTAGACGATCTATTTGCTTGCCTTTGTTCAAACCATAATAAACAAATACTCTTTATTTGTTTAAACTTTCTCTGCTCCATTATTTTATATTCAATTGTGTCTATTTTATATAAGTTTCTAGGCCATCATCTGGTATTTTTCTTAACCCCTTGTGTACCGGCGATGTCTTTGAACATTTATTCTAGCTATATTTAGATGCTTTTGTGCAGCTTAAAAAAGGATCTGTGATAGTAAAAAGGGTTAAGTGAGATCGTTCGAAGCTTGTTAATTGCTGGAGGCCCTTTATAAACTGAATAAACTCGTCCAATAGTAACCAGAATAAAGTTAAAAGGACGTCGCCGGAACAAAAGGGTTACTCATTTTTGTAATGGAAAGTCTTCCGTGCATTCCTCTACTTTATCCAAATGAGTTCCTCCAGTTCTATTCGCTGTCACTTTCTTAACTATTTTTTATAAGGTAACTGACGCTTTTTATCGCAGTAAAATTTAAGGGGACAGTGGTTATTTGCTTGCGTCAATTTATTTATATTGTTACGCTGGCCAGCTTGCCAGAATGTACTCGTACTCGCTCGCGCTCGCCAGGGCAGTGAAATGGGCTATAATAATCGTAGAACGATGTTCTTTCTTTCTTAGTGTTCATGTTGTCACAGACAGATCAGTGGTGGTCTTTATTCTTGTCTGTGACACTTGGAAGTATTTTATATCATTGATAGAGTATAAAATATGTAGAGTGAACTGCAAGGAGAGAGAGCGAGAAGGAGCAGCGAGGTGGTAGTGTGTGCGTGTGTATGTACGTGTGCATTCCTCGCTTGGGCTGTGCCACCCGCTCGTGATTGGCCGGCGGGCCTGACGCGTCATATGACGCCTGCTCTTCATGACGTAGTCGTCTGTGATTGGAGGCCGCTGTCTTAGTAAGGTGGTGCAGGCATCCTTCCCGCGTGTCTCTTCAGAGCTTGGTATGTTGTGCTTGGTCCTAGACATCCCTTGCAATCTGTCCCCAATCTAACCCTCTTTACTACTGTTTCTCTCTCTGAACTTCTTCTTTTCCATACTTCTTGTCTTCATTCAATTACTTATCCCTTCTGGTTCTGCATACGACTTCCATAGTCGGCCAGTCGTAATACCAGCACCAGTTCTCACATATATGTTTTGCACTAGCTTTAGGGATTATTAGAGTCATAGTCACATGGTAGCATAGTTTTGGGTGCTTCTAATTATTGAGTTGTTCTTTCCTACTATTTAATGCTAGACAGTGGAGGGTATCCATGGTCGTTGTCTGAGTTATGTAGTACAAAGGAGTACAAAGGAAATCAAGCAACAACAGAACTAGTGACCCTTCTAGGCTGCTTGTCCTCCAAAACACTGAGGATCAAGTGTCCAAACAGTGGTTTAGAGTGGGTAAGGGAACATTGGAAAGGGAACTACTGCCCTAGAACTAATGTCCGTGGCAGGATTAGGAAGTTAGTAGGGGACAGAGGGGTTAGTAACTGAGGGGGGGATAAAATAAAGTTATTCATTTACAAACGCAGTCAGTCGCGGGTTTGATGCGAGATATTTGTGTAAGCGGAGTTTAAATTAATCAACGGTGCTGCAGTCTATAACGTCTCGGGGAAGCCCATTCTACAAGTTGACAACTCGATTGAAGAAGAAATTCTTAGATTCGTGGGAGTTAAAAGATTTACCAATAATTTTGCAACCGTTTCCCCGCGTGTAATTAGATTGGTCGATAGTGAAGTACTTACTACAGTTCATATTGTCGATGCCTTTGATGATTTTGAACACTTGAATTAAGTCACCTCTTAACACCTTACGAGCGGCCTATGCGGTTTATTTATGTGTACCGCACAGCGGGGTGTTTTTAGCCAAAATAGGGCTGTTTACGTGATCATTTTCATGCCTAAATAAGACCCAGAACGTAAAACAAGTACCTATCCCTGAAAGGGCATAAACAGAGCTTTCGAATGACACCATAACGATCCTTGTATGATGGATAGTTTTCTTGCAATAACCGTGCAACGCGAGTGCAAAAAGCAGGTAATTCGGTACTTTCAGTACATAATTGAGTATGTAGCGAGTGAGAGAGGGAGGAGGGAGCTGAGATTTGTGTCAGTAGGTTCGCCGCGGTGGTCTGGAGCAGTCATACGCTCGCTAGTCTCCTGCCACCACTTGTCTCTCTCTCTCAGCCACATTACGTGCTGAAATTGCCACTCGAGTTATGTCGAGCGCCGCCACATAGTCCAGCTTTTTTTAACTCGACTTATGTTGCTCGCCGCTAATTAAGGGTTAATCTGCGCTGGCTTAAAGGAAATAGATTTAATTATCTAAGACGCTCTTCGTATGGTTTGTTCTTTAGGCTAGGTATCATTTTGGGAACTCTACGTTGAACTCGTTCTAGCTTGTTTATATCTTTTTGGTAATAAGGGCACCAGGATTGAACACAGTATTCCAGAAGAGGGCGGACTAAGGAATTGTAAAGGGTTAGGATAACTTCTTTGGATTTATGCTCAAATGACCTGCCTATAAAGCCAATTTTTTTGTTTGCCTTCTTAACAACTTCTGAACATTGTTGACTCGGTTTTAGGTTACTCGATATTGTTACTCCCAGATCGGTTTCTCTGTTTACATTCTTAAGCTGAGTGCCATTCATCGAATAGTTTGCTTTCTCATTTAGGTATCCGATATGTAGTACTTTACATTTATCCGCATTGAAACTCATTTGCCAAATTTGGGCCCAACATGACAATTTATCTAGATTGTGTTGCATATTGTCAACTTGTTCTTTTGAGAGTACGCTATTTGCAATATTTTTATCGTCAGCAAATTTTGAGATTGTACAGGTGAGACCCTCATCTATGTCGTTGATGTAAATTAGAAAGAGAATTGGTCCTATGTATGTGGCAAGTCAGAGCCTGTACGACTTCGACGGAGCTCGGTAGCCTGTAACCCTTGTGCATATTTTTCCTTTGTGAGTGTAGCAGCATACAAGCGAAGGGCTTTTTCCTACTCTTGCTCGTATGCTTGCTACCTCATTTTGTTGACCTTTGTGGACCGCCAGGGTAAGACCAGATACTTGAGATCTCGACTTACCAAGAAAGCCTCCTAGTCACTTAACGTAACATAAGGGAAATCTGTTCAAGGGGAGACAGTAGGCTACGAGCATGCTTGCGCTCTGCCTAGTTTCCTTTTACCTTTTATGCCACTGCTAGACTTTATTAGTGAGAAAGACAGCATTGTGTTTATTAACTTTAATTGCGTATGCTTTAGGAATTATTCACACCTTATTTTAGCCTAGGTTGATGCGTAGTGCACAACCCAGTTTGGCTGTTACGTTGGCTAAGGAAGTACTGTTTTGAGTGGCTATTATTAGTGCTGTCACAGAGTTGTTGCACTCCCTTGTTTTATATATATGTATCCTACTTGTTGGTGTATTTAAGATACACGCTTTGGTGTCCTGCCCCTGCATTATTTCTGTTCTATATTCGACGAGCATCTTAGAGCATCAGACGTTTTCAGAAGATTCCATATCTGTTTGCTGTAGGACTAGACTTCCAGTATTTTCATAGAGCATTGAAGAGTTTAGTGTTGAGTTCAGACTCACACTAAAGTTAACGTAAGCATATACTCCTTTATTAAATCTTGTTATAATTTATTTAAGCATTGTTATTACTTGAGAGCATTTTATTAACGTAAAGTACTCCTGTTGTGAGTAGGCTTTGCCGTCACTGGAAAGCCTTTGTAGAAGTGCACTAAACCCAGTTAATTGATACCCCGTTATCCAGTAGATTAACTGTGGAGGGTTTAAGTGTTTTGTTCACCGGCTTAATAGTTCGAGGGTTTGGAATTAGCGTACCGTTGTTACAGATATAGCCTACCTTCTAGTCCAATATTAAGTGCCCTTGTTTATTTCGTAGTGCCGGTCGTAACAAATGGCGACCTTAGTCCAGTATATAGTGAACTGAATATTGCATTTTTTTTTGGAGAAATCTTATTGCCATTTGGGGTTGAATTTATTTCTCGCAGTGTTGGCAGTGGACATTGTTTTGAGGATATATGGAACTTGTTGGAGTTTATTGGTGACCTAGTATTGCACTTAAAAACATCTTCGAATATTTTTGGTGAATAAAGCTACGCGAGAGTTTGGCTACTTTTGTCTTGACTTGAGAATTTTTTTGTTGACTCCATCATGTCACTGGACGGGTCTGAGCATAGTGAGGGCACAGTGTGAGAGACAGGCGAGGAGGTGGAGAAGGTGGAGGTGTTTAACGGCGTTCGGGTGGTGAACAATGAGGAGGATGCTCAGATTTTTTTGGAGGACCCTGTGTCGGCGGACCGGGTGTCGGGGCTGGACTGGTACGGACTGCAGTGTGCAGCCACGGTCTTAGGGTTTTCCGGTACTAGCGGTTTGTCGAGAAGTGAGCTGGTTACCTGTGTGCTGGGTGGGGTGCATGGGGGTTCGGGTGGAGCGGGAGCTGGGGCACCGTCTCAGCCCCCATTCCACTCAACTCCTATCATGGCGCCCCCTCGGGGTCCGGAGCCGAGTACGTTCCCGCAGGCCGATGCCCGCTGGCGGTTGGGTATGCCTCTAAGTGACTCACGGGGTGGGTCCCCGGTGGTAGCACCCCCTCCTCAGGGTTTGACTCCCGAGATGTTGTTTCAGCTCGAGCTCGCCAAACTTGAGCAGCGAAAGCATTAGGCTGAGCTCAAGCAGCGAAAGCATGAGGCTGAGCTCAAGCAGCGAGAGACTGAGCTCAAGTTTGAGTCTGCAAGGTATTGTGCCGATATTGACCTAGAGAAAACTCGTGTAGAGGTGACGAGGAACCGGGTCGTCCAGGGGGGTCGACCCCATGACCAGTCCCTGTCGCATCTACTAAAGTTGGTTCCAGTGTTTGATGAGTTAGGAGTTACAGAATTCTTTCTCCGTTTTGAGAAGAAGTGTCGGGAGCACCAATGGCCCGAGGAGAAGTGGGCAGCTCTTGTCTCTTCAAGATTGACGGAGAAAGCACTCAAGGCGTACGATGCTTTACCTCTAGAGTCTTGTGTTGAATATGAGGAGTTGAAAGAGGCTGTCCTGAGGGCGTATGTCCTACAGCCAGAGACCTATAGGCTGAAGTTTAGGGCTGTTCCTAAGAGAAAGGAAAGTACTTTCCAGGAACACGCTAGAGAGCTGTCAGATGCATTTGAGAATTGGTTAAGGCCGGAGAAGGCAACTACTTTTGATGCAGTGAAGCAACTAGTGTTGTTAGAACAATTTTTCAAATGTACTGGCAGTGACTTGACTCTTAACCTGAAAGAAAAGCAACCAAAAACTCTGCAAGAGGCAGCCGAGCTGGCTGACCTCAGGTTGTCATTGATTCGTGGGTGCGGGTCTGCACAGAGAGCTGAGGCAGGTAACAAGGGGCGTACCACTCCACCCCCCCGAATTAATGACACAACTAATTACCCATTTAAGAGTACTGTTGCCAATTTTGATCCCAAGTCAAAAACCTTCCCGTTAAAGAAAGGCCCTTACCCACCTCAGGGAAAGTCCAAGAGTGAAGTGGAGTGTTTCAAGTGTCATAAGAAGGGGCATATTGCGCGCTCATGTCCGAGCACACCGCCTACAGCAGTGGTGTCACTAGTGAGGAACATCGGTGTGTCTTTGAGGTCTTCTGCGTTTGCCTGGGGTAAACAGTCGGTTGCAAGGTCACAGCCGGTGCAGAAGCAGCGGGAGGGCTCGTCACCCGTCCGAGATGTTTTTTGTGGTCATAGGGGGCACGGCACTGTTAGGTGTGCTGGTGTGGAGCATAGGCTTGAGTTGCTGCGTGATACGGGCGCTTCCCAGACACTTATTAAGAACTTCACTAGCAAGCCTATTAACGCGGCTCGGGTTGTGGTGGTTCAAGGCATCAATGCTATGCGGTCTTACCCGCTGGTCAGAGTGGAGCTTGAGGTGGACGGTGTGACACAGGAGTTGGATGTGGGTGTTGTGGAGAAATTGCCAGTTGAGGGGGTCGACCTCCTTCTCGGTAACGGCTTTGCGGTGCCTATTTCCGAGGTTCCACCCTTAGTTGTTGCCGAGAGGGCGGCCGACACAAGTAGGGAGGGCAAGAGTGGTTCGAGAGGTGCCAGATGCCGCAGATGGCGTGTGCTGTCACCAGGTCTCAGGCCGCTCAGGTGTCACAGCCTAGTACCCAGGCTTCAGACCAGCGGAGGAAGGGTCGGAAGGAGAAAGTCAAGGCTGGTGGTTGGGTTGAGAGTTTGGACCCAGCGACACTCCTTGGTGACTCGGTACTTGCACCCATTTTGAGGTCCGGAGTGGCCCCAGAACCTGTCCCCCTTAGTGACATGGTAGGGCGTGTTACCACTCCGCGACAGAAATGTTCCCAGGTGAAGCAGGCAAGGCTTGAGCAGCCCAGTATCGGGGGTGGCCACAAGTTGCTCCAGGAGCATTTGGACAGGTTGGCACCCTGTGATAGATGTCGGTTGCAAATAGAAGACCCTGGGCTTGAGAGTTGTGGGAACGGGGCTATAGAACTCGATGAGGACGGGGATGCAAAGCCGGGAGATTTTTTGTTCATGTTGGGGGAATTCTGTATCGCCGTTTTTTTTTATCCCAGACGTAGTTGGGATGGTGGGGCAAGAGTGGTTGACCAGTTGGTGGTACCTGAAAAGTGCCGTGATAGCCTGTTGCGGTTGGCGCATGATGTTCCGTTGGCAGGTCACTTGGGTGTGAGTAAAACGTTGGCCTCGGTATCTAGGTTGTTCTGGTGGCCAGGTATTAAAGCCCAAGTTTCGGCCTGGGTGGCGATGTGTGGTACCTGCCAGAGGGTGGGAAAGCCGAACCAGAGCATACCTAAGGCTCCGTTGCACCCAGTGCCTGCTATTGGTCCTCCCTTCAGCAAGGTTGTCATCGACATGGTAGGCCCTCTGCCTCCCACTAGTGCAGGCAACAGATTTTTGCTAACCCTCATGGACGTCTCCACTCGCTACCCTGATGCATACCCTATGAGAAATGGCAAGTCTAAAACTGTTGTGCAAAACTTGCTGTTGTATTGCTCGAGATACGGGTACCCGCAGGAAATTCAGTCGGACCAAGGGTCAAATTTCACGTCCACTCTCTTTAAACAGACCATGCAGCAGCATGGGATCAATACGGTTGTCTCTTCAGCTTATCACCCAGAGAGTCAAGGGGTGTTGGAAAGATGGCATTCCACTTTGAAAAGCATGTTGCGGTGCTACTGTGTGGAGAATGGCAAGGATTGGGACCTGGGGCTACCGTACGTTTTGTTTGCGGCATGAGAGGTACCTGGGGAGAGCCTTGGGTTCAGCCCCAACGAGTTAGTTTTCGGGCATCAGGTTAGAGGTCCTCTGAGCATGGTGAGAGAGATCTGGGAAGGGACTGTGCCGCCATGTTCTCTAATTAAGTATGTCCTCGAGAGTAGAGACAGGATGCTGAAAAGCCTGGAGTTGGCAGGGAGAAATTTGGTGGGTAATCAGGCCTTGATGAAGGATCGGTATGACAAAAAAGCAAAGCTCCGGGAGTTTGTGGCAGGACAGGAGGTTTTGGTCTTATTGCCCTTAGTAGGCCATCCCCTGTCTGCCAAGTATGTCGGTCCTTACAAGGTCGTGAGGAAGTTATCTGACCTAGATTACCTTGTGGCTACTCCGGATAGGCGGAAGAAAAATCAGCTCTGCCATGTGAACCTGTTAAAAGAGTTCGTGAGACGCCCACCTGAGCAGCCTACTGTCCCTGTGTTGGTCTGCAGCGGCCAAGGTGGAGAAGGAGAGGGGGGCAGTGAGGCACAGGTGAAGGAAAGTTGGGATTGTCATGTCTCGGTGGATCAGTGGGCGGGGAACACGAGTCAGGAGGCTGTGGAAGCGCTTGAGCACCTGCCTGAGCAACAGCGTGCAGCGATCCAGCACCTGTTCAGTTTATACCCCACTGTTTTTGCCGAGCACCCAGGCCTCACAACTGATGCGGTGCACGATGTAGACGTTGGAGACCACCTCCCCTTTAAATCAGTGCCCTATTGTGTACCTCCACCAAAATATTATTGAAGCGCGTTCCGTGAGTTCTAAAATAACAAATTTAAAGGTTTTCTATGCAAACGCTCCTAGCATACGCAATAAATTTTCAGATTTAGAGGAGCTAGTGTTTACAGAAAATTATGATGTGATTGGCATAACAGAATCTTGGCTCAATACAGAAGATAGAGACTTTTTAGCAGAGTATTCACTTCCCGGTTATGTAATGTTTGAGAAAAGCCGAATAAATCGAAATGGAGGTGGCGTTTTACTTTATATCAAAGAAAGTCTTAACCCTACCCTCTTGTCAAAACCTCAAATTGTGAACGTCGACGCATCTTTTGTGCTAATAAAGAATAATAAAGGTACCAAAATAATACTTGCATTAATATACAGACCTCCAGCTCAATCAGTGCAAACTGACCGAGAAATTTACGAACAAATTGCAGATATAAGTAACTCGCAAGATACCGTAATTTTTGGTGACTTTAATTTACCTGTGACCAAGTGGGGCGATACTCTTACTTCACACTCCGGACATGACTTGTATACGAACTTGCAAGAGAGTTCGCTTTATCAATTTGTTGGAACGCCGACCCGTGGTAATAACGTTCTTGACATTGTACTTGCAACAAAAGAAGAATTAATAGAGAATTTGAATGTTGGTGATGAATTCAGTAACAGCGACCATCATACGATAACTTTCACTTTAAAGTTTACTAGTAACGAACCAAATAGTAGCATCGAAAAAGTCCCTAATTTCAAGAAAGCAAACTTCCATAAACTTAGAGCTATGTTTAAAGAAACTGACTGGAGCTTTTTAATTCACAATAACGACATAAATACATCTTGGAAGTTATTCGAAGCCACTTACCTAAAAGCAGTGCAAGACTGCATACCATCGAAAACTCGGCGTCCAGGCCATAATAATAAGCCCAAATGGTGGAATAAAGATATTTCAAACTGCCTGCTTGCTAAAAAATTTGCTAATGATAGATTAAAATCCTCACAAAATGACGAAGAACGGCTGAAATTTGTAGAGCTACGACGCAAAGCCAAAAAGTTAATTAAGCAAAGTAAAAAGACCTTAGAGTTACATATTGCGAATCAAAGTAAAACAAACCCGAAAGAATTCTATAGTTATATCAGAAAGAAAAAAGTAGTTACTTCAACTGTTGGACCGTTAGTCAATAAAAATGGAGAATACACCAAAGACGAAGAACAAATGAGTAATGCCCTCAATACCTTCTTTGCATCAGTTTTTACAACAGAAGACCTCAGTGATATCCCTACACCATCGCCGATTCAGATTGATAATTCAGATGTTTTAAGCAATATCACCGTTACAGAGAGAGAAGTATTGAATTGTTTAGATAAACTCAAGGTAAATAAAACGCCGGGACCTGATACAATCTCGCCTAGAGTTCTAAAGGAAGCTAAGGATGAGCTCTCTAAACCACTGACATTACTATTCAATAAATCCTTGCAGTCTGGAACTATGCCCGATCAGTGGAAGCTAGCCAACGTAACACCGATATTCAAAAAAGGCAGCAAATCCCTATCCAGTAACTATCGTCCAATTAGCTTAACCTCAGTTGTATGTAAAATGCTAGAAACTGTCATACGAGACTGTCATAAAACTAAAAGCGCATGGAATACAAGACGGTGTGTTGAAATGGATAGAAAATTGGCTCAGCGACAGAAAGCAAAGAGTAGTCATAAACGGTAAGGCATCAAAATGGACCAATGTAAGTAGCGGGGTACCCCAGGGATCGGTACTAGGACCAATTCTCTTTCTAATTTACATCAACGACATAGATGAGGGTCTCACCTGTACAATCTCAAAATTTGCTGACGATACAAAAATTGCAAATAGCGTACTCTCGAAAGAACAAGTTGACGATATGCAACACAATCTAGATAAATTGTCATGTTGGGCCCAAATTTGGCAAATGAGTTTCAATGCGGATAAATGTAAAGTACTACATATCGGATACCTAAATGAGAAAGCAAACTATTCGATGAATGGCACTCAGCTTAAGAATGTATACAGAGAAACCGATCTGGGAGTAACAATATCGAGTAACCTAAAACCGAGTCAACAATGTTCAGAAGTTGTTAAGAAGGCAAACAAAATAATTGGCTTTATAGGCAGGTCATTTGAGCATAAATCCAAAGAAGTTATCCTAACCCCTTACAATTCCTTAGTCCGCCCTCTTCTGGAATACTGCGTTCAATCCTGGTGCCCTTATTACCAAAAAGATATAAACAAGCTAGAACGAGTTCAACGTAGAGTTACCAAAATGATACCTAGCCTAAAGAACAAACCATACGAAGAGCGTCTTAGAGAATTAAATCTATTTCCTTTAACCCAGCGCAGATTAACCCCTTCAGACATATATGACGCAGAGGTTGCCAGATTAGCAATAAGAAATAGAGTTCTCTCACTCTTATAATTACCTCTCCAAAATTAGTTTTCTGCCCACATCTAACTCAAAGACAACTGCAGAGGTTGAAGTAACTAAAATAAAGGTTTGTAAAAAACCCTGATGGTAATAAAGGCTTTAAAGTATCCCTAATAGGCTCAAAATTGCGTCATATGTCGGAGAGGGTTAAGAGGCGACTTAATTCAAGTGTTCAAAATCATCAAAGGCATCGACAATATGAACTGTAGTAAGTACTTCACTATCGACCAATCTAATTACACGCGGGGAAACGGTTGCAAAATTATTGGTAAATCTTTTAACTCGCACGAATCTAAGAATTTCTTCTTCAATCGAGTTGTCAACTTGTGGAATGGGCTTCCCCGAAACGTTATAGACTGCATCACCGTTGATTCATTTAAACTCCGCCTAGACAAATATCTCGCATCAAACCCGCGACTGACTGCGTTTGTAAATGAATAACTTTATTTTATCCCCCCCTCAGTTACTAACCCATCTGTCCCCTACTAACTTCCTAATCCTGCCACGGACATTAGTTCCAGGGCAGTAATTCCCTTTCCAATGTTCCCTTACCCACTCTAAACCACTGTTTGGACACTTGATCCTCAGTGTTTTGGAGGACAAGCAACCTAGAAGGGTCACTGGATCTGTTGTTGCTTGATTTCCTTTGTACTCCTTTGTACTCCCATTAAACTTCCGGCTCTCCGAGCGAAATTAGGCTACATGTTGGAGAGGGGGCTGATAGAAAAAGGGGAGGTTAGGTGGACATCTCCCGTCACTCTGCAGCCTAAACCAGACGGCAAGGTCAGGTTTTGCATTGACGTCAGGCGGTTGAACGGCTTAACCCCCAGCAATGCCTACCCTCTTTCCCGCGTAGATGACAGTGTTGACAAGATCGGGTGTGCACGTTACCTGACCAAGGTGGATCTTGTCAAAGGCTACTGCCAGGTGCCGTTGTCTGAGTGGGCGAAGCTGGTGTGCGGGTTTGTGGTGGATGGGAACACTTACCGTTGCAACGTTATGCCGTATGGGTTGAAGAATGCACCTGCAACCTTCCAATGCCTGATGAATGAGTTAGTGGCGGAGATCCCTAACTGCACCGTTTATCTAGATGATGTAATAATCTATGATGATGACTTTGAAAGCCATTGCGAGCACATCGGGGCATTGTTCAGGAGGCTGAGTGAGGCTCATTTGGTGGTCAATCTGGGCAAATGCGATTTTGTTCGGGCAACTGTGCAGTACTTAGGGTTTGTGGTAGGGTTAGGCCAGGTGTGCCCCCCCCAAACCAAGATACAGGCTATTAACCATTTCCCCAGGCCGACCACCAAAGATAAATCATGAGGTTCTTGGGCATGATTGGGTATTATCGCAGATTCATCCGCGGATACTTCTCGGTGCTGGCTCAGCACCGAGAAGTATCCGCGGATGAATCTGCGATAATACCCAATCATGCCCAAGAACCTCATGATTTATCTTTGGTGGTCGGCCTGGGGAACTGGTTAATAGCCTGTATCTTGGTTTGGGGGGGGCACACCTGGCCTAACCCTACCCTCTGACTGACCTACTTGCAAAGACGAAAAAGTTTGGGTGGGCACCTGAGTGTGAGAAAGCATTCTCACTGGTGAAGCATCTTTTGTGCACTCACCCCATACTCAGGGCCCCAGACTTCTCAAGACCTTTTCAGCTAGCGACAGATGCTAGCGGTGTAGGGGCTGGTGCCGTCTTGTTGCAAACAGACACAGAAGGTGTGGAACACCCAGTAAGTTTCTTTTCCAAGAAGTTCAACTCAGCACAAAAGAACTATTCAGTGGTAGAGAAGGAGCTTCTGGCCATTGTGCCGGCGCTCAGGCACTTTGAGGTGTATGTTCCCGCTTTTGGCCAAGTCGTGGTGATCTACACTGACCACCACCCTTTGAAGTTTTTTAATCAGTTCCACAACCGGAATATGAGGCTAACCAGATGGTCCTTAATGTTGCAGGAGTATAACCTAGACATTCGCCATATTGCCGGTTGTGACAACATGATAGCTGACTGTTTGTCTAGGGTGGAGGACCCAGGGTAGATCACCACAGGTGTGATGGGTTGAGTGGAGAAAAATTAGGCTTGGCCCTGTAGTGCAAAGTTGCCAAAAACACTATTAAAATAAAATATAAAAACCTCACATAAAAACTCTTTCTTTTTGATAGTATATAGTGCAGTATGCTACAGCAAGAATCTAAGACATCCTGAGTTTTGTCTTAGTAGGCTAGGCTAGGTGAAGCTTGCTCGTTGGCGTAATATAGTTAAGTGATACTATTATTTTGGGGAAGTGTTGTGTAGATTTTTTATATATAATGAAGTGTTTTATGTTTGTGATTGTGCCTTGTTTTCACAACTTGGGGGAGTAGCTGGGTGATGCAGGGTTGGTGGGCATTCTGTCTGGTCAGATGTGGTGTTCACCTGAGGTTAAAACGTCCCACATCTTGGGCGGGGTGTTACGCTGGCCAGCTTGCCAGAATGTACTCGTACTCGCTCGCGCTCGCCAGGGCAGTGAAATGGGCTATAATAATCGTAGAACGATGTTCTTTCTTTCTTAGTGTTCATGTTGTCACAGACAGATCAGTGGTGGTCTTTATTCTTGTCTGTGACACTTGGAAGTATTTTATATCATTGATAGAGTATAAAATATGTAGAGTGAATTGCAAGGAGAGAGAGCGAGAAGGAGCAGCGAGGTGGTAGTGTGTGCGTGTGTATGTACGTGTGCATTCCTCGCTTGGGCTGTGCCACCCGCTCTTGATTGGCCGGCGGGCCTGACGCGTCATATGGCGCCTGCTCTTCATGACGTAGTCGTCTGTGATTGGAGGCCGCTGTCATAGTAAGGTGGTGCGGGCATCCTTCCCGCATGTCTCTTCAGAGCTTGGTATGTTGTGCTTGGTCCTAGACGTCCCTTGCAATCTGTCCCCAATCTAACCCTCTTTACTACTGTTTCTCTCTCTGAACTTCTTCTTTTCCATACTTCTTGTCTTTATTCAATTACTTATCCGTTCTGGTTCTGCATACGACTTCCATAGTCGGCCAGTCGTATTACCAGCACCAGTTCTCACATATATGTTTTGCACTAGCTTTAGGGATTATTAGAGTCATAGTCACATGGTAGCATAGTTTTGGGTGCTTCTAATTATTGAGTTGTTCTTTCCTACTATTTAATGCTAGATAGTGGAGGGTATCCTTGGTCGTTGTCTGAGTTATGTATGTGGCAAGTCAGAGCCTGTACGACTTCGACGGAGCTAGGTAGCCTGTAACCCTTGTGCATATTTTTCCTTTGCGAGTGTAGCAGCATACAAGCGAAGGGATTTTGCCTACTCTTGCTCGTATGCTTGCTACCTCATTTTGTTGACCTTTGTGGAGCGCCAGGGTAAGACCAGATACTTGAGATCTGGACTTACCAAGAGAGCCTCCTAGTCACTTAACATAACATAAGGGAAATCTGTTCAAGGGGAGACGGTAGGCTATGAGCATGCTTGCGCTCTGCCTAGGTTCCTTGTACCTTTTATGCCACTGCTAGACTTTATTAGTGAGAAAGACAGCATTGTGTTTATTAACTTTAATTGCGTATGCTTTAGGAATCATTCACGCCTTATTTTAGCCTAGGTTGATGCATAGTGCACAACCCAGTATGGCTGTTACTTTGGCTAAGGAAGTACTGTTTTTGAGTGGCTGTTATTAGTGCTGTCACAGAGTTGTTGCACTCCCTTGTTTTATATATATGTATCCTACTTGTTGGTGTATTTAAGATACACGCTTTGGTGTCCTGCCCCTGCATTATTTCTGTTCTATATTCGACGAGCATCTTAGAGCATCAGACGTTTTCAGAAGATTCCATATCTGTTTGCTGTAGGACTAGACTTCCAGTGTTTTCATAGAGCATTGAAGAGTTTAGTGTTGAGTACAGACTCACACTAAAGTTAACGTAAGCATATACTCCTTTATTAAATCTTGTTATAGTTTATTTAAGCATTGTTATTACTTGAGAGCATTTTATTAACGTAAAGTACTCCTGTTGTGAGTAGGCTTTGCCGTCACCGGAAAGCCTTTGTAGAAGTGCACTAAACCCAGTTAATTGATACCCCGTTATCCAGTAGATTAACTCTGGAGGTTTAGTGTTTTGTTCACCGGCTTAATAGTTCGAGGGTTTGGAATTAGCGTACCGTTGTTGCAGATGTAGCCTATCTTCTAGTCCAATATTAAGTGCCCTTCTTTATTTCGTAGTGCCGGTCGTAACAATATATACATTTATTTGTTAGTTTTCTCCCTAGACCTCCATCAAACTTAAAAAGAAAACATCCATTAGACCCCCAAACTAGAATAATTTGTACAATTTTCGGTGGAAAAATGTGACGGCCGAAGGCCGTTTCCTCAACAATTGCAGGCTCGTTATCGCTCGCCAGGAAAAACATAGACACCTACAGTAAATACAACAAAAGGGGCGAACGGCCATAAGGGGAGATATCCACTTGAGGGATATTTTTCTTGACTTCTTTCTCCCTCATGTTAAGCCCTATTTTTTTCCTAATGTTAAGACGTTCGCCCCATTCTTTTGACGATTTTAAGAACTTTCAACCCCTTTCTGTCAATTTTAAGACCTTTCGTGCCATTTAGGTGTCGATTTTATCCTGGCAAGCGATAGCGAGCCTGTAATTTAAAAGGAACCGACTTTCAGCCGGGAAATTTTTCTACCGAAAAATGTAAAATGTATTTTGAAAGGGGCTCAAGGGGATGTAATCATAAGCTTGAAGGATATCTACGGACCAAACTAAAAACATCCCCTTAAAATCGACAAACTAGTGGGGCAAACGTCTTAATAATAATAATAATAATAATAATAATTATCTAGGGATAAGCATGAAGAAGAAAGGGGGCCAGAAAAAACGGCCCATCGCCCCTTGAGCAACCTCTACTTCCAAGTTTCATTCCATATTTTTGGAGTCTCGTGATAATCACAGGATGCTGGATGTTGTTGTTCAAAGGATGTTGTTATGTACCAAGGATGTTGTTATGTTCCAAGGATGTATTATGTACCAAGGATGTTGTTATGTACAAAGGATGTATTATGTACCAAGGATGTTGTTGTTCAAAGGATGTTGTTATGTACCAAGGATGTTGTTATGTTCCAAGGATGTATTATGTATCAATGATATTGTTATGTACCAAGGATGTATTATGTACCAAGGATGTGTTAAGAACATAAGAACATAAGAAAATGGGAGTCTGCAGAAAGCCGATTGGCATAAGCAAGGCAGATCCCTGTCCCACACAACCCCAATTACAAAGCCCAATTATAGGCTCAACACTCTAATACCCTGAGGATCATCTTACCAAAATGGTTAGAGATTAACGCAGGATTACGGGGGTCTGCAGAGCGCTGATTGGCCCAACCCTGCTGATCCCCCTTCACACCCAACCCTTCTCGTCCATATGCTTATCCAATTTTATCTTAAAGCACCCTATCGTTTTTAATCCCACTATAGCACTTGGTAGTCCATTCCACCCATCTACAACTCTGTTACCAAACCAATATTTGCCTATATCTTTTCTGAAACGAAATTTATCTAATTTGAAACCATTGGTACGAGTTCTTTCGCTATCACTGAGCTTTAGTACATTTGTCATGTCCCCTTTGTTAATCACACTAACCCAATTGAACACCTCTATCATATCCCCTCTAACTCTGCGTCTCTCTAACGAATGTAAGCCTAATTTCTTCAACCTTTCTTTATACGGAAGATTTCTAATATTATGGATCATTTTTGTCATTCTACGTGTACTCTCTCCAATGAATCTATGACCATTCTGTAATAAGGACACCAAAATTGAACAGCATAATCCATATGGGGTCTCACTAATGACAAGTAAAGTGTTAAGATAGCATCAGCAGTTCTGTTACTCACACTCCTAGAGATGAACCAGAGAATCCTGTTTGCCTTGTTTCGAACGCTTATACACGCTTCTCACACTGTTGTCTAATTCCATATTAGCTAGTTTATATTTAACACTTGTATGCATCTTCCGTATCTTTAATACCTTGCATTTGTCAATGCTAAACTTCATCTGCCAATTTCCTGACCATTCGTGTATGGTATCTAGATTGACACCGTTGATTCATTTAAATTCCGCCTAGACAAATATCTCGCATCAAACCCGCGACTGACTGCGTTTGTAAATAACTTTTTCTCCATCTCCCCTACTAACTTCCTAGTCCTGCCACGTTAGTGGCAGGGCAGTAGTTCCCTTTCCAATGTTCCCTTACCCACTCTAAACCACTGTTTGGACACTTGATCCTCAGTGTTTTGGAAGACAAGCAACCTAGAAGGGTCACTAGACCTGTTGTTGCTTGATTTCCTTTGTACTCCTTTGTAGATCCCTTTGGAGGCACTTTATATCTCTATCTGAATCAATTGTTCTCTCCATTTTGGTATCGTCTGCAAATTTACTTATCCTACTAGTTATACCTAAATCAAGGTCATTTATGTATATAACAAACAACAGAGGACCTAATACAGATCCCTGGGGGACAACACTTTTGACTGCTCCCCATTCTGACTTCGTACCATTTATGCTGACTCTCTGCTTCCTACCAATTAGCCATGACCTAATCCATCCCAACAACGCCCCACCTATTCCATGCGCCTCAACCTTTCTCATCAATCTCTCATGGGGGACTCTGTCGAAAGCTTTACTGAAATCTAAATATATTATATCATATGACTTGTCATTATCTACTGTTCATATACCTCTGAGAAAAAAACTAAGCAAATTAGTAAGGCAAGAACGTCCCTGAGTGAATCCATGCTGAGAAGAATTTATTAAATTTAATGTATCTAAGTGGTTTCTAATTTTACTAGCAAAAATTGACTCTAGTAGCTTCCCTATGATTGATGTAAGACTAATGGGACGGTAATGGGATGCTATTGATTTGTCACCTTTTTTGAAGATCGGAACTACGTTTGCAAGCTTCCAAGCTTCTGGAACTATACCTGTCTCCAATGACTTGTTAAATAAAAATGTTAATGGGTAACTTAACTCATCCCTACATTCTTTTAATACTCTAGCATATACCTCATCAGGACCAGGCGATTTATGAGGTTTCAGTCTGTCAATTTCCTTAAGCACATCATTTCTACTTATAGTAACCGTACTTAACCTATTTTCTATACTATCGCTATATACCTTACGGACTTCTGGAAACTGTGCCAAATTTTCATTAGTGAAAACGGAAAGAAATTGACTATTTAATGTACTGCACATTTCTATATAATTTTCTGTCATTTCTCCTATCGAAGTTTTAAGGGGACCAATTACATCTCTAACCTTGGATTTATATAGTTGGTAAAAAGCTTTAGGATTAGTTTTTGAGTCATTGGCAACCTTAATATCATAATGTATTTTTTCTTTCCTAATATCCTTTTTTACCTGTCTTGATAGATTATGATAGTAAGCAAGTAGGTGAATTTCGCCTTTCCTAATTTTTCTATATATTCCTCTCTTTTGTCCTAGAAGATCTAATAGTCTATTATTCATCCATTTGGGTTGGTTCTGTGTTGATCTAAATTTTCTTTTGGGGATGTATTTATTTTGTGCATTGAATACTGACTCGATAAAATTATCGTATGTATCTACCAAGGTTGACGTCTCTTCCTGACTTAACCCTTAATTAGCGGCGAGCAACATAAGTCGAGTTAAATAAAGCTGGACTATGTGGCGGCGCTCGACATAACTCGAGTGGCAATTTCAGCACGTAATGAGGCTGAGAGAGAGAGACAATTGGTGGCAGGAGACTAGCGAGCGTATGACTGCTCCAGACCACCGCGGCGAACCTACTGACACAAATCTCAGCTCCCTCCTCCCTCTCTCACTCGCTACATACTCAATTATGTACCGAAAGTACCGAATTACCTGCTTTTTGCACTCGCGTTGCACGGTTATTGCAAGAAAACTATCCATCATACAAGGATCGTTATGGTGTCATTCGAAAGCTCTGTTTATGCCCTTTCAGGGATAGGTACTTGTTTTACGTTCTGGGTCTTATTTAGGCATGAAAATGATCACGTAAACAGCCCTATTTTGGCTAAAAACACCCCGCTGTGCGGTACATATAAATAAACCGCATAGGCCGCTCGTAAGGTGTTAAGATGACAGGTGCCTGAGAAGGGGTACACTCATTTGGACACCTGGATCGACTTAATTTTTTGACCATAGGGTCAGCTAATAGGGCTCTTCTTAACCCTCCATAATTGGCTTTTCTGAAGTCAGGTATTAATGTTGTATTCTCTCTGGTATTACCTTTCCATTGTATATTAAAATACACAGAATTGTGGTCACTATTTCCTAGGTGGTCCCCTATCTCTACATTATTTACCATATGTTCATTGTTACTGAAAACTAAATCGAGAATATTATTACCTCTAGTCGGCGTATCTATGAATTGAAATAAAAAACTATCTTGTACTACCTCTATAAACTCCTCAGAATCAGAGTCTCCTATTTGATGCTGCCAATCTATATTCGGAAAATTAATATCCCCCATAATGCACACATTGCTAAACCTTGATGCTATTTTAATTTCCTCCCATAATGACGTTCCGTCATTTCTACTCATATTTGGCGGTCTATACATAACTCCAATAACTATGGTCTCACTACCTTCGTTAACCTCTACCCAAACACTTTCATTATCGTTATTTAGTCTAATACCTGATTTAGTACAGCTTTTTAATGTACTCCTGACAAACACTGCTATACCGCCACCCCTCTTACTTGTTCGGTCATATTTAAACAAACTATATCCTGGTATATCAAATTCTGCTAAAAAATGCCTGGTTTTCTGTATTAATCCACGTTTCAGTTAGCGCTATTATGTCTATATTTTCTTTGCTAACAAGGGCTCTAAGTTCGTTCATTTTGTTACATAGACTCCTACAGTTTGTGTAATATACTCTCAATTTACTTCTTTTCTTTATACCTAATTTACCTTTATTTCTAAAAACATTTTCATCTTCCGTTGCACCATCACTACTATCATTTGCAATATAGTCATCATTTTTAGCATGATACTGAATATCCTTATCGCCTTCGCCTTACGCTAAAATTGTTTCATTTAACCTTTCATTTACACTCTCAATATTTCTGTTCAAAACCCCACAACCACCCTATCTAAAGAACTAGCTAATGTAGAAACCCCTAACCGTGAAAGATGAACCCCATCCCTTGCGTACATCCCATCTCTCCCATAGAAACTATCCCAGTTATCAATGAATGGTATTGCTTTTTCTTTGCAATATTTTTCCAAACGGCAATTGACACCAATCGCCCTGGATGCCCATTCCTTGGGAACTCCTCTTCTGGGTAGGATACAATGTACTACAGGGATCCCTCCCTTCATCCTAACCTTATCTAACACATCCCGATACTGCTGCAGCAGTTCCTCACTTCTACCCTTACCAACATCGTTACTCCCGGCACTGAGACAGATAATGGGGTTATCTCCACTATCTTCCAAGATGTGGTCCATCTTCTCTAAAACCCTCCCAACTCCATGGCCAGGCAGACACAACCTTCCTAAGTTTAGTGCGGGTAGCCCTAACTAAATGTCTTACCATGGAGTCGCCCACAATCGACACAGACTTACCTTCTCGGGGCACAGACTTACCTTTCCCTCGGGAGGATCCAGCAGCTGCAGTTGGAGAACCTCCGGTGGTGGCAGAAGCTCTCTTGGTGGTGGTGGTGGTGGTGGGGGTAGTGGTGGTGGTAGGTAGCACAGCGTCAGAGGTTGGAGCTGAGTCGGCGGCAGGCACTTCGGTTATCCCTCCCTTATCCTGACTATCTTTTCCCTCACATTCGTCTCGCAAAGGAGAGAATGTATTTGTCACACTCATACCTATTCTACTATCCTGCTTCTTGAGTGTGACTTTCCCACCCGTATTTTTAACAACCTGCCATGAATAAAAAAAATCATCAACTTCCTCCCTTTTCCCCTTACTCGACTTAATTTCCTCTTGGCTAAGCTTGAAAGCTAGATTTTGGTCTTTAATAAAATCCACTTCCCTCTGAAGTTTAACATTAACCTCCCTTAGAGCCAAGACCTCTTCGTTCACCACAAGTTATGTACCAAGGATGTATTATGTGCCAAGGATGTGTTATGTGCCTAGGATGTATTATGTACCAAGGATGTGTTATGTACCAAGGATGTATTATGTACCAAGGATGTGTATATGTACCAAGGATGTATTATGTACCAAGGATGTATTATGTACCAAGGATGTATTATGTTCCAAGGATGTATTATGTACCAAGGATGTGTTATGTACCAAGGATATATTATGTACCAAGGATGTGTATATGTACCAAGGATGTATTTTGTACCAAGGATGTATTATGTTCCAAGGATGTATTATGTACCAAGGATGTATTATGTACCAAGGATGTATTATGTACCAAGGATGTGTTATGTTCCAAGGATGTCTTATGTACCAAGGATGTGTTATGTACCAAGGATGTATTATGTACCAAGGATGTTGTTATGTACCAAGGATGTATTATGTACCAAGGATGTTGTTATGTACCAAGGATGTATTATGTGCCAAGGATGTATTATGTACCAAGGATGTGTTATGTTCCAAGGATGTATTATGTACCAAGGATGTGTTATGTATCAAGGATGTTGTTATGTACCAAGGATATATTATGTACCAAGGATGTTGTTATGTACCAAGGATGTTGTTATGTTCCAAGGATGTATTATGTACCAAGGATGTATTGTGTATCAAGGATGTTGTTATCTACCAAGGATGTATTATGTACCAAGGATGTATTATGTACCAAGGATGTGTTATGTACCAAGGATGTATTATGTACCAAGGATGTGTTATGTATCAAGGATGTATTGTACCAAGGATGTTGTTATGTACCAAGGATGTTGTTTATGTTCCAAGGATGTATTATGTAACAAGGATGTATTATGTACCAAGGATGTATTATGTACCAAGGATGTTGTTATGTACCAAGGATGTGTATAAGTACCAAGGATGTATTATGTACCAAGGATGCATTATGTACCAAGGATGTATTATGTACCAAGGATGTGTTATGTACCAAGGATGTATTATGTACCAAGGATGTTGTTATGTACCAAGGATGTTGTTATGTACCAAGGATGTGTATATGTACCAAGGATGTATTGTGTACCATGGATGTATTATGTACCAAGGATGCGTTATGTACCAAGGATGTTGTTATGTACCAAGGATGTTGTTATGTTCAAAGGATGTATTATGTACCAAGGATGTATTATGTACCAAGGATGTATTATGTACCAAGGATGTTGTTATGTACCAAGGATGTTGTTATGTACCAAGGATGTATTATGTTCCAAGGATGTATTATGTACCAAGGATGTGTTATGTTCCAAGGATGTATTATGTACAAAGGATGTGTTATGTTCCAAGGATGTGTTATGTTCCAAGGATGTATTATGTTCCAAGGATGTTGTTATGTACCAAGGATGTATTATGTGCCAAGGATGTGTTATGTTCCAAAGATGTATTGTGTTCCAAGGATGTATTATGTACCAAGGATGTGTTATGTTCCAAGGAAGTGTTATGTTCCAAGGATGTTGTTATGTACCAAGGATGTATTATATTTCAAGGATGTGTTATGTTCCAAGGATGTATTATGTTCCAAGGATGTATTATGTACCAAGGATGTGTTATGTTCCAAGGATGTGTTCCAAGGATGTGTTATGTGCCAAGGATGTGTTATGTTCCAAGGATGTATTGTGTACCCAGGATGTATTATGTTCCAAGGATGTGTTATGTACCAAGGATGTATTATGTACCAAGGATGTATTATGTACCAAGGATGTGTTATGTAACAAGGATGTGTTATGTTCCAAGGATTTATTATGTACCAAGGTTGTATTATGTTCCAAGGATGTGTTATGTACCAAGGATGTGTTATGAACCAAAGATGTATTTTGTAACACAGCAAAGAAAAACGAAAACAAATCAAATTGGAGGGGCATAAAAGTCGGGAGCCTTTGTTTATATATATAACAGTAAATGTATATATATATATATATATATATATATATATATATATATATATATATATATATATATATATATATATATATATATATATATATATATATATATATATATATATATATATATTCAATTTCATCTTCTCTCCATCTTTTGCCAAGGTTGCGATATTGCAATTTTCTCTTCCCTCTTTTCTTTTCCAACCCACATTTTTCTCTTTATTCCATATGTATTGTATTCGCTACAACCCTTCGTTTCTCGTTCTGGCAAATATTCAATCTCTTCCCCTCTTGCTATTGTGTTTTCTGTTACTCTCCATTTTTCTTATACTTTTAAGCCACTATTTTCTATGTTCTTTGTATTCCTATTTTCTCTAATCCTTCCATACCTTTTTCTTCGTTCCATCATATACAATCCAGTTTTTGTCTGTTTCTGATATTTATTTGTTTCATACACGTAAAGGATTTTTACTTCTATGCAAAATACAATGTTTCAGTTCCTATCATATAACGGTGTTTGCTTCTACGTTTTCTTACTGATTTCTCTGCTATTGACATGCCCTCCTTAAATGCAGGCTCACTATCGCTTGTCAGAAATAAAAACTTCTTAAATGGGCTAGGCGTTTTATAATAGGTACTCTAATGAGGCGAGACACATTATAATCGCCAAATCAATCAGGTGATACGGGGAGATCTAAATCAACAACCCCGGAATCAATACACTTAACGGGAAGTATATTTTGTTTTGTTTTTCTGGACCCCTTCTCTTTCATGTTTATCACAATTATTTATGAAATTATAAGACATTCGCTCCATTAATTTGGTGATTTTATGACCTTTCGCCCTATGTAGGTGTTAATTTTTTCCTGACAAGCGATAGCGAACCTGTAATTTAGGAGGAACTGGCCTTCGGTCGGGACATTTTTCTACCGAAAAATGTACACATTTATCTCGAAAGGCGGTTGGGGGAGTGGGGGGGTGGAGTAAGCTTGATAGAGGTCAAGGGAGCAAACGAAAACAAATATATCAACAGGGAATACAAATTATAATACAAAATATAATATAGCGTCTTCCATATCCACATAGTGACTCCCTCATGATGAACGTATCGACAGACAAACAAACACACGGATTCCCGGAGACTGACACAAGGGAGCAACGGGGGCGGCGACATCTTGTCAATTGTACTGTAGCTATGTTTAGACGATTTTGTGCAGTTTAAGATGGATCTGTGGTAGTAAAACAGGGTTGAGAGATATACTTCGCACCTGTTAGTTGCTGGAGGCCTTATATAAACTGAACACAAATCGTCTAATAGTAGCCAGAATATAGATAAAAAGACGTAGCCGGTACAGAAGGAGTTAAGAGTCTACCTTGTTGTGGCCTTTGATGTGGATTCTCCGCACACAAGAAGAAGAAGAAGAAGAAGAGAGAGAGAGAGAGAGTTGTTCAAGATTAAAGGTAATAGAGAGAGGAAATATGGCAAGGTACAGTCGAGAGCAAAAATGGTGATGCATCTATCAGAATCAGTATCGAGCACGAACGAGACAACACAATGATATATTATAGCGCAGATGCTACAGAACTTGGTCTAAAAGGTTCAAAGACTCGAATTGGTGGAACCTTATACTATGCTTACGACTGTACATGACACACACGCACAGACACGCGCACGCTTGAGATGTACCGATTACTATTATTATTATTATTATTATTAGCGGTAGTAGTAGTAGTAGTAGTAGTAGTAGTAGTAGTAGTAGTTATTATTATTATTATTATTATTATTATTATTATTTACTGTACACACGAAAATACACACTAAAGTTGGTATCACACGAGAGCTTTTATACTCAACATTCGATGATCAACATTGTTGTGGCAACATTTATGGGATATTTTACCCGTGTATCGGAAATTAGAGTGGTGAAGATGAATTTAGGCGACCCAAATATTATACATGTTGACCTCATAAGCTGCCAGACCAGTGTTGAGGATAAATGTTGAGGGAAAAAGCGCTCGTGTGATACAGGCTTAACTCGCCCATACAGACACAGAAACCCAGACTAACACATCCAGAACAGAACCTCCTCGCTTCCCCCCCCCCCCCCCAAAAAAAAAAAGAGTACACGGCCAAGACAATCCAAGAACAACAACAACAACAACAACAACACTCCAAGAACAATCACAGGCTACTTGCACGTACCCTCCTAAACCTTTTATAACCTTAGTGCGGTTGGGGGGGGGGGGGGCGGTATTCCGGCAGCATATCTAGATTTTTTTTCTCTCTCTGATAGGGGTAAAGGAGAGGATAAGTAGAGAGGGGGAGGGAGAGATGGGAGTGTTGGCAAGGGATGGGTGGGGAGAGAGAGAGAGAGATTTGTTTTCCACTCAATCAGTAAATTATAGAACTCTCTTCCTCAGATTTTCTTTCCCTTTTCCTGTGATAACAAAAAATAACTTCGTGGAATAAAATATGTTGACTACAATGTACATTGAATATGACTTTCTATTACTCTTTCAATATGAAGGTACACTGACTACATGCAATCATTCCTTTTGTCTTCTTCTTCCACGTAGAAAATAATGCTATATATACACTAAAGTTGTTGTTAATATATATTAATGGCACGTGGCATCGGGTGTATGGACACTTCTTAAATATCTCCACCTGCCCGGCTTCGAGCTCGGGCCTTCCTGGTTGTAAGGTGAGCGGGCTAACAATAACACCACATACAGACATAATGAGCCAACAGTGCTCAGACTGCCTGGTGAAGTGTATTTGAATGCTCACAGTGATAGCAACCCCATTTGTTGTTATATACTGTATTTAACTCATTTAACTCTCTCCTTAAGAGGTATCACACGAGAAAGTTTACCTTCAAGTTTTGATGGTCAACATTTTTCTGGCAATAACTTTGGGTTCTGTTACACTGACTGAAACTGATACTAGATTAATTCAGGTCACACAAATATTTTTAAATTTTGCCTCTCAAGCTGCCAGACCAGTGGTTATTTTAAATGCGCTTGTATGAAACCGTATGACCTAGCTCTCTCTCTCTCTCTTATATACAGAATCTGCAGAATATCCTTGAGTCACCATCTCCATAAACACTACCTGCAGCCTACATAAAGTAAACCGGAACCAATGTGTGAAACAATTATGATTATATTATACTCACACATTCCAAAGCTTTCTGTGTTCTGCTCATCTGGGTTTCGATCTTACCTGCGCAAGGAGAAAAGAAAGTAGTAATGATATGTGAAAATATTGCTTTACATAAATACATGCAATGGTTTAACTACCTCTACTACGATGACTCCTTTGTTGCTATATTAGAACTAATATTACACACATTATTATAAACAAAAACAATTTTGGGAATTATTTGTTGGAGTCACAGGCGGTTCTTCTAAAGTTGATAGAAATCGTCTAATACTAGCCAGAAAAACATAAACATTATATAATCGTACAGATAGATTTCAAGTCCTTTTTCAATACATTATTCTAGGTCTGCTAGGGTTGCAGTTAGACAATAAGAGACCTGTCATAACGCTGTCCCACCATGATAGTACTGTGGATGTTGTTGTCATAGTGCCAATAGTAGTAGTAATAGTAATAATAATAGTACCAATTCCCCCTACAGCACCTACATCTGCACCATCTGTAACACACCAGCCTCAACAGTGCTTCAATAGAGCAGGTAGCACACGAGAGCTTTTATAGTCAACATTCGAAGATAAAAAAAAATCTGACATTTCTGAAATATTTTACACTGGTATCGGAAACTAGACTGATGATACATGATTTTAGACAACCGACAAATTTTAATGTTTACCTCATAAGCTGCCAGACCAGTGTTGAGGATAAATGTTAAGGGAAAAAGGGGTTCGTGTGATACCGGCTTTAGACTGTGCCACAAACAAGACTTCACTGTATTGATCCGTACTTTCTCCAAATCCTCTTTAGTCGCCTTGTACGACATGCAGTAGGACACGTACGGTATATTAAGCTTTCTCCACTTAATTCAAAGGTTTTCTTACACTTAGTATTGACTAAGCTGTAAAGAAGCAACCGCAAATTTTGTTTTTCTCTCTCTCTCTCTAGCTCTCTTTCTCTCTCTGTCTAGCTCTCTCTCTCTCTCTCCCTTTCTCTCTCTCTCTCTCTAGCTCTAGCTCTCTTTCTCTCTGTCTATCTCTCTCTCTCTCTCTCTCTCTCTCTCTCTCTCTCTCTCTCTCCTTTCTCTATTTCACACATACATTACAATCAAGGCAGCATGCTCACGGACACATACAATCACCGACATTGCAAGTAGATCGGGAGTTGCAAATTGGAACGTAATAGTATGGTTGTTGCAATACTGGCGTGGAGTATAAGCCCATGTATATGGCATTCTATCCCGCACAATGGACACACACAAAGAGAGAGAGAGAGAGAGAGAGAGAGAGAGAGAGAGAGAGAGAGAGAGAGAGAGAGAGAGAGAGAGAGAGAGTATGTATGCGTGCCCGTAAATCGTAACATGCCATGGAGTCTACGGCCATATATTGCATTCCTTCGTCACTTTCATGTACATTAGTTACATATTACTTTCTCACCGAACATGACTTCACAATAATATATGTGACCTGATTAGGATACTGTTCAGTAATATCACGATATCAGTATTTTCAAGCTGGTCACGGTCACAAGCATATGTAGACTAATTGTTGATTGTCTCCTTGATTGTGTGCTTGTGTGTGTGTTTTTTGTTTTTGTTTTTTTGTATGTGTAAGAAGGAGACAAAAAGCAGGCTGACCGTAACGAGTGTCTCCCCCAAAGCCAAAAGAATGACAGAGCCAAGTTTAAGGGACGTTGGGGTCAAAATGCCTAGACACACGATTTTTTAAGCAGTTCAAGTCATAGGATGAAGGAGATATTGATTGAGGCAGAGAGTTCCAGAGTTCATTTGTTGAGTAGAAGAGAGACTGAGAAAATTTGCCAATTCTTGAGTTGGAGAGCTGGACAGAATAGGAGTGGGACTGTGTTGAATGGCGGGTGCCTCGCACTCGCCGCAAGGGAGGGGGGTATACACTGAGAGAGCTATGAAGAACACTGATTGTTTTAATAGTGATGGAAGAGTGAGATATATGCTACATTGCGGCGTGTAGACAGAGATTGTAGCGAACTAATAAGAGGAAGTGAGTTGATGAGACGAAATGCTTTTGACTCTACTCTTTCGAGAAGTGCGGTATGGGTGGAGCCTCCCCACACATGCGAACAATACTCAATATAGGGGCGCACTGTGCCACGTATATATGCCCCAAATGTTCAACACTACAATATATTAACCTCTTCAGCACCATGACGCCTTTTTACCTTCGATGGCGGTTAAAATCAGATGATTTTCTGCAATTTAAGAAGGACAAATGTTATTAAGAGGGTTTATTTAGATCGTATTTACCCTTTTGTGTCGTAGAGGTAGAATATAAACTAAAGAACATTGTCTGATGGTAACCAGAATACTATGGATATTACGTATATGTGGTGAAGAACATTGTCTGATGGTAACCAGAATACTATGGATATTACGTATATGTGGTGAAGAGGTTAATGCATAAGAGGGATTAAAGTCTCCTCACTCAACTTCAATTACAAGAGAAGTTCGGTTATCAAAGGAATTAAACACTGTCATGCAAAATTCTCGATGTGAGTATCCTAGGTTCGAGTCCTTGGAGTGCCACGTGCATTTGTTGATTTCATTAATTGAGTTTAGAGGTAAAGTTGGTTGGTGGAAAACAAAATAATAATATATAAAATATCTCATATATATATTTTTTGTTTTTAAACTTTCGAAATATAACAACATTGCAGTAAGTGCATCAATACGTGAAGAGAGAGAGAGAGAGAGAGAGAGAGAGAGAGAGAGAGAGAGAGAGAGAGAGAGAGAGAGAGAGAGAGAGAGAGAGAGAGAGAGAGAGAGATTCCATATCCAGTACCTTCAATAAATAAAACCAATCCATGAACATTTGGTAGCCAGAATGATGCAAGGAAAACAAGGGAACAGAGGAGGCAGAGGGTGGGCGGAATTAGAAGGGAACATCAACAATAGAGGAGAATCGGGGTATGACTCTCATTGTGTGAACATTTGCTAGGAAGAGACGCAAAAGGATAGATATATAATGCCTACAAATGAAAAACATAAAATAAAAAATAATCAGATTAAATTTTACAAAGGTCCACTTTTACCAGTGTGCTACTGTAGGTAAACAGAGACACAGTATATTAGGAAAATGCCCATCCGTCTCACTCAGTCCTGGAATCGAATCAGGGTTCTCACATTTATAAGCCGACCGTGCATACCAACGCCACATGGGAAGTCAGTAGCTAATGTGGATGTATCTTGATGCTCAGTTGGTGCTAGACCTACCACCTACCTACCAATGTTATACGTGTTAACAATGTAATATTTATTCGTACAATTAACCCCTTCTGTTTAATTTTATTCTGGCTACGTTCAGACGATGTTGTGCAGTTTAAGAAGGATCTGTGGTAATCAAAAAGATTAAGCGAGATAGTTCGAAGGCTGGTTTTTACTGGAGGCCCTTTTTATGCTGAATAAAATCGTCCAATAGTAGCCGGAATATAATTAAAAGGAAGGCACCGGTACTGTAAGGGTTAACAATATATTAGGAAGTAAACCGTGTTCAATACTACGGTTTCTTAACTGTATTATATATTTCAGTATTACGGTATAGAGGCAGCAACAAGCGATATCCTGTTTCCAAATAGGTAGGCAAGAAATCGTGAACCCTAACCTCTGTAACTAAAAGCAAATGGTCTGTAAGTTTCCACACCTATTTCCTGGCTGACCCTTACCAAGTGGTAGACGTATTAGCTTGATTACTCTAGTCGTTTGTGAGTTAAAGAGGTTATTGTTGAAGAGTTTTGGCCTAATTATTTGGAACAAGGTATAGTGTTGGCAATAATGCTGCCTGTCCTGACCGTAAAATCATAGGATTTGTTTGGTACAGTCTACTCTCTATCTTCGCAAAGGAACCCATCCAATAATGATGACCATTAACATTATAGTACCGGTGACGTCTCTTTTATTTTATTTCAGCTACTTGTAGACGGTTTTATGAAGCTTAGGAAGGATCTGTAGAAGCTCAAAGGATTAAATGAGATGGTCTGTACCTTTTTAATTGTTACAGGTCCTTCCGAAGCTGAATAGAATAATCTGCTAGTTGCCAGAAAATAATGGAAAGGACGTGACTGGTACTGCATGGGTCAAAATCCTTCGAGTTAGAATTATTTAACATGTAGGACGGCCTGTAATGTACAGTATAGTTGGTAGTGTGATCGGCTCATAACCGTGAGGACCGCGTTTGAACCCGGGAAGATTAAGCTGTTAAGGAGAGTTTTTTTTTGGGGGGGACGCCCTTCTCCCCTATGCTTAGCTCCATTATTTTGGAGATTTTATAACCTTTCATGCAATTCAGGTGTCAAACTTTTTCGGCCGAGCGATAGCGAGCCTGCAATATAGAAGGCATTGTTCTATCGAAAATGCACAAACTTATCCCGAAAGGGGCCTTGTCGGTATTTTTATAAGCTTAATGGAAGTCAAGGGAGGAAACTAAATTACATGTTGACCTAGTGGCTAAGAGGGACGAGGAGTACGTTATTGTGTTAAGCTCTGGTAATGTGATCCTAATGCTATAGTCTATTCGCTGTAAGTAGGCAAGAAAGCATGACCTCTTACCTCTGTAACTCAAAAAAGACTAGAGTAATCAGGATAATATTTCTACCATTTGGAAAGAGTCAGCAAGGACTCTATAGATGTGGACATTTACAGCCAATTTGATCTAGCCCTTTTTGAGTTACAGAGGATAGTGGTCATGATTGCTTGCCTACTTACAGTGAATAGACTATAGAGAATATGAATTATATTGAATCCTGTGTTAACATAACAGGCTATAAACACCATCTGGGAAGCAACACCCTATTGACAACATTTAGCTTATCGCTGAATAAATATTAACCCTTCCAGCAACGGTAATTCCAGCTACTTTTAGACGATTTTACCAAGCTTAGGAAGGATATGTGGTAGCTAAAAGGATTAATTGATATAGTCTGTAGCCTTTTAATTGTTAGACGCCCTTCCTAACCTGAATAAAACCGTCAATTAAGTGCCACAATACAATGAAATGGACGTCACCGGGGCTTAATGGGGGGAGATGTATTTAGTTTTTGGTCGATTATTTTATATATTTAATATTTTTTAGTGGCTTCCTTAGACCACCATCAAACTTAAAACAAAAAACATCCATTAGATCCCCTTCTAGATAAATTTCGAAATTTTTCGGTAAAAATGTCCCCAGCCGAAGGCCGATTCTTCCAAAATTACAGGCTCACTATCGTTCGCCAGGAAAAAAACGACACCTAAATAGTACGAAATGTCTTAATATTGCCAAAGAAATGGGGTGATTGGTCTTAAAATCGCCAAACTAATGGGCCGAATGTCTTAAAATCTCAATACTAATAGGGTTAAACACGAGGGAGAAAGGGGTCCAGGAAAACGACTCATCTCCCCATAAAACTAATGAAGGTAAAATTATTGCCTTGGCCTTCATAATATAATAACACGGTACGTAATGGTGTTGGTGGTGTAATGGTTTGGATGCTTATGTTCTGGGGGTGGTGCCCGAGTTCGAATCCCGGGAGGATCATATGCTTCCATTAATGTATGCAAGTGCATTGGGGTTTGTAATGGATGATTAATGTTACGAACGAGGTGTTTCTTAATATCTATTTCCAGGGTTTTTAACATATTTTAATATAATGTATTTCAAAATAGATTAAAAACCCTGGCAATAAATATACCGTGTTATTATATTATGAAGACTAAGGTAATACTTCTACCTTCATTAGTGTTAACACAGTTCATTGTACTCTCGGGACAGCTTACTATGCTACTCCTCTTACTTAACTCAGGGTTTTATGACCGCTTCAAGTACCCATGATTGCAACTCATTTACTCTCTCTCTCTCTCTCTCTCTCTCTCTCTCTCTCTCTTTGGAGCTCTCCCTCTCTCGCTCATATCTCTCTCTCTCTCTCCCTCATATCTCTCTCTCTCTCTCCCTCCATCTCTCTCCCTTTCGTTCTCTCTCATTTTCACTCACTCTCACCCCCCCCCCCCTCTCTCTCTCTCTCTTTCTCTTTTCCTCTCATCCCAATTCATTTCCCTCTCTCTCACTCTCTCTTTCTTACTTCTCCTTTCATCCCTAGTTCGTCCCCCCCCCCCCCCCCCCCCTGGGCTACACCGCTCCGGAGCTGCCGCCAAGTGTCAACAAGTACCACCGGGGGCCCCCCCCCACCTTCAAACCCCGGTTTATGAGGGGAAATAGGGGTATAAAATAAGGGCCCTAGGACCATCCCCCCCACCCCCAAAACCCGTCCCAAATTTCTTTTTAAAGTGCCGACGTAACAGAAACTACCCTCACCCCCCACCAACACCTTGCAACCTGCATCATCAACATCGGAACAACTTTTAACGGAAGTGACCACTCCAACATTTTGTACCTTTCGTTATTGCAAATTCTCCCTCACTAACCCCAAATCATGGCACCGATCAGAATTAAATGCCCCTCCTGTAACAAGAACTACTACAAGGAATGGTATCCACGTCATGGGTATCCAAATGCCAAGTGTTTTATGTGTTTAACTGGTGAAAACTTGTTGCTCTTGGAGTGCACATTAGAAGCACACAAGGCACAGGCTGGCGAACTGAAGCGAGATAATCTCACACTAAAGGAGACTGTAGGTGTACTTTCGCATCAAAATTTCTTACTAAAAGAGCGAGTAAAGGACATAGAGAGTAAGCAAGTCGACGTTGTTAAAAATCTTCAAAAAGAAAACCCATCCAATGATCTATATCAGACAGTAGTCAACAGGCGTAACAAGAACAAATCCCAAGGGAATGGGGAAAGCGACACCAGGTATCCCTATCAAAAACAGATTTGCTGTTCTCGCCGAAAACAATGAACACGAGGTAACTGACCACGTGAATGGGAATGGGAATGGAAAAGCTACACCAGGTAACCCCATCAAAAACAGATTTGCACACGAGGTAACTGACCACGTGAAAGCAAGCTCGAAAGGCAAGAAAATTCCTGACAGGAAAACAACAACGAAACCATCAAATCACGGAGTCAGCGGGAAGGAGAAACTCACCCTAGTCAATGGTGACAGTCTCATGCGAGGTCAAGGAGCTGCCTTTGCCACCAAGAACAGAGGAAAAAGGTCAGTAAAGGTTATTCCAGGCGGTAAAGTCGAACATATCTTGAAAGACATAACTAACTCCGCCATACCAGAGGGCACCTGTGTAGTCGTCAATGTTGGCTCAAATGACTGCTTTGACGGAGGTAAGGCCCCAATTAAGACCATAGAAAAAGATTTCGAGAACCTAATTAAAGTCATGAAAAGGAAGACCACGAAATGTGTGGTAAGCGGCGTCATACCCCGGATTAAAAACAAGCTCATACGGACAAAATAGAGCCATAGAAATTAACAACGCAGTCAAGGTCATGTGCGAACAAGAGAAGGTACTGTATGTGGACAATTGGACCACCTTTGTAGGGAACTCGTCCCTGTACAGCGGAGATGGCATTCATTTATCAGAAAAAGGCGTTCAGCACATGAGTGACACCCTAAATCAAGCAACCTACATTGCCCATGAAAACAACGCCAGTCAGGACCGAGAGATAACTATGCTAATAGACTCTTCTGAGTATTGACATCGCTACACCCGGAAAAGCCCTCCCACAACCCCACCCCAGCAAACTCCACCCGCACAGTTAAGAGAAATAAATAACCCCGCCCAACCCTTCCAAGTCCATCACAACCATTTAAACGAAACCGTCAACCCCAATGGCCCACAAGTTGCGAAAATTTACCTACCTGGACCACAAACAAACTAAACAACCCCAACCAACCCCATCCAAGCCAACCCAACCAACTGAATGAATTTGACAACCCGCCGCGGCTTCAAGTCACAACCCCAAACCCATCCCCGCCAATAAGAAAAACAAATCCAGCGCATGCTGAGAGAAATTATATAAAAATAATATCCATAAATGCCTGCTCAATAAGAAACAAAATAAACGAACTCAAATGTCTGTTATTAAATGAGAAAGTTGACGTTATTTGTATAACGGAAACACATCTGAAGCTTAAAAATAAAGATCTACTTCTTGAATATCACATAGAGCCATATAAAAATGTTCATAAAGACCGTAACAATGGAAAACAAAGAGGGGGGGTTGCAGTGTACGTTGCAACCTACTTAAACCCAGTTGAGGTGACTCTCCCCGAAAGTAATGCAGAAATAGTGTGCGTCAAAATAAATACAAAAAACATGAACTTAAATATCACTACAGCATACCGACCACCGAGACTAACTGTTGCCGATGATACAATTTTTTATGAAATACTAGAGAAAACCCTTAATTCCGACGAAACAGTTTTACTAGGTGACTAAAACCTCCCCCTAATTGACTGGAATACCCTGACCGGACAAAATACTGAGTCACGCCTAATGACAAGCTTCATCCAGGACAATTTTTTGACTCAACACGTAAAACAGCCGACGCGAGACAGGAATATATTAGACCTCGTAATCACTACCCAAGAAAATCTATTATCAAACCTGGATGTAGGTGAACATTTTTGCAACGTCCGATCATAAAATCTTAAGAATCAACGTTATAAGCAAATATTCCTCAGTAAAAACAACAGGAATGGTTTCGGACTTCAAAAACGCAAATTATGACGGACTAAAGGAATCGCTATCAAACATACACTCAAACCTCATAAATATAAACGAAGTAAATGAACTATGGGGACATTTTAAGTCTACAATTACAGAAGCGCATAAACAATTTGTACCCATGAAACCAAAACGTAATACGAAATCAAGTATGCCCCCTTGGTACAGTAGAGACATTGGCAAGGCAATAAGGAAAAGGAATCAACTCCACAAACTTGTAAAAAATAACACAAACACTGAAGTAATTAAAAACTTGTACAAAAAAAGTAGAAGGGACGTGAAAAAAATAATTAGTACAAACAAACAAAATTACGAAAGGACTAATGCCAAGAAAGTGCCACAAACCCCCAAAAATTCTACAGTTACGTAAATAAAAATAAACAGATCAAAAGCGGAATCGGACCGCTAATAGAAGATGGCCAGACAATGACAGGTGACACAAACACGGCAAATCTGCTCAACAAATATTTTGGCTCAGTTTTCACAGAAGAAATTATCGATCATACCCTTGAAAATAACACCTCAACTCATGTGATAGGAGATTTCACTATCAGTGTTAGCGAAGTACAAAGTAAATTGAGTAATTTAAATGTAAATAAGACCCCGGGACCCGACATGCTCCACCCGAAAATAATTAAGAATGTTAAGGACGAAATAGCAAAACCCCTGACACAACTATTTAACTTATCATTACTACAGGGGATTAGTAAGCGGAATTATTTTTTAGGGGATTAAAAGCGGAATCGGACCGCTAATAGAAGATGGCCAGACAAGGCCAAACCGACTCATTCACAGAAGAAATTATCGATCAATGAAATAACACCTCAACTCATGTGATAGGAAACTATCAGTGTTAGCGAAGTACAAAGCAAATGAGTAATTAAGTACATAAGACCCGGGACCCGACAGCTCCCCGGAAAATAATTAAGAATGTTAAGGACGAAATAGCAAACCACTGACACAAACTATTTAACTATCATTACTAACAGGGGATTGTACCGAGTGATTGGAAAAGATGCGACATTACGCCGATATGCAAGAAGGGTAGCAAGGCCAAAGCGAGTATTACAGACCAATTAGTCTAACTTCAATTGAAAAATCATGGAAAGAATCCTTAGAGATAAGATAGTATTTACCTCGAATCAAACAACCTAATCAAAAATAGTCAACGGCTTTAGATCAAATAAGTCATGCCTAAAAAATTTGATTGAATTTTATAAACAAACTATTCACATATACGACATGACGAATCACTAGATATAATTTGCTTCAAAAAGCTTTCGACACGGTGCCTCACCGAAAACTATTGGCTAAACTGGAGATTGGTATCTAAGGTGAAACTCACTCTTGGCTAAAAAATTGGCTTACAGACAGAAGACAGAGAGTGGTGAAAGGTGGAATCGGAGTGGGAGCCTGTCACTAGTGGAGTTCCACAGGGTTCAGTCCTTGGACCGGTCCTGTTTCTCATTTACATTAACGATATTGATGTAGGGGTAAACAACACCATTTCCAAATTCGCCGACGATACAAAAATAGGAAATACAGTCCTGAACGAAGATGATAGAAATGCGTTGCAATCTGATTTAAACAAGATATCAGAGTGGTCGAAAAAATGGCAGATGCCCTTCAATGTCGCTAAATGTCAGGTGGTGCAGGTTGGTAGCAGAAATATGAAATACAAATACGAAATGAATGGCAAACAAATAAAAACCGCAACGGTAGTAAAAGACCTAGGGGTACTAATATCTGAAAACCTAAACACTTCCGAACAATGTATAGCAGCTGCAAATAAGGCAAACATAGCATTGGGCTTTATTAAACGAAAATTTACATATAAACATGAAAACGTAATAGTGCCACTGTTCAAAAAGTATGGTGAGGCCCCACCTTGAATATGGTGTGCAGTTCTGGTCACCTTATCTGATCAAGGACATTGTGAAACTCGAGTCAGTACAGCGTAGAGCGACGAAGATGATACCCTCATTAAGAAATAAACCATATGAAGAAAGACTTAAACGATTGAACCTGTTCTCATTAAAAAAGAGTAGGTTGAGGGGTCAGCTTATTGAGTGCTTTAAGATACTAAAAGGTTTCGACAAAGTCGATGTAAGTGCACTATTCACATTAAACAATACTAATCAAACTCGCGGAAATGGAATGAAATTAAAAACCAAAAAGGCAAACCTAGATGTCACAAAGAGTTTCTTCACCTACAGTGTGGCGACAGAGTGGAATAAACTACCAGCGAGAGTGGTGGAGAGCGACACAATAAACGCTTGCAAGGGAAGGCTTGACCTCTATCTGCAGAGGGCTGGGGGGATATGAAAAGAAAAAAGAAGAAAATGTATGTATGTGTATGTGTGTGCACTTTACAGTATGTATATATATACTGTATATAAATGTATGTATGTGTGTATGTATGTATGTGTATGTGTGTGTGTGTGTGTGTGTATGTGTATATGTATGTACCTATATATATATATTACATATATATATATATATATATATATATATATCGATATATATATATATATATATATGTATGCATATATATATATAGTTTGTAAGGCCAGACTGCCTAGTAAGGACCTTGAGGTCTGTGTGGTCTGTGTACCTATGTAGCTCTATGTAGCTCATTCAAACAGGCAGTTTAGGGATCGACAAGCTGCATTCGTTCCTACTAAACTTACCAAACCATGCTTAACCCAACCAAAATGGTTCACAAGAGACAGCTTCAGCAATTATAAATAGAAAGGTTGCATACAGAAAGGCCAAAGAAATAAAAGACCAAAGTGATTTAGTATCCTTCAAAAATAGTGTAGAAGAGTGAAATCTCTTATAAAGGAAGCAAAGCAAAATTAATAACTAAGGATTGCAGCCCTCTGCAAAGAGAATCCTAAACAGTTCTTCAGCTATGTGAACAACAGGAAGCCATTCGAAAGTATCATTGGACCTCTAAAGGATCCAACTGGCCAACTTCAAACTTCTGACACTGATATAGATAAATCCCTAAACGACTATTTTGCCACAGTATTCACAAGGGAAAATACCAGTGACATGCCAAGTCCAGGATTAATGATTGAGGGTGAAGTTCTTAGCAAAATCAGATGTACCCCTGAGGAAGTAGCAAAAAGAATAGATAGGTTCAAGTCATCCGGCCCAGAAAGCTTGCTTCCTCGAGTTGTACGTGAAGTGTGAGATGAAATCGCACCTTTCTTAGCAGAACATCTTAAATTATCACTAAATAGAGAAGTCGCTGAAGACTGGAAAACTGTCCCATGTGACCCCAATCATTAAGAAAGGGGATCACGAGTGTCCCAAGAATTATCGACCAATTAGCTTGACTTCCATCATAGTAAACTCGGAGAAGGGATACTAGTAGACAAGATAGTTGACTACCTAGAAACCCACAATTTAATTACAGATTCCCAACATCGATTCAGGCGATCATGTCTTACCAATTTGCTGGAATTTTTCCATGAAATGCTGAGTGAGTATGACAAAAGTAGAGCCATAGACATCCTTTACTTAGATTTTCAAAAAGCTTTCACAAAAACTGCCTCATTGCAGGCTAATGTCAAAAGTGAGTGCGCTAGGTATCAATACAGAGGTCACAAATCGGATAGAAAGTTGGCTAACAGTTAGACAAGAACGAGTGGTAATCAATGGTGTTTCTTCTGAGTGGACTTCAGTCACTTCTGGAGTTCCACAGGGATCTGTCCTTGGCCCACTTCTGTTTATCATATATGTCAATGACATCGATATTGGTCTGTTGAGTGTGATCTCTAAGTTTGCAGATGACATAAAGCTGGGAATGAATGTGAAAGACCCCAAAGGGGTTGAACAGCTTAGGATGGACCTCAACAGATTGGGTGAATGGTCGGAGACATGGCAGATGCCTCTAAACTTGGAAAAGTGCAAGGTGATGCATATCGGCCAAGCAAGCCCCAGTTCAGGCTATTCACTATTGGGAATGCTTCTGCAAGTGACTGACTTGGAAAAGGATTTGGGTGTTCTGATTAGCAGTGACCTAATGTTTTCCAAGCAGTGCATTGAAGTAGAGAAGAAAGCTCAGAAATTATTGGGCTATATTAAGAGGTAATTTAAGTATAGAAATAAGGAATATTCCTCACACTTTAGAACGCTCTAATACGTCCTCTCCTGGAGTATGCTGTTCAATTCTGGTCTCCAGCACTCAGGAAAGATATAGAGCGACTGGAAAGAGTACAAGCTAGAGCTACAAAGCTTATTTCATCGCTTAGAAGAATGAGCTATGAGGACCGGTTGAGAGCTCTTGATCTCTTCCTGTTGGAGACCCGCAGACTACGAGGTCAGCTCATCGAAGTTTTTAAAATACTTAACACCCAGGCCGCGGGACCCGATATATGTCGAGTGAGAGAAATGTGTCCTATCCCGCGGGGCCCGACAATAGTCGAAAGGGATTTTGAGCACATTATCGGCTCTGAGAGAGAGTCCACGCGTTGGAAGGATGACAGATGAGCTCTGACCGCTCGGCATGTACCGAGCAAGGTAACTGAGCTCCCCAACACAACCCTCCACACCTCTGGTCTCGCGTGAACAAGGATTAACTGAGGAAAATACCGTATTTAAGGGTTTTTGCACTTGTGTTGCAACAAAGTTGCAAGAGAACCTGTGGTCGTACAAGTACGATTCAGGTGTCATTTGAAAGCTCTAGTATCGCCCTTTCTCGGATATATAATTGAATTACGCTCTGACTCTTGTTTATGCATGAAAAAGAGCATGGCATTAAGCTCGTTTAGGGTAAATATGCCCGCCACACAGGTAGTAGAAATTACAAACATCCCCATCCGTAAGGGGTTAATGGGTTTGACAATGTGGATTATATCAAGATGTTTAGCCTCAATATGAATACAACACGCAACCAGTGGCTGGAAACTATAATTGAAAAGTTCAGCACTAGTTTCTGTGGAAACTTGTTCACATATATGATCTTTTCTACTGGAATAAACTTCCCTCTGAGGTTGTAAATATTCTTCAGTAGAGCAGTTCAGGAAAAGAGTAGATAGTATTTTGCACTCTCTGTAAAGAGTGTAAGTGCACTAAACAGTCTCTCTCCTTCAACTTCGAGTATCTCCTCGGAATGGACCGCAAGGTCTCTGAGATACTATCTATTTCTTGTAACTCCTTGTAACTCTGTCTCTCTCACGATCTCTCTCTTGCATACACACACACGTACACACACAACAACTAGTGTAAGTACAGACGAACCCAACCAACACACAAGTACAAACACACACGTATACACATGTAAACCATATGAACATCTTGTATGTGGCCAAATAGACAGATTGTTCGACTTAAAATCGTATTTTCGAATTAGTGATCCTGATGTTGGACAGTAATGAGGGATTAATATGATGATTTGTTTTCTTCTATGAGAATGAAGGAAACGAAAGGCAAAGCTTCCTGTAACAAGTGCCGCCTCCCCCAGGTTGAAAAACTGATAGAGAACCAAAATCAAGATAAGTTAGAGAATAAGGTGTAGGTGTGTGAAAGAAGTGTGATGTGCTTGATAAGTGTAGTTAAATGAACAGGAGGAGGTGTTTGTGACAGTAAGCTGGATTACTCTCTGTGTAGGTGAGGTACAAACATAACAGTGGGGGACGCTAGACAAATGAAACAGGAGCTCCAGCAACTCCTTATAATATGCCTAGGTGGCCTTCCCTGGGTACTGCCCTGCTCGATTGGTACCTACAAGCTACCCAGTCATGGCTATATTTAGCACCAATATTATTGAGCAAGGCCATATCACTATTGTCTGTAGTGTTGTCACTATATCACTATTGTTCAGCTGATAGTAAATTGACTACTGGCGAGTTTCAGTCTATGAGGGCGTTGGAGCTGTAGACAACGATATTTAGAAGAATTACCATCTAAAATACGGTTATAGTACATCTAGAAATACATAATACTCAATTCAACATATGTTTTAGCCATCAGAAACCTACATGGTTATTGCATGTCTGTTTAGTATCGATGTTTATAGTTCCAACTTCCATATAGCCTGAAACTCGCAGTGGTCAATGCCATGTCCCCTATATTGAGTATTTGGGTATTATGAATATTTTGTGGTGAAATATGTTGTTATTTACGAAAAACAAATGTCTTTAATTATGACGTAGAGACAGAGTGTTGTTATATTTGTCTATTAACTACCGAAGAATCAGCTGCTAAGTGAAAGCAATTTACCATAATCTGGAAAAAAAAAGCAACTACAATATATTAACAGCTCAGTATCTCAACCATTATACCAAAAACCCAACAATGTTCTTAGCTCAAAGTATTCGTACCCCAACACAATCGGCGAATTTAGGCTACACATTTCCCTGCCATTTTTGGTCAGGTGACGGTAAATTACCATTGTTTCATCTTGATCACTCCGCTAGTATGTAGGTTTTCGTGGCAAAATATGTTGTTAATTATGAAAACGTAGCACTGTAGTCAGTTACATTTATCTGACAACCAAATTGAATCCTTTACCCAACTGAATTGTCTATACTTTATGGAACAATCGGACTGTATTATGTCTCGACATTAATCTAATTACCAAGTATTCTTAATTAACAACACCTCGTTTCAAATTTTTTTGTAATACAGTAATTGAGGTAAGGGTGTTGTAATATAGTGTCAGATGATATAAAACCGAGTATATTATAAACAGAGACATGGTAATTTCTTATGTTTCCGTTAGGTATCGATGAATCATTTGTTAAGGGATGCAATTTACCGTCAGCTGAAATAAAACCGAGTAAAGTTGCATATACCAGTGCAAAAAGTTATGGATCAAAACTTGCTGCAAAATGCGCTCGTGTAAATCCACCTTAAGGGGATATTTGTATTTTTGTTTTGTTGTACTTGTTCATGTATTTATCTATTTGTTTATATATTAATTCCCTCGTAAGACCATCATCAAGCTTTAAAAAATACCCCGAAGACTCCCCTTATAGATAAGTTTGTACATTGTTTGGTACAAAACATCCCGGCCAAAGACTGGTTCCTCTTAAATTACAGGCTTGCTTTACCTCGCTATGAAAAAACTCGACACCTTAATGGCATAAAAGGTCTTAAAATCCCCAAACTAATGGGGCTAGACATGAACGAAAAGGGGGTCCAGAAACACCAAGCCTCTCTTTACCACTAGCAAAGTGTAACAGTTAAGGCGGTTATATATATTATATATATAATATATATATATATATATATATATATATATATATATATATATATATATATTATATATATAAATATAATATATATATACTGTATAATATATATATATATATATATAATATATATATATATATATATATATATATATATATATATATATATATATACTGTATAATATATTTATTTATTTATTATTATATATTTTTTAGGTTTTCCTTGCTAGAACTTCATCAAGCATAAAGGTCGAGCTCATGGGTTGAGATAACATGGAATGATAATCGCCAAGCTGTACATAATTATCTTGCAAAATGCAATGGCACTGAAATAATTATTAACAATGGTATAAAGGATTTTGTGGATCGTCTATATAGGGCCTGTGACGTCATAGTGACGTCACACCAGTGTCCTTATCCTAGATTGGATGGTGGACTTACACTCTTGAGACGTCACAGGCCCTGTATAGACGATCCACAAAATCCTTTATACCATTGTTAATAATTATTTCATGCCATTGTATTTTGCAAGATAATTATGTACAGCGTGGCGATTATTATTCCATGTTTATCTCAACCTATGAGCCCCCACCTTTAAAAACATATCCCAAAACCCTTCGAGATAAATTTGCGGTTAAAGAGTGCCCGGACCAAGGCCGTAACTCCTAAGTTGCAGACTGTTTATCACTTGCTAGGAAATACTTAACATTTAAGTGGCATTTTCTACTGAAAAATGTACAGATATATTTCGAACCGGGGCATTGAGGGTGATTTTTTAAGCTTGATGGTGTTCTTGGGAGAAAATCATAAAAATCCCTTCAGGGAGATCGTATGCAAAAAAAAAAAAAAATCATAGGATACTTGCTGCCACTTGGTTTAGGCCATTTAATTATTCATATGAATGAAGGAGCTCATTATTTTTTATTTGACTTGACATAACTAGACTTATTCGGTATGTAATAAATTGTGTCGGATTTCTTGCCACTACTATCCACAAGAAATAATCTCCTCCAGCACAAGAGACGTAAGCGGTTCCAGCAATTTCCTCTGTTAGCTTCTCAATATCTGTAATAATTTTCGAAACGTTTTATCAGTGCTCAGAGAATTATCGTGGCCATCAAACCGAATGACTCCCTCTTCCGTTCACACCCACACTTCCTTACTCTCTCTCTCTCTCTCTCTCTCTCTCTCTCTCTCTCTCTATCTATCTATCTATCTTAACTTGACACTTTATTATCCCTTAAAGTAGCAAGTGACCTCCAAACCATCCGACTTTCCTCATCAGTCATACCCACTCACCCCAACAGCTCTCTCTCTCTCTCTCTCTCTCTCTCTTTCTTGTATACTTACTGAAGATCCAATGTCAAGGTTTCGTCAACACATCGACCAAACCTTCACAAAAATTGACCTGATTGCTGGAGCTAAAAGATAATCAATAAACACACTTTATAATTACGTACTGCTATTCTCACATACACCTCAGACCACCAGGATATTACGCACCGCACATAGCCAGTAAATGGGGGGACGGGCGTATTTATTTTTATCATTTACTTAACTTTATATTGTTTTGTGTATGTAGTTTTTCACCCTAGACCTCCATCAAGCATAAGAACCCCCCCCCCCCCCCCCAGACCCTCTATCATGACAAATTTGTACATTTTTCGATAAACACATGTCCCGGCCAAAGGCCGGTTCCTCTTAAATTACAGGCTCGCTATCACTCGCCAGTAAAAGATCGACACGTAAACGACGAAAAGTCGTAATATTGACAAGAAATGGGATTAAAGGTCTTTAAATCGCCAAATATTGGGCAAAACGCCTTAAGATCTGAAAATAATAGGGCTAAACATGAAGGAGAAGGGGGAAAGAAAATGACTCATCTCCCCTTAACCCTATTTGCCCATATGGTTATTTTTTGTATTTATTTATTTTATTTTATTTTTTTGGACCTCCCTGTATCCCTCCATTAGTTTGGAGAATTTAAGACGTGTAAATAGGGATTTCTGATATGTAAGACGTTTCACCCCTTAAGTTTGGCAATAATATCCACCTCTTTCACCTCATATCCACCTCATTCAGGATTCGATGTTTTTTTTCTTCTGTCTGAGTGATGGCAAGTCTGTAACTTTAAAAAAATGGGGCGAAAGATCTGAAATCGCCAAACTAATGGACCGAACGTCTTAAAATCTGAAAACGCTCTCTCTCCCTCTTCTTCTTCTTCTTTGCTATCCTTTCCTTCAACTTTCCTTGTATATCGGGTATGCCATCTCTACTAGAATCAAGTCCTGACCACCTCGTTTGGATCGTAAGGACTGTGTGGCCATGGTATGCATATGTAAATTTATGTAATTCTCTCTCTCTCTCACTATCCCCTATCCCTGTTTTTTATTCCTGACTCTTTTTCTAATTCTACATTCTCACGGACGCCCAAACACATACTCTCTCTCTCCCTCCCATATCCCTTACACCCCACTATTCCTTCTTCGTGCCACTCCATATAACAATAAGGGGGAGGTTCTGGGCCTGAGGGTAGAACTGAGCATAAGAACGACCCACACACACGTTCTCGCTATACAGGCACTCTATATAACACGATCACTACTCTATATAACACAACTGTGCCCGTACCTCCTTACCTCGACCACAACACTATCATATCCTCATAATATTATATCCCATACTAACGGCATGCCATTACAAATACCAGTATATATGTGTATATATATATATATATATATATATATATATATATATATATCCTGTGATGCAGCAACCAGAGTCACTTGTATCTCCCTTTAAACGCTCGCCGCATAACTCACTCCCAGTTCGCACACATATATTCTATCCTGGTTGCAGATGTCCTATTACAATGGTGCCACCCACTCACTCCCGGCAGCCACTACAGAACAGCTCCAGCAAGCCTCCAAGAAGATAGTGCGAAGATGAAATGAAGCAGGAGGGAAATAGGAATTTCAACGCCAGCGGGCTGGGGAAGCTCCTCCCTGGCACGCATGTCGGCCAATCAGAGCCCTGTGCCATGAGGTGGGTATAAAGGGAGGTGGGCGGAGCCACAGGACTCAACAGCTAGACCTAGCTGAAGGAATAGTTATAAATAATAATAATAATAGTTCTTAAAGCTAGCGCATGCTAAGCTAGCTAAGGATAGCTCAATAAGGCCGATTAGGCGTATTTCCATTGGGGTCCTGTACTACTACTACCCCATCCCTTTGCTCATGAGGGATGGTAACGACTCAGTGCTTGTGAAAAATCTTTAATGCGCCGAGCGTGGGCGCGAACCCGGGCCTTCTGGGTGGAAGTCCGAGACGATAGTCACTACACCAAGCGAGCCGCTTAGAGTTAGAGAAGGGCTTCAGCCCATACCTATGAAATACTCTTTTTGTTATAAGGAAACAACCAGTATTAATTAGATATTCACCTCGTCGACAGCATGCTTTCGATCGCCCCATAAATATCTAGCCAACTAGTTTTAAGGAGGTCATTGATTGAATAATAGTTTATAATCAAGTTAAATTGACCTGAAGGAAATAGCGTTCTAATAATGTAAAGGTGACGTAAATACCTGTTGATTTAGTAATTCTATCTATCTATCTATCTATATGCTCAGGCCCAATCCCCATTTTGGGGTAGCCGACTCAAGACAGAGCAAGAACAGGGAAAACACCAAAACAACATAAAACAAAAAATAAACACAGATAAAAAACACAAACTCACACACATCCAGGAGAAGACCCAGAGACCAGGGTTACCAAGGTCGCTCCAGCACTCCCCCGGCCCCTGACCACCCGGAGAGGTTCCGATCTCGGCAGGCAGACATGCAGCGGAGCCAAAGCCACAAGCCCTCCCACCACACTTCCAAGCACACCCTTCATATTAATCGTCCCCCCGGGCCAGGCGCCAGATGGACTATTATCTCCAGATGGACTATTATGGACTTTCCTCCAAATGACCACATGTTCACTCAACTATGCACAAGCATTCTCCATTCACTCCTGTCCACCACCACTTCCCCTGCCTGATCTATAGTCATTCCTCTATCATCCAAAGCCTTTCTTACACAGTCTCTCCATCTCAATGGGGGTCTTCCTGCCCTTCTATCTCCCCTTGTACCTGACTCACATATTCTCTTTGTAAGCCTTTCATCTCCCATTCGTTCAACATGACCATACCAGCTCAGCACACTTCTGTCCACTCTGGCTGACAAATGTTCCTGCTGCCCCACTCTCTTACGTATCTCTTCATTCCTCAATCTGTCTCTACGAGTAACTCCACACATACTCCTCAAGCAGCTCATCTCCATCACATCCAGCCCTCTTTTCTCCTTTTTCTTCAGAGCCCATGTCTCAGCCCCATACATCACTGTTGGCACAACATTCCTTGATACAGTGCACTTTTTACTTTCACTCCAAGATTTCTCGTCTTCCACATACTTCCCATTGCTCCGAAAACCTTCCTTCCTTCACACACTCTCTGTTTTACCTCCCCTTCCATACCTCCACTCCTGCTTATCGTTCCTCCTAGATATTTAAAACACTCTACTTGTTCCAATATTTCCCCATCCAGCCTCACATCTAGATTCACCCTATGCTCTCCCCTATTACACACCATTACTTTACTTTTATTGACGTTCACCTTCAGTTTCCTCCTTCCACAAACCACACCAAACTCTTTGACTACCCGCTGCAGTTTCTCATCAGAATCCGCCACCTATGCTGTGTCATCAGCAAACAGCAACTGATTCAACTCCCAATCTCTACCATTCTTTCCTACTAAACCCAATCCTCTTCCCATAGTTCTCCTTTTCACCTCCCTCACCACACCATCCATAAACATATTAAACAGCCATGGTGACATTACACAACCCTGTCGCAAACCTACCTTAACCTCAAACCATTCACTCAACTCACCATTTCCTACTCTCACACATGCTCTGCTCCCTTCATAAAAACTCTTAACTGCTTCTAACAAATTTCCTCCTATTTCATAAATCCTTAACACCTTCCACATTGCTTCACGGTCCACACGATCATACGCTTTTTCCATGTCCGTAAAAGCCCAAAATATCTCCTTATGCTTCTCTAAATACTTCTCGCATAACTGTCTTACTGCAAACATCTGATCCATGCACCCTCTTCCCCTCCTAAAACCGCACTGTTCTTCTCCTATTGCAACTTCCGTACACTTTATTATCCTCTCTATCAACACCCTGCCATACAGCTTTCCAACCACTGACAATAAACTAATACCTCTATAACTTGAACACTCCTGCCGATCTCCCTTCCCCTTGTACAACGGCACAATACATGCACTCTTCCAGTCTATTGGTACCATTGACACAACAAAGCACACATTGAAAAGTCTCACCAACCAATCTATTATCACATCTCCACCCTTCTTTATACACTCCACAGCAATACCATCCAAACCTTCTGCTTTTCCCCGTTCTCATTTGTTTCACTGCTTCTTTCACCTCATTTTCCTCATCCTTTCATTCATTCCCTGCCACCTGGGTGGCCTGGGTAACCTATCTCCATCCACCTCTGCTTCAATCACTGCTTCTCTTCCATCTCTTGTATTTAACAAAGATTCAAAATACTCGGCATATCCTTTCCTCACTTCAACTGGTTCCACTAGTAATTCTCCATTTTCATCTTTCACTGACTCTTCCCTCTTTTGTCCTCCTTTCCTTACTGGATTTACCTCCTTCCAGAACATCTTCTTTCGTTCTTCAAAATTCTCACTCAGCCTTTGGCCCCAGTTTTCGTTTGCATCTTTTTTCGCTTCTCTAATTTTCCGTTTTGCCTCTCTCCTTTTCTCCTTGTACCTCTCCCATACCTCAACACTACCATCCTGTACAATTTAGTAATTGTGCTCTGATATTGTGAAGGTGACATAAATACCTGTTGATTTAGTAATTGTGCTCTGATATGATGTGAAGGTGACATAAATACCTGTTGATTTAGTAATTGTGCTCTGATATTGTGAAGGTGACATAAATACCTGTTGATTTAGTAATTGTGCTCTGATATTGTGAAGGTGACGTAAATACCTGTTGATTTAGTAATTGTGCTCTGATATTGTGAAGGTGACATAAATACCTGTTGATTTAGTAATTGTGCTCTGATATTGTGAAGGTGACATAAATACCTGTTGATTTAGTAATTGTGTACAATATTGCAAAGGGGATTTAAGAACCCGGAACTAATAATAATTTATTAGTACGGTCATGGTGATGTAATATCTAAGGATTATTATTCGTGACTTATATGATTAAGGTGATTTGATCCCATGTAAAGGAATAAGTATTTCTGATATTGTCATGGTGAGGTGAAAACATATGGGTAAAATCCTCGGTCCTAATATTGTTAAGGTGATTAAAGGACCTATTGAGGGATAGTATTAATATAGTTTTGTCAACCATTGTAAAGATAGTGATGCCTTTGGCTCGAAGTCGAAGTGAGTCAAGATTCTGAATAGCGATTGTGCACATAGGTTGTAATGGGAATGTAACAACTCCGAAGTGCAAACTCTATTGGGCCGTCGAAGGTATTCAAATAATAGCTTGAACTCATTTTGACCCGAACAGAGAATCAATTGCTATGGGGATTACGGCTACCATGGGAGTATGTTAAATAAAAACGCAAACTTCTAAACAACTGTCGAATTATTCCAACCCTTGTAGAACAGTGTATTCAAAATCAAGTACAACATATAGTGCTATATGGAGCCATATTCTCTCAACTCCTGCTACCACCCATGTTCATATGTTCTAAAAGCCTAAATATATGAAGCATGCATTTTCTATGACATATACTAATCATTTATTATAACGAATTAACAAACACATTACCCCCTTCGTACACACATATCATTAACAAACACATTACCCCCTTCGTACACACATATCATTAACAAACACATTACCCCCTTCGTACACACATATCATTAACAAACACATTACCCCCTTCGTACACACATATCATTAACAAACACATTACCCCCTTCGTACACACATATCATTAACAAACACATTACCCCCTTCGTACACACATATAATTAACAAACACATTACCCCCTTCGTACACACATATCATTAACAAACACATTACCCCCTTCGTACACACATATCATTAACAACACATTACCCCCCTTCGTACACATATCATTAACAAACACCCTACCCCCTTCGTACACACATATCATTAACAAACATTACCCCTTCGTACACATATCATTACAAACATTACCCCCTTCGTACACACATATCATTAACAAACACTACCCCCTTCGTACACACATATCATTAACAAACACATTACCCCCCTTCGTACACATATCATTAACAAACACATTACCCCTTCGTACACACATATCATTAACAAAACATTACCCCCTTCGTACACACATATCATTAACAAACACATTACCCCCTTCGTACACACATATCATTAACAAACACATTACCCCCTTCGTACACACATATCATTAACAAACACATTACCCCCTTCGTACACACATATCATTAACTAACATTTACTTCGTACACACATATAATTAAACAAACACATTACCCCCCCTTCGTACACACATATCATTAACAAACACATTACCCCCCCTTCGTACACATAATCATTAACAAACACTTCGTACACACATATCATTCATATTCCTGCTACATTTGTATTCCTTTAACAACAGTTGGCGTCTTCTAACATTAATACACTCTTACAACGTGATTATTATTATTACCTGGCAATTCTATTTGTATCACCATATACCATCTCAAACATACATATATATATATATATATATATATCATTAAACGCTTAACTCACGTTATAGCATAAACAATTGGTTTATATATCCAAGGCTAATGTGATAGTGTATTATGGTCTTAAGAGGGCCCACCTCATTTGTTATTCTCTCCCTCTCCCTCTCTCTCTGGGTTGTATCCATTCGGCCCCATTCAGCCTACTGTTTTAAGACGTTTATCCCCATCCAGGTGTCATTTTTTTCCTGACGAGCGGTAGCGAACCAGCACATTTAAAAATAAAAAAATAACAGCAGGCTAAACTTGTAAATTTTTTGATAGAAAAATTTCTCCGGCGAAGCCGGATTTCTGCATACAATACTGGCGCTCGTCAGGAAGAAATCGACAACTGGATGAGGATATACGTCTTAAAACAATAGGTTGAATGTGGCCGAATGGATACAAGTAGGAGAAAGAGAGAAAAGGAGATATAAAAAAAGCAGCTCACCCCCCTTAAAGCCATATCAGAAAAATACCTTCTTACTTATACGAAATTGGTTGGTGTTCATTTCCCTTTTATAAATACTTCTTAGTTCATTAATATGCATTAGATACAGGAGAAGCAAGATCCTATTAATATGTGTAAGCATTTTTATATAGTTCCTTAACACCTTGAGGATAATGACGCACTTTTACAGTTTATTCTGGCTATCACTAGACGATTTTATTTATCTTAGGAAGGATCTGTGGGAGCGCGAGGAAAAATTGAGTTGGGTTTGACCCCTTGCATTACTAAAAGTCCTACCTAAGTTGCATAGAATCTTCTAACGAATATATTTGTGAAGCGCATCTACGCATACTGAGAGGGTCAACAAGTGAAGTCAAATTTGTTCTAGTAATTATACACTCATGTTTTCTTTCGTAGCATACCGATATACTGAAGTGAGGGCATCGTCTCTCCCAAAGCGTTTAAGACTGGTGCCCTTATTGACTTTTCTCTCTCTCTCTCTCTCTCCCTCTCTTTCTCTCTCACACACTTTCTCTCTCTCTCTCTCTCTCTCTCACCCAGGGGCCAAACCGGGTCACTTTGGCTACACCGTCGGCATTTTAATATAGAGGGCGAGTTACTGCCACCCTCACAACCCCCCTGTAAGCTACCACCCAACCTATTCCCTTCTCTCACTCCCTCACTCTCTCACACACACTCTCTCTCTCTCTCTCACTTTGTTTTATCTTGTTCCTACTCGTTTTGTTTTGTACAGAGATTAAGGCTGAAAATCTGAGCCTCGGAAATAACCCTCACCTGCACCCCCCATCCCAACCCCCACCCCTGCCCTCCACACCTCGATCACCCCCACCCCCTCCCCCCAATCTAGCTCTCCTCTTCTCTATCAATGTATTGTATGCAATGTTTGTACTAGCATAATAAGGACGGGCAGTCCAATATTGACTGCAAACATGTAACAGGGTTTGTCTCTTAGGCAAACACTCTCCAATACATATTGTATATACAGGTATTGTAAATAATGTAACAAGAATAACCACTATTGGTGGAAATAAACTTATTATTATTCGCATATTCCTTCCACTTCCACTTCCTTGACCACTGTTCTTATCACTATATTGCTTTTTCTTCCACTTTCTATTGTAAGTGTTCCTATTAACTCATTTCTTACTCTCCTTGTCTCATGTTCTATTACTCCTTTAAACCTACTCTTTCCTCTTCCACCCACTTTACCTCGCTCTCTCACCTCCTTTTCCCGTGTTTCTATCCACCTATTCCATATTATCCCACTTCCTATTCTTTCCTCTTCCACCCCCTACTCTCTCTCTCACCTCATTTTCCTTTTGTTGATATCCACCTATTCCTTGCTATCCCACCTATCCTCTCCTCTTCCACCCATTTTACCTCTCTCTCTCACGTCCTTTATCCGTATTTCTATCCACCTATTCATTACTCTCCCACCTCCTATTCCAATACGCTTTCCCACCTGTGTCCTATAGTCTATTCGCTGTAAGTAGGCGATTAATCATGGTCTATATCCTCTGTAACTCAAAAAGGGCTAGAGCAAATTGGCTATAAATTTCCACATTTTGACTGATTCTTCCCAAATGGTAGAAATATAAGCTCGATTACTCAAGTAGTTTTTTGAGTAAAAGAGGTTAGAGGTTTTCATTTCTCGCCTCCTTACAGCAATAGACTATACCCTCCCAAATCCTCTTCCGTTGCTACAAACCACGTATTCCCTTCTCTTCCTCTTCCTCTTCCTTTTTACAACAAGACCTCAGTGATATCCCTACACCATCGCCGATTCAGTTTGATAATTCAGATGTTCTAAGCAATATCACCGTTACAGAGAGAGAAGTATTGAATTGTTTAGATAAACTCAAGGTAATTAAAACGCCTGGACCTGATACAATCTCGCCTAGAGTTCTAAAGGAAGCTAAGGATGAGCTCTACAGCCCACTGACATTACTATTCAATAAATCCTTGCAGTCTGGAACTATGCCTGATCAGTGGAAGATAGCCAACGTAACACCGATATTAAAAAAAGGCAACAAATCCCTACCCAGTAACTATCGTCCAATTAGCTTAACCTCAGTTGTATATAAAATGCTAGAAACGGTCATAAGAGACAGACTCGTAAATCACTTAGAGGAAATAACATACTTAAAGATACTCAACACGGCTTTCGTAAAAAACGTTCCTGTTTAACAAACCTCTTGGACTTCTTCCACGATATCATCAACCTCTACGATGAGAGTAAAGCTGTAGATATTATATACCTTGATTTTCAAAAAGCCTTTGACAAAGTTCCCCACAAACGTTTACTGCTAAAACTAAAAGCGCATGGAATACAAGACGGTGTGTTGAAATGGATAGAAAATTGGCTCAGCGACAGAAAGCAAAGAGTAGTCATAAACGGTAAGGCATCTAAATGGACCAATGTAAGTAGCGGGGTACCCCAGTGATCGGTACTAGGACCAATTCTCTTTCTAATTTACATCAACGACATAGATGAGGGTCTCACCTGTACAAATGACCTAGAGCAGTTAGTTCAGCAACCCACCTGTATCCTGGATCTCATCGGAGATCGGCCCAACATTCTTGACCTGTTTCTAACTTCTAACCCTTCTTATACTGTCGATCTTTTCTCTCCTTTGGGCTCCTCCGACCATAAACTTATCTCTGTCACCTGTCCTATCTCTCCAGTACAGCCACCCGATCCTCCTAGTCGGCGGCGCTTGTGGCACTTTGGCGCTGCCGACTGGGAGGCTCTTCGGCAGTACTTCTTTGATTTCCCATGGAATGATTTCTGCTTCCATGGCCGAGGACCCTCGGAGAGTGCTGAACGTATTACCGAGGTAATCCTATCGGGCATGGAAGCATACATTCCATTCTCTTTCTCTCAGACTAATGCTAAAAAATCTTGGTTTACTCACGCCTGTTCTACTGCTGTCCGCAATAAGGAGGAAGCATTCAAACGGTACCGACGCCTTAAAACTCAAGACTCTCATTCTTCATATGTTTCTGCCCGGAATCAAGCCAAATCTGTTCTTCGACTTGCCAAACACTCTTTCTATCAATAATAAATGCACTGAACTATCCAACTCTAGCTCTTCCCAACCTTTCTGGCATCTAGCCAAAAACTTCTCCAACAATTTCTCTTCCTCGTCTTTCCCTCCCCTTTCCCACTCTGATGGCACAACCATCACTTCTTCCTCTGACAAAGCTAAACTCTTCGCTCAAACTTTTGCTAGAAACTCCACCTAGGATGATTCCGGTGCTATTCCTCCCCCTCCGCCCCCCTCTCTCTTACTTATGCCTAATATCCTAATCTCTTCTAAAGATGTACTTTCTACCCTCTCGGGGCTTAACACTAATAAGGCGTACGGTCCGGACGGTGTTCCTCCTGTTATTCTCAAAAACTGTGCTTCCGTGCTGACTCCCTGCCTAGGCAAACTCTTTCGTCTCTGTCTATCCTCTAACGTCTTCCCTTCATGCTGGAAGTTTGCTCACATTCAACCTGTTCCAAAGAAGGGTGACCGCTCTCAACCCTCCAACTATCGTCGAATTGCTCTTATCTCTTGTCTTTCTAAAGTTTTTGAAACTATTCTTGCTTCCAAATATCTTAAGCATTTCTCTTCTCATAATCTGCTCTCAGATCGCCAGTATGGCTTCCTTAAGGGTCGCTCTACTGGTGATCTTCTTTCATATCTTACTAACTCTTGGTCATCCTCCTTTCGGGACTTCGGTGAGACTTTTTCTATTGCACTAGACATATCGAAAGCCTTCGATAGAGTCTGGCATAAATCTTTAATTTCTAAACTACCCTCCTTCGGTTTCTATCCCTCCATTTGTGCCTTTGTCTCTAATTTCCTTTCCGGCCGTTCCATAGCCGCGGTTGTGGACGGCCATTGTTCACTTCCTCACCCTATGAACTCCGGTGTTCCTCAGGGCTCTGTCTTATCTCATATTCTCTTTCTAATTTTTATAAATTATCTCCTTAACTGTACCTTAATTCCCATCCATTCATACGCAGACGACTCAACCTTACACTACTCCATTAGTTTTTCAGAACGCCCCAGCCAGCAATCCCTCAACGACAAACGTAATGAAGCCATAGATACTATTTCCAATTGGGGCAGAGAAAACCTTGTTAACTTTAATGCTTCCAAAACCCAATTTCTCCATCTATCTACCCGTCAGGATCTCCCAGCGGACTATCCCTTATTCTTCAACAATTCAAAAATCAACCCTTCATCTTCTCTCAATATTCTTGGTGTCTCTTTTTCTTCTGCTCTCATTTGGAAGGACCATATTACCAGTCTTGCTAAGGCAGCCTCTCAGAAGCGGGGTGTGCTCAACCGCCTTAGGGGGTTCTTTTCCCCTGCACAGCTTCTTGTTCTGTACAGGGGCATAGTGCGCCCTTGTATTGAGTATTGTTCACATGTGTGGGGAGGTTCCTCTCACACCGCTCTCCTAGACAAAGTTGAAAGGAAGGCCTTTCGTATCATTAACTCCCGTCCACTCACCAACTCTCTGCAATCTCTCTCTCTCCGCCGCAATGTTGCATCTCTCTCGCTATTCTATCGCTACTATATTAATCAGTGTTCCTCAGAGCTATCCCAGTGCATACCACCTCCTTTACGTAGGGCACGTGGTACCCGTCTTGCAACTCAATCCTACCCCTACTCTGTGCAACTCTCCAACCCAAGAGTGAAACGTTACTCTCAAACTTTCTTCTACTCAACAGCTGAGCTCTGGAACTCTCTCCCAGAATCAGTCTTTCCCTCTTCCTATGACTTAAATTGCTTCAAACTCCGTGTGTCCAGGTATTTTGGCTCGAACGTCCCTTGATTTTGGCCCTGTCACTCTTTCAACTATGGGGGAGGCACTCGCTATAGGCAGTTATGCCTTTTGCCTCCCTCAATCACAGAAAAAAAAAAAAAAAAAATATCAAAATTTGCTGATGATACAAAAATTGCAAATAGCGTACTCTCAAAAGAACAAGTTGACGATATGCAACACAATCTAGATAAATTGTCACATTGGGCCCAAATTTGGCAAATGAGTTTCAATGCGGATAAATGTAAAGTACTACATATCGGATACCTTAATGAGAAAGCAAACTATTCGATAAATGGCACTCAGCTTAAGAATGTAAACAGAGAAACCGATCTGGGAGTAACAATATCGAGTAACCTAAAACCGAGTCAACAATGTTCAGAAGTTGTTAGAAGGCAAAACAAATAATTGGGTTTATAGGCAGGTCATTTGAGCATAAATCCAAAGACGTTATCCTAACCCTTTACAATTCCTTAGTCCGCCCTCTTCTGGAATACTGCATTCAATACTGGTGCCCTTATTACCAAAAAGACAAACAAGCTAGAACGAGTTCAACGTAGAGTTACCAAAATGATACCTAGCCTAAAGAACAAACCATACGAAGAGCGTCTTAGATAATTAAATCTATTTCCTTTAACCCAGCGCAGATTAAGAGGTGACTTAATTCAAGTGTTCAAAATCATCATAGGCATCGACAATATGAAGTACTTCACTATCGACCAATCTAATTACACGCGGGGAAACGGTTGCAAAATTATTGGTAAATCTTTTAACTCACACGAATCTAAGAATTTCTTCTTCAATCGAGTTGTCAACTTGTGGAATGGGCTTCCCCGGAGACGTTATAGACTGCAGCACCGTTGATTAATTTAAACTCCGCATAGACAAATATCTCGCATCAAACCCGCGACTGCGTTTGTAAATGAATTATTTTATTTTATCCTCCCCTCAGTTACTAACCCCTATGTCCCCTACTAACTTCCTAGTCCTGCCACGGACATTAGTTCCAGGGCAGTAATTCGCTTTCCAATGTTCCCTTACCCACTCTAAACCACTGTTTGGACACTTGATCCTCAGTGTTTTGGAGGACAAGCAACCTAGAAGGGTCACTAGTACTGTTGTTGCTTGATTTCCTTTGTTCTCGTTTGTACTCCTCTTTCAACGCTCATACCCCCATTCTTTTCTCTCTCGCCTCTTTTGCCCAATTATTCCTTAAAGGGAGATGAGCCATTTTTCTAGTCACCCTTCTTCCTCATGTTCTTCCCTTCTTCTATATCCTCTGTAACTCAAAAAGGGCTAGAGCAAATTGGCTATATACCCATTAGTGTTCAAATTATAAGACTTTTGGCCCATTAGTTTGGCAATTTTAAGACCTTTCGCCCCATTTCTTTGTCAATATTAAGAATTTTCGTGTTATTTAGGTGTTATTTTTTTCCTGGCGAGCGATAGCGATCCTGTAATTTAAGAGGAACCTGCTTTCGGCCGGAACATTTTTATATCGAAAAATGTACAACTTTATCTTGAAGGAGGGCCTTGGGCAGGTGTTTTTTTAAGCTTGATGTAGGTCTAGGGAGGAAACTAATAACATAATACAAAGACACATACATGAACAAATATAAATGACCCATCTCCCCTTAAAAAGGTGTCGCACGAGAATGTTTCCCTCAAGTTTAATCTTCAACACTGCTCTGTCATGTTATGAAGCCAACTTTGTTCAAAAATTATGTAAATTGATCTATCTACCACATATTAAACAAAATACAATATATAAAAAGAATGAGCATCGCAAAATGGACTATAAAATATATATTTTTACTTCAACTGACAGTAAATTGCAAAGTTTCCATCAAGATTTCTCAGTTAGTTTGAAGATTTTGTAGTGAAATATGGTGCTAATAATATAAACTTGGTCTTTATATGATGCAGAGATATAGTGGTTTCATATTTTTCCATTAAGTATCGAGAAATTAGCTGCTAAGGGATTCAATATACCGTCAGATGAAATGAAACAGCGTATAGTGTCATACCTCCTCTATAATCTCACCTCCCTTATCATTGTTTCCTATTCACCATTCCTTTAATGTTCTCTAATTCCTTTTCCATTGCTCCTATTCTCCTATTACTTACTCCTTTGATAATGATAATGATAAAGAAAATCTGTAATTGGTCCATGGATATACAGGTTGGTTAAAATATAAAATTGTAACATGACCTAGCTCTTTCATCCTTCCCTTCATTCATGCTTTCCCTTATCTCTCCCATCTCATTTTATATTCCTCTTATCCACCCATGCTTTACACTCCCACCTCCCCACCTCCCCAAAACACAATTCTCCTATTCCCCATCCCCCTTCCCTTACCACCAACCTGTATATATTACCACCCACCTGTATCTATTACCACCCACCTGTATCTATTACCACCAACCTGTATCTATTACCACCCACCTGTATCTATTACCACCCACCTGTATCTATTACCACCCACCTGTTTTTTTTTTTTTTTTTTTTTTTTATATACCAACTTACTTCCTCTCGGGCATAGGCTGAGAGCCTTAACATTCACCGCTTTACAATGAACAGTGAAGCCCGTGAGGTCTTGTTCCAGTCTAGGGAGTGAGACACGTGAAGCACGCAGAGCACAACGAGCACCCGTCATCTTGCCCTCACACGAGGCACGGTGCTCACTCACGGCCCGAAACGACCCCATCTCTGAAGCCACCTCGTTCCCGTGCTTCACCGTCTCACCCCCTACACTCGGACTCTCACACTTACACACACACAACGCCACCCACCTGTATCTATTACCACCCACCTGTATCTATTACCACCCACCTGTATCTATTCCCTCTCCAACCCGCCCCTCCCTTATTCTCACTTGTGTTTCTCTCCCACCCACCTCTCATGTATTGTTTACCTTTCCCACACATCTCTTCCTCTTTCCTATTTATATTCCCCTATCACCCTGCTTCTCCCCTCCCCCTCCTCCTCCTCAACCTCTGCATTACTCTCAATATGGTTTTCGCCTATCCACCTCGCTCTCTCTCTCTCTCTCTCTCTCTCTCTGTTATTGGGTATTGAGATCATAGTTAGCTGGTTATTGAGATCAGCTAACTATGATCTCAATAACCATTGATGTAAGAAAACATGAATGGCCTCCTCATATGATTGCACTAGTTTTGTAGTGCTATTATTTACCTGTCAATTAATAATTCAGTCATTTTTTTTTATTTTTTATTTTTTATTTTTTTTTTTTTATTTTTTATTTTTTTTCATGAGCACGTTGGCCTATATACTGTACAGCACATGTGGCAATCAAATGAGGAAACTATAATAACACCAGACGACGATACTGTTATTACAATAGAATAATGGTTCTTTGAGCAGTATGTATTGCCTTACCAGTGGTTGTCCCCTTATTATTATTATTATTTTATTATTATTATTGAAATACCACAGGAACAAAAATTCCTGGGAGCGAAACTTCCACCCCCAACGAGATCCCTCTCTTTCTACCACCTCCCTCCACATGTTACACGTCTCGTTAATCACAGTCTTCTAATATACAAATCACATTTCCTTACCCCCTGACATTCTTGAAATACCCACTAAGTATATTCAATCTCACAATCACACGCTTAAAAAAAAAAAAAAAAAAAAAAAAAAAAAAAAAAAAAAAAAAAAACAAAGCCCAAAGATTCGACACAAACCAAAGATACCCCTATACAATGACGACACAACAAATACACGAATACACAAACACACTACCATTAAATGTCCGACTCCATAGACAAGCAACACAAATATGGCACAAACTAGAACTATCACAAGACCCAACTCTAGAGAAAATTAAGGAATATTATGCACAACAACCAAATTTAAGATTCAACAACTGGTTTAAAAGCAGTCTAAATAAAATAAACACAGAAGAGGAACCACAGCCAATTTATTAAAGGAAAAAAGAGGAAAAAAGAACAGGGAGGGAAAAAAGAAAATAAACAAACAAACACACAGTTTATGTTCAGCATATTAAGTGTTGGTTGACGACCGTTTGACTTCAATGTTCTCTCCGAGTGGTAGTCCCTGGAAACGAGTGCATTATTTGAAGCTTCATTCGGTGTTTAATCAATTCTTGACAATAATTGTATTCAGCTAACTATGATCTCAATAACCATTGATGTAATGAAAATATGAATAGTCTCCTCATACGATTGCACTAGTTCTGTAGTGCTATTATTTACAACCTGTCAATTAATACTTCAGTCACTACAAGCTTGCTTGCTTGCTTTTTTTTTTTTTTTTTTTTTTTTTTTTTTTTTTTTTTTTTTTAGAGATACGTATATACAGACCATGTGACAATTAAATGAGGAAACTATAATAACACATCTGAATAATGCCAACCTGATTTATAAACACAAATATGAATGTAACCAGACGACGATGCTGTTGTTTCAGTGGAATAATGGCTCTTTGAGCAGTATGTATCGCCTTACTAGTGGTTGTCCCCTCACAGGATGGGGGGCGCTGCTCAATAAACTCGCCCCTCGGGGCAAAATCAAAATCAATCTCTCTCTCTCTCTCTCTCCTGTGTTTTCTTTTCTTCTTTCACACATCCCATACCTCAATGTTTTCGGTTTTCTGCGCCCTCTCATTTACACAGTCAAAAAACAAAGTTCCCTTCACCTCTCTGCTCTGCTGAGTGAGGATATGACCAAGCTGATTGAAATCTTGGACGTCCGAAGCACTGTTTTATTGTATTTTCATGACATATTTAAGCCTTCATATATTCAATGGTCACGGTTTTAACTTTCTCAGTATTTAGTGATCTGTTTTTTTTTATTTTGGCTATCACTATACGATTATATGTATTTAAGGAGGAATTATACGAGGTATGCGGTTAATTGGGTTAGTCTTTACACTTTTGATTGGCACAGGTTATTCCTAAACATAATAAACAGTTTAGTGTTAGCCAGAATAATGGGAAAAATGCGTCATTGAATGAGGAGACAATTAAGTACCCTCAAAGCAATTGGTTGGATAGAAGTGTGGGTTTTGAGTATACTTTGGTGTCATAACATTCCTCTCAACATGAGTACTATCTCCCCCCCCCCCCCCTCCCCTTCTCCCTTACTTCTTCATATGTTGTCCTATCCTCTCACACCCAACTCCCCCTTGTAAACCCCTCATATGCGCTTCACTAATCCGTTCAGTATTCGTGTACCCATAATCAGTCTTTTCTGGTAAATAGTTGACTACTTTATTCAGTTGTAGAATCTCCTCGGGAAATCAGAAGGGTAAAGTCTATTTCATTTAACTCCATGACTCCCATAGTTCCATCCCAATCTGAAAAAATCGTCCATTAATAGCCAGAATTAAAAAGAAGAATGGTGGCCTTGTATCTTGAAAGGTTTTCGGTTTCCACACAATAATATTTCCCTTACACCCCTATCATATTCCCTGTCCCTACGTTACTCCTTTATCATATGTAGACCTACATTATCCCTTCTACCTTACTCACTGAATATATTCCCTCATCCATCTATTTCTTGTGGCAGGAGGAAATAGTTGGCGTGATAAAATGAACAAAATACAAAGCAGTAAGTACATCTGGTGTGTTATTAACCTGAAAGCGCTCTCTGCGAACATTGTCATTAAAGTGATCCTTCTCAAATGGTGTTTGTATTCATGTAGACCAGCTTCTCCTTGCAGTTCTCCCTTACTTCTTCATATGTGCTACTTTCCTTCCACTTCTGCTTTAACAGCTTCATAATATGTCCCCTCCTAACATCAATATCAGCCCCCGCCCCCCTCCCCCCCCCCCTCTCTCTCTCTCTCTCTCTCTCTCTCTCTCTCTCTCTCCATAACTCATTTGCTGAGCCGTGCTTCATTTTCTCTTTTACATCATTCTCTCTCTGGCATCTTTCTGCCCATTCCCATTAATCTTTCATTTCTTCACCCCTCTCGTTCTATCTCTCTCTCTCTCTCTCTTACCCATAACTCCTATGTCCAATCACCTTCCATATCCCTGCCTTGGTCAATATTTTTCTCGTGTCTATCCCTCTCTTCCCATTCATTCTTCATCCATTCTCCTCTTCCGTTTTCTATTCATCTTAATTTTCAGCCAATCGCCTTTTCTCTTTCCTATTCATCTCTTTACCCCTTCGCCTCTTCTCTTTTCTATTAATCTCTTCACCCATTCACCTCTATTTCCTGTTCATCTTCAGTCTTACTATTCATCCTGTTAATTTCATACACTATTTTCCAAACTACAGTATTTCTCTGGAATTGTGTTCCTTCCTGTTTTGTTTCTTCTATTATTCTTTCGGCTTACGTTTTAAACTTATATATGTTGCTTGCTTTGACCCTTTCTGTACCAGCGACGTCTTTTATATTTGATCTTAGCTGCATAACCTCAAAATCTACTGTGCCTCCTCTGTTTATTTTATCCTACACATTATCTATCTACCTCTTATCACCAACCCCTTCCTCCTCTATCTATTTAATCTCACACATTATCTATCTACCTCACTTCTCACCAACCTTCATGTATTACCTCACACATTATCTATCTATCTCACCTACCATCAACCTACTCAACCTGTATCTGTTTTACCTCACACATTATCTATCTACCTAACCTCTCATCAACCTACTCAACCTGTATCTGTTTTACCTCACACATTATCTATCTACCTAACCTCTCATCAACCTACTCAACCTGTATCTGTTTTACCTCACACATTATCTATCTACCTAACCTCTCATCAAGCTACTCAACCTGTATCTGTTTTACCTCACACATTATCTATCTACCTAACCTCTCATCAACCTACTCAACCTGTATCTGTTTTACCTCACACATTATCTATCTACCTAACCTCTCATCAACCTACTCAACCTGTATCTGTTTTACCTCACACATTATCTATCTACCTAACCTCTCATCAACCTACTCAACCTGTATCTGTTTTACCTCACACATTATCTATCTACCTAACCTCTCATCAACCTACTCAACCTGTATCTGTTTTACCTCACACATTATCTATCTACCTCGTCCACCTCTATATATTTTATCCCACATATAATCTATCTACCTCATCCTCCTTTATCTATTTGATCTCACATATAATTGATCTACCTCATTCTACTCCATATATTTTATCTCACACATTATCTATCGACCACACCTCTCATCAACCTCGTAAACCTCTATCTCTTTTACCTCACACATTATCTACTTACCTCATCCTCCTCTATCTATTTTATTCCACATATTATCTATCTACCTCATCCTCCTCTATATATATTTATCTCACACATTATTTATCGACCTGGCCTCTCATCAACCTCGTCAACGTTGATGCCCTACCGTCATCTCCTCGACCTCCATCTCCCATTAACCTCTTTTATAACTTTCACCAACCCAAAGCAGCTCTCTCTCTCTCTCTCTCTCTCTCTCTCTCTCTCTCTCTCTCTCTCTCTCTCTCTCTCTCTCTACTGTAGTGACTTTGTGTAACCTTTACAATAAGCGCTTGGTAAATAAATAAAACAAATAATAAAAATATAATAACTGACTGAGAATTAAGGAGCAAATAAGTATCGTGGTAGGTACTTCTCTTATTGGTTGTCACACATTTGCACACACTCTCGCTCTCTCTCTCTCTCCTTATTTCTCCACCCCCATCCCCCTACTCTCACCTATTAATAACCAACCCTTTCCTCTGATCCCCTCGCCTAAAAATATCCTTAGTGTACGGTCAGAGCATCACTTCTCGCTTATATAATACAGTCGATAATATTATATTATATATAATATATATAATATACTGTATATCTTTCTCCTCTTATATACAGACACACAAATAATTATATTTGCAAAGGGTTTACATTGATATGATTTATTGATTGTTCAAATAGAAGTAAAATATATGATCCTTCGTCGTAAGAAATGCAGTATACTGTATATACACAAACTCCAATTCTGGAAACAATATCTGTACTTAGTATTATGTGGCTGAAGTTGATAATAAGTGTCAATATACTGTATACATAAGCATAATATAACACATGATTTGTACAGTGCAACTAAGTAGATATAATAAAGTAATGAAACCAAGGAAAATGTAGCAGCAAATGGAAGAGAACATAATATATATATATATACAGTATATATATATAATATATATATATATATATATATATATATATATATCTATATATATATATATATATATATATATATATATATATATATATATATATATATATATATATATATATATATACTGTATATATATATACATCACTAGGGAGCTCTATATATACACAACTATATTAAAGTTGTGAGAACTGTCAAGCCTCTAGGAAAAATGGACCAGGAAATATAGGAAGTAACAGGTGAACACTCATATTCGGTTCCCTAGAGATATGCCCCCCCCCCCCCCCCCTCTTCTCTCTCTCTCTCTCTCTCTCTCTCTCTCTCTCTCTCTCTCTCTCTCTCTCTCTCTCTCTCTCTCTCTCTGCAAAGTTATAATACATTTTAAGAACCACATAGGCTATGTTATTAATTGTGAAAACTTGGCAACAAAATGCTGAAGACCCATGGTATTTTCTGATATTCCCATTAATTATACAACAAATCCGCTGCTATGAAGGGACTAATTAGCTTTCCGTCAGGTGAAACAAAATCGAGGATAGCGAGTTCTATGGCAGTATAGATATATATATATACTCTCCACTCCCCCTTCCCCATACCTAAGCTGATGCATAAGTATATTTTACCCATACACTAAACTAACAATAATAATAATAGTGAATTCCATGGCAGTATACTTTCCAATGTCCCCTCCAACTCTCTAAACGAACACCAAAGTATATTTTACTCTAACACCAGAATAATAACAATAAAAATTGTGAATTCAATGGCAGTATTTTTTTTCTATGTGAGTAAGGGAGACAAAAGGCAGAATTTCCCCTTCAACTCTCTAAACGAACACCAAAGTCTATTTTACCCTAACTCCAGAATAATAACAACCATATAGTGAGTGTTCATGGTAATTTAGTTTCAACTCTAGGCAACGGAAGTAATCGACTAAGATCAGCCAAGCCAATCTGCGTTAAGGGGAGATGATCCGGTTTTCTGGTCCCCCTTCTTCCTCATGTTTAGTACCATTCATTTTCATATTTGAAGACGTTCGACCCGTTAGTTTGTCGATTTTAAGACCTTTCTCCCCATTTCTTTGTCAATATTAAGACCTTTCGTGCCCTTTAGGTGTCGGTTCTTTTCCTGGCGAGCGATAGCGAGCCTATAATTGTGGAGGAACCGGCCTTCGGCCATGATATTTTCTACCGAAATATGTACACATTAATTTCGAAGGGGGATCTAATGGATGTGTTTTTAAGTGTGATGGAGGTCTTGGGAGAAACTTAAAAATACATGAATAAATAAATATATAGACCCCAACAAATATATAGACCCCAACAAATATATAGACCCCAACAAATATATAGACCCCAACAAATATATAGACCCCAACACATATATAGACCCCAACAAATATATAGACCCCAACAAATATATAGACCCCAACATATATATAGACCCCAACAAATATATAGACCCCAACAAATATATATAGACCCCAACAAATATATAGACCCCTAACAAATATATATAGACCCCAACAAATATATAGACCCCAACAAATATATAGACCCCAACAAATATATAGACCCCAACAAATATATAGACCCCAACAAATATATAGACCCCAACAAATAACCACAGTCCCATTAAGGGGGGTGACCTGCTTTTTGTTATTTCTGTCCTTTTCTCCCTTTCTCTGGCTTGTATCCATTCGGCCCCATTCAGCCAGCTATTTTAAGACGTTTATCCCCATCTACTGTAGGTGTCGATTTCTTCCTGGCGAGCGATAGCGAGCCAACATTATATGAAGAAATCCCGCTTCACCGGAGACATTTTTCTATCGAAAAATGTACAAATTTAGCCTGCTGTCAAACAAATACAAAATATGCTGGCTCGCTACCACTCACCAGTAAAAAATTGACACCTGGATGGGGATAAACGTCTTAAAACAGTAGGCTGAATGGGGCCAAATGGATACAAGCCGGAGAAAGATAGAAAATGACAGAACAAAAACAGGTCACCCCCCTTAATAGTACCTCTCTCAGTATTTGAAGACGCATATTTACACTTCAGTTTGGCTATCATTAGACGATTTTCTGCCATTTAGAAAGGATCTTGAACAATCAAAGGGGTAGAAACTATCTCCACTAACACTCTACCGCCCACAAGTTCCTGTTAAATTGAATAAACCGTCTATATAACAGCCAGAATAATACTCTCATAACGCGACACAATCCTCCTCCTGGGGCTAAGGGAAGATGGGTCGCTTTTCTAGACCCCCTTCTCCATCATATTTAGCCCCATTAGTTTTCAGATTTTACAACGTTCGGCTCATTAGTTTGTCGATTTTAAGACCTTTCGCCACATTTCTTTGTCAATATTAAGACCTTTCGTGCTACTTAGGGGTCGATTGTTTTCCTGTCGAACGATAGTGAGCCTGTAATTGTCGAAGAACCGGCCTTTGGTCGGGAAATTTTTCTACCGAAAGATTTACAAATTAATCTAGAAGGGGGATCTAATGGATGTTTTTTTAAGATTGATGGAGGTCTACGGAGGAAACTAATAAAATAATAAAAAGATTAATAAATTATCAAATAAACACGCCCATCTCCCCTTAAACTTTGCCGGACCCTCCTCCAACTATTACTCCCGACTCAAGTGTGAGGTCAAGTGGCAGCCCTCCGCCTTCATATTAAACTTTGCGGGTCTATTCAAGATACCCTCAGGTCATCGCGGTCCTTGTCCTGGGTGACAGAGAGAGAGAGAGAGAGAGAGAGAGAGAGAGAGAGAGAGAGAGTATGCGAATAAAGGGAATTGTAGTAACTTGGAATCACTCACTTAACCATATTTTTTTAATTTACAAGAATCACATGTGACGCTCCTGCATAGTAGCCACGTGCGGGCATGCGCGAGTGTCGGCTGCCCAGCCGTTTAGAAACCGGCTGGCGGCAGCCGGCCGGCCGGCTTTTCCTTAGTATATATCCTACGACAATGTAACTAATGTCTGGGATATTTTTATGTTGTTTCACAGTTTGAAGCTGCCCTTATTCTTAACCAACGCATCTTAGTATATTTTATTCTCGATAGTTGATTGTTTCATTATAATATATAAGATGTAAGTCTAGTGAGAGTGGGAGGAGACGAGTGGAAGAGAGAGACCGGCTGGGGGACGTTTCTTCGCGCGGGCGCGGAGAGACTAGCTTGGGACGAGCCTGATTGTTGCCAATTGATCGCAACGTAAGGCTTAGTTTCGACTCACGCAAGGGGTAGACGATTTTGACCCGGCAACGGTGTTGAGTGTTGCCAAGCATGGGATGTATTTCGCATGCCTAGGGTGGGGTCCAGACAGATTCAAGACTCAGAGCTCACCTCACTGTCGTACCCTTCGGACCCCCTTGATATCTATCCCTCTCAACTCGAGTCCTGTGGACCTGCACGACTTTACTAGGATACCCGTGGGAGTCTGGGGGCATTTTCTTGTCTGTGTGCCTGTGTGTCTAGTGTTGTGTTGTGTGAGGGCCCTTGCCTAGTCCACTCAGCACTGCGCTAGCATGTCTTGCGTTTGTTTTAGGGTCACCAGGAGAGAGTCAGATACTTGGGATCTGAGTCTCTCAAGAGAGCACCCTTTCAATTAGAGTAATTTGGCGCACAGACTTGGGAACGTCCCTAGGCTAGAGCAGGTGGCTCAGCCCAGGTATCCGAAGCCTATATCCTTCCGGCTAGACCTCTGCCACCTGGCAGATTAACAGCTAGGGGTTTATTATTTCTGCATGTTTGTTATTGTGCCACAGTTTTACCGTTCTTGTGAGCATTGTGAGTCAGGGTGTGGCTTAGAGACTCTGTCCGAGCAGGCTTGCCAGACTAAGAGTGAGAAGCACACCTGTATGTGGTTATGTTGCGAGTTGCTGCCTTTATTTAATTATACCTATGCCATTATACACTGTATGGCCCATCACTAGTATTTATTCCTGCTTATGAGATAAGAGTTCTCTAAATCCGTAACTTACTTTCTTTGCTAAGCATCAGATCCTACAGTAGCCGCATGCAGTTTAGAAACCTGCATCTTGTTTACCTGTACGATGTTTTGAGGACTGTTTGCTTTCACCTTCTTTCACGCAGGGGTGATTAGTTGTATTAATTAACGTAACGATAAATGTACTTTCTTCTAGTTTGTTATTAAATTGTTTCTGCAATTTAATTCCATTATCTATCTTTTCCTTGAAGCTTTAAGTCAACTTAATTGTGTGATCTTTTATATAGCCAGCTTGACTATCAGCAGTCTATAGTGCGTGCACCCTGTAACCGAGTCATAGGATACCTTGTTGTCCAGGCAGGACTCTTGACGGTTTAGGGTGGTTTGTTGCCTGGGTTTATAGATAAGGGTGGGATCTAGCGTTTTCCGTTGTTGCTTGTTGCCGCATACCTAGTCCAATAGAAAGAGCCCAGTGTTTATATATCCCAGGACGTAACAAATGGCGACCTTGCATAGGATTTACTGAACAGAGGAATATAGTGGTCATTTGTTTTGAGATTCCTTATGATTAGAGGAATACAGTGGACATAGTTTTTTTTTTTGAGCAACCAATATAACACATTAAAGACTTTAAATAACATTAGTATATACATACTTGCATAGGAGATAAGGCACATTCTATAACCGTGATAATTACTGCAGTGCACAAACATGTCTAATACATCAGAACACAGTGATAGGTCAGGTCACGATACAGGCTCGGAGGGAGAAAGACCTGTGGAGTGGCTAGTCGATAGCGAGGAGGGTGCTAGAAGATTTTTAGAGGTGCCCCTTACCGCTGCCAGGGTGTTGAAGCTGAATAAGTATGGCTTAAAGTGTGTGGCAGGTCTTCAGGGTCACCAGGGTTTAAGTGGCATGAGGAAAGATCAGCTGAGGACTTTGATATTGGGTTTAGAAGGGAGAGACCTGAGTGGAGAGGCGACTGGGGGCCCCGGTCCCCAGCCCCCCCTCCACTCTACCCCCGTATCAAACGTCAGGGTGCCTGAATTTAGTACATACCCCCAAGTTGATGGTCAATGGCAGCGTGGAATTCAATCACAGGGACCCTCCCCATTAAATGCACCTTCCCCTCCTCAAGGGTTGACTCCAGATTTGTTGTTTCGGCTTGAGACGGCCAAGGTTGAGGTTGCTAGAGCTAAGGTTGAGGCCGCCGAAAGACAGGTTAGTGTGCAGGCTGAGGTTGCTAGAGCTCAGGTTGAGGCTGCTAGAGCTCAGGCTGAGGCTGCAGAGAGAACAGCTATACGAGAGGCTGAACTGCAGGCAGAGTCTACTAGGTATCGGGCTGACAGGGAGCTGGAGATCTCTCGAGTGGAGGTAACAGGGCGAAATATTGGGGGAGGTAACAGACATCGGGACCAATCATTGTCGCACCTGCTTAAACTAGTTCCTGTGTTCGATGAATCATGTGTGACTGAGTTTTTTATGCGATTTGAGAAGAAGTGTCAGGAACACCAGTGGCCTCAGGAAAAGTGGGCAGCATTAGTTTCATCAAGACTCCTAGGAAAGGGGCTAAAAGCGTATGATGCACTACCTTTAGAGTCCTGTTTAGTTTATGATGAGCTAAAGAAGGCTGTGCTACGGGCCTATGAGTTACAACCAGAAACTTACCGCTTGAAGTTTTGGGGTGTTACTAAGGGCAAGGATAGTACCTTCCTAGAACACGCCCGGGACTTGTCTGATGCACTACGACATTGGCTGCGTTCTGAGAGGGCAGCTACTTTTGAGGAGTTGAGGGAGTTGGTTCTCTTGGAGCAGTTCTTTAAGTGCACAGGCGGGGACTTAACATTAAATATAAAGGAAACAAATCCTAGAACTCTCCAGGAGGCAGCAGAAATGGCTGACCTCCGACTGTCATTAATTCGAGGGTGCGAAGCAGCAGCTAGGAGTGAGTCGGGTGCAAAGGATCGTACCCCTCCCCCTCCCAAGAATTTTGATACACATAAATACACAAAACCAGGTAGCACTGACAATAAAACTGAACATAAACCAAATACCGTCCCGTATAAGAAGTCTAATGGTACCTCCCACTCCCAAGGGAATCCAAAGAGTAAAGAGTGCTTTGCATGTCACAAGGAGGGTCACTTTGCAAATGCTTGTCCGAACAAGCCACCAAACAAGGTTGTGTCATTGGCCCGCAGCATAGGGGTGTCGCCTATATCTTCTGAGTTTGCCAAGGGTAGTTCGTCAGAGGTTGGGACACAGCCTGTGTTCAAGAGTCCGGAAGGCTCGAACCCTGTCCGCGACGTCTTTGGGGGTCATAGAGGGCATGGTTTTGTGAGGTGGGCTGGCGAAAGGCGAGGAGTTAAGCTATTGCGTGATACGGGGGCTTCTCAGACCTTGTTAAAGAACTTTACTGGTAGGCCGATTAACGCTGCTCGGGTGGTGGTAGTTCAGGGGATCAATGCTACGAAGTCCTACCCGCTGGTGCGGATGGAGCTGGAGGTGGGTGGTGTGGCGAAGGAGCTGGATGTCTGAATCGTAGAGAACTTGCCTGTTGGGGGCGTCGACCTCCTCCTCGGCAAAGACTTTGCAGTGCCTGCTTCTAAGGTTTCACCCTTGGTCGTTGCCGAGAAGGCGGCCGACGTTAGTGGGGAGGAACAGGAGAGGGTTGAGAAGTGTAGCGTACAAACCATGGCGTGTGTTGTGATACGTTCTCAGACATCCGGAGCCTTGCAGCCACCACCTCAGTCTATCAAACCGCGGAGGAAAGGTCACAAGAAAACGGGAAGTGTTGGTCAATTGGAGAGTTTTGAGCCGGCAGTGTTTTTTGGTGACTCATTATTGGCACCTATGTTAGAGTCTGGAGAGGCCCCAGGACCTGTCACAGCTAGTGAGGAGGTAGGGCAGGAAGAGACTCCGAGGCAGCAACGTTACCCACGGAGAGAAAAAAGGGTTGCTCAGTTTGATATTGGGGGAGGACTTGGGTTACTTCGGAAGCATCTAGACAGGTTGGTTCCCTCAGATATTTGTAAACTGCAGTTGGAGGATCCGGAAGTTCAGAAGTGTGGTAATGGTGCTGTCGAGATCAAACACGAGGACGGGGAAACATGTCATGTGAACCTGTTGGAGGAGTTTGTGAGGCAACCACCTGAGCAGCCTACTGTCCCTGCGTTGGTCTGCAGCGGCCAAGGTGGAGAAGGAGAGGGGGGCAGTAGGGCACAGGTGGAGGAGAGTAGGGATTATCATGTCTCGGCGGAGCAGTGGGCGGGGGACACGAGTCTGGTGGCTGTGGAAGCGCTAGAGCACCTGCCTGAGCAGCAGTGTGCAGCGCTCCAGCACCAGCTCGGTTCATACCCCACTGGTCGTGCCGAGCCCCTGAGCCTCACAACTCGGGCGGTGCAAGATGTTCCGCGGGCAGGTCAAGTGAATGTTGTAAGACCGTTAGCCTCGTTGTTTCGGTGGTTCAAGGTGGGCGACGAGGCTTTGGCATGGTTGCCAGGTCAGGGTCGATCCATGGCTGCCAAGGGTGGTGGTCAAAGGGAGGACTTTGAGCAGATTGGTGAGGTTGGCTGTGGCATAGAAGTGTCCAGTCGTCGCATAGCCTCCCAATGCTGCTCTAGTCAATTGCAACAGCCCTACCATAGACCGACTGTATCTGGCCATGTCGCTAAAAGCGATGATGCTGCGCAGGCAGATGTAGTCGTAAAAAATGCGGGAGTGTGCATGTACGGTATCGGCGGGGAAGCCTTAGCAATAATGAACTATGGGAGTGACTGCACAGGTGGTACTGATTGTCCCTCTCATGACCTGGCTGTTCTAGGGAAGAAGGTGGAGAAGGAGGGAGACTACAGGTTAGAAGCTGCGGTCTCGGCTGGGTTGTGGGAGGGCACTAGGCATGTTGTTCGTGGAGACAGTGCAAGGCAGTTGTTTACTAGGCTATGGCAGTACTTTCGCATGTTTGTTCCTTCTCCAGGCCTGATGTACGAAGTAGAATCCGACATGGAGGCTGGAGACAGTGCAGGGTTCAAATTGGCTCCCTACCATATAAATCCTGCTCGACAGCCTGTGGTGTAAGCAGAGCTGGATTACGTGTTGACGAAGGGTCTGAGGGATAAGGAATGTCGTGAGTGGTCGTTGCCTGTACCTTTGCAACCGGTGTTAAGTGGCAAGATCAGTGAGTGTGTTGATTGCGAGAGTGTGTGTGCATTATCCCTGACAGACGCCTATACCTTATCGAGAGTTGACGACACCATAGACCGCCTCGGGGCTGCATCGCCTATCACGAAGGTAGAACTAGTGAAAGGTTATTGGCCGGCCCCGTTGCCGGAAAGAGCGAAGAGAAATGCCAGTCTTGTGATGAACTGGGCAGTTTATCAGTGCCAGGTGTTGTTTTGCTGCCGGGACACAAGTTGGATGTGTGGCATGCTAAGGGCACTGATAATGTTTTGGCTGATTGTTTGTCACGGGAGGGTTTGTTTGCAGGAGAACCCTCGCCGTTCAGTCAGTGTGTGTTGAGAGTGGAGGAAAATAGGCTGTCACTGTAGTTCAGCCGAAAAAAACAAATTAAAAAAGCAAAAACCTTATAAAAACTCTTTATTTTTATAACGTGTAGAATTTTGTATAAGATGTTGTAGCAGTATCTAAGTTGAATGTTTTCACTTATTGTCGCTAAGTTAGTTGAACTTGCTCGGTGGAGTGCAACAGTCTTTATTTGTTTATATATAGTGCCTTGTGTCGCAACAGTGTGTGGTACTATGAGAAGCTTTCTGTTAGATATGAAGAACTTAGTTAAGTGTCTTATATCTTGGGGGAGGTGTGACGCTCCTGCATAGTAGCCGCTCCTGCATAGTAGCCACGTGCGGGCATGCGCGAGTGTCGGCTGCCCAGCCGTTTAGAAACCGGCTGGCGGCAGCCGGCCGGCCGGCTTTTCCTTAGTATATATCCTACGACAATGTAACTAATGTCTGGGATATTCTTATGTTGTTTCACAGCTTGAAGCTGCCCTTATTCTTAACCAACGCATCTTAGTATATTTTATTCTCGATAGTTGATTGTTTCATTATAATATATAAGATGTAAGTCTAGTGAGAGTGGGAGGAGACGAGCGGGAGAGAGAGACCGGCTGGGGGACGTTGCTTCGCGCGGGTGCGGAGAGACTAGCTTGGGACGAGCCTGATTGTTGCCAATTGATCGCAACGTAAGGCTTAGTTTCGACTCACGCAAGGGGTAGACGATTTTGACCCGGCAACGGTGTTGAGTGTTGCCAAGCATGGGATGTATTTCGCATGCCTAGGGTGGGGTCCAGACAGATTCAAGACTCAGAGCTCACCTCACTGTCGTACCCTTCGGACCCCCTTGATATCTATCCCTCTCAACCCCACTTAGAAACTTTCTCTCTTACTTTGTATACCTTCTTTCCACTACTTCACCAATCTATTTAATTATCCCATCCCCTTGATAGACCTTATATCTATTATTGTATTAACGACGAGCTCTCAGATAATTAGATAGGATTTTGGGCCTTATGCAGAGATGTAATTGTTAATGAGACCTAGGAAGCTTTTTTGTTGTCTCATATTTGGTGGTTTCATGCTTGCTAGTGTGTTCTTGTGGCAGGTGAGCAGGGGCTAGACCGTAGGGGAGTTTTTTTTGCGATCCTTTAAGTAAAGTCTGCTGGTGCGAGTCCTGTGGACCTGCACGACTTTACTAGGATACCCGTGGGAGTCTGGGGGCATTTTCTTGTCTGTGTGCCTGTGTGTCTAGTGTTGTGTTGTGTGAGGGCCCTTGCCTAGTCCACTCAGCACTGCGCTAGCACGTCTTGCGTTTGTTTTAGGGTCGTCAGGAGAGAGTCAGATACTTGGGATCTGAGTCTCTCAAGAGAGCACCCTTTCAATTAGAGTAATTTGGCGCACAGACTTTGGAACGTCCCTAGGCTAGAGCAGGTGGCTCAGCCCGGGTATCCAAAGGCTATATCCTTCCGGCTAGACCTCTGCCACCTGGCAGATTAACAGCTAGGGGTTTATTATTTCTGCATGTTTGTTATTGTGCCACAGTTTTACCGTTCTTGTGAGCATTGTGAGTCAGGGTGTGGCTTAGAGACTCTGTCCGAGCAGGCTTGCCTGACTAAGAGTGAGAAGCACACCTGTATGTGGTTATGTTGCGAGTTGCTGCCTTTATTTAATTATACCTATGCCATTATACACTGTATGGCCTATCATTAGTATTTATTCCTGCTTGTGAGATAAGAGTTCTCTAAATCCGTAACTTACTTTCTTTGCTAAGCATCAGATCCTACAGTAGCCGCATGCAGTTTAGAAACCTGCATCTTGTTTACCTGTACGATGTTTTGAGGACTGTTTGCTTTCACCTTCTTTCACGCAGGGGTGATTAGTTGTATTAATTAACGTAACGATAAATGTACTTTCTTCTAGTTTGTTATTAAATTGTTTCTGCAATTTAATTCCGTTATCTATCTTTTCCTTGAAGCTTTAAGTCACCTTAATTGTGTGATCTTTTATATAGCCTGCTTGACTATCAGCAGTCTATAGTGCGTGCACCCTGTAACCGAGTCATAGGATACCTTGTTGTCCATGCAGGACTCTTGACGGTTTAGGGTGGTTTGTTGCCTGGGTTTATAGATAAGGGTGGGATCTAGCGTTTTCCGTTGTTGCTTGTTGCCGCATACCTAGTCCAATAGAAAGAGCCCAGTGTTTATATATCCCAGGACGTAACACACAACAATATATAATTATGTCCAGGACAGTTTATCACATAGTTAGATACTTGTTTCCATGATGATATCTCCAAACTGATGCCACTATGTGTCGTATCAAACGATAATACAATGGAAGATTAGGAATAATAATAATAATAATAATAATAATAATAATAATAATAATAATAATAATAATAAATAATAATGATGGTAATAATAATGTCATCAAGAACAAGCATTGACACACAGTAAAATTAATCAACATTGTGTGGCACATTCGTTGACATGTTTCGCCTTCTTGCAATTTAGTCATATTAGTTATTGATAGGTTTAAGCCATACAACAAGACAGCGATATCCGTACCTTATTATAGTCCGTTATTCTAGGTTGGGCAGACATCGTAACCTCTAACCTCTGTGAAATGACGGGGTTGCTACCACCAAATGCAACAACCAGTTGCAGAATTGCCAGTCTGCAGCTGGGTCCACCAGCCAAACTCATAACCAGGAAACAACGAAGAAGCAAGAAAATGCAGGAGCCACCTCTATCACCCAGAGCCCCTCATTTTCTATCACGCCAAACAGCAGTTATGAGCATGGGAAACTGCTCCAGCCAACCACAGCCCTGCTTTCAAACCACACCAGCCAATGACAGGACAGCATTCCCTCCATCCCCAGATCTGCAATATGATGAAGCATTGCTTATGCAAGTTGAACACCAGCGACCAGAAGCTTACAGATATAAATGGACCTGAACAGGAGTACCAGTTATGCCGGTCCTGTAGATCTAATAACCTCCAGACAAGAAGCACAAATAAGCCAGCAATCCACCAATATGTCTAAGAGTCTGGAGGAGGATGTAATCCTAATAAGTAAGATTTCTCCCAGAATAGGATAAATAAATGCTTTGTATGATATAAATATGTTACCTAGTATAAAAGTACACCTATATATGATAACCAGCCATGTCTACTATTAGTATTTACCCTCACAACTTCATTACAACGAATTCACAATACCCCTATTGCCACGAGACTATATAAACGAGAGTCAAGAATTAAGTCAGATATTGCTTCAAAGATTTAGGAGGAAAGTATGCAAACCTCCACTGCGGTACTGTACTCAGCCTGAAAAGGACAGGACAGCTAACCACAGCAGAAGCTTGCCCCAGCCCTGCCCCCTGCCAGTGAAAGTGCTAGACCCGTGGTGCCCTCTGATGTCTGGAACCTGAAGTACTGCTCGAGTGACACCCTGCCCTCCTGAAGTGCTGCTCTAGAACCTACGCCCTACGTCGACCAGCCCTGTTCTCTCACTACCCTCCAAACTTACCCTAAGTGTCTCTGTATATCTTGAGTTGTGATTATTGTTGTCGAGGTATAGGTTAAAATATGTGAATCGTGAAAGCGTGTGATTATAAATAGATCTGTGCCCAAGATCTTGTAATTGCGTACCTGTTAGTCCTTCTGAAACTGATAGTAATTCTCCTCTAAGATCTGAGTTCAAGTTCCTATATTCACCCTGTTTAAATACCTTCTAGAACGTCCTACACATACGTTATATATTTGTGTTCCTTAATTTATCACGCCGCACACTCACAGATTTTCCTAATATATGTATTCTGTTATGTATGTTACGAGTTGAGGTCAAAGTGTATTTCGTGTCTTGATTCCCCTTCCTAATTCATAACTAATTACCTAGAACCTACGCCCAATTTCATATTTAATTTATCTCAGTGTAAAGCTAATCATTCCCCCAGTTATATACTTTCCATGTCTCCCCATTTCTCATACGATTATTTAATCGTTGTTGTGATTATTGTATGAACTAGTATTATCGTTCATGCGAGTATTGATGTAGATAATTTTGATTCTTCTTGTCTAGGAATTCTAGCATTGCATAGAGTCTCTTATCTAAATTGTCCATCATTTCGAATACACCACTCATTAAGGTGAAGTCTTCGTAAGACTTTGTTAACTCGTTCAGATATCTTGTTAATACCCTTTTGAGTATTTTCATAGTACAACTTCGTCTTGTGCGTCACTTTTAACATAATTAATATTTTGTTAATTAATTCCTTACGCTATTACCATTATAAGCGTTGCCAGGACATCTACTAATTAATCGCCTTTGATTAATTAGACTTTGTCTTTATATCCAGTTAGTATTCAATTTTCTTTAATTCAGTTATAATTATATTAATAACTTTACATTTGAATTCCTTGACCGAGCTCGTAATTATTACATATATTCGATTGAAGTTCAAATCATAAATTACCTAATTTGAGCTACATACATAGTAAATTGTGAAAATAAATAAGTAATACCATATCCTCAGTTTCATTGTAATATCTCTGAGAATAAGTTCATATTTACACAAACCAGAATTGTATTTTCCAAACCCGCAATAGAGTTATTGACCTGACACGCTAGCTGATTAAAGGTCGTGTTTACCTGAAGAGCATTTACCTAGGAAGCGCGCGCTCCCCACCTAGTACGTCTCGCTCACTGCTTGTGTGTTTGTTTTTACTCTCAACTCATTCATTCTCTTTTATATCGAGAGTATTAATATTTATCTTTATTGCTGCTTCATTCACATAAGACACTCGACCCGCATCATTATTATTATTAAGGGTTGATACTATAAGTCACGTGTTTATTTAATTGTATATTTCCTGTTTTGTTTATTACCAACACTGAATTAACATTGATCTCATCTTGATCTATTCTGTTAGCATATATTCGCCTATTACCTTATAATTCCCATAATTATTAAGGTAATACTATAGCCTAAATTACCCATATAAACCAAGCCCATAAGTGAAGATAATATTTCTATGCCTTTGAATAAACTTGTGTGTATAACTCTCCTGTGTGTTGTCATTGAGTTCTGTAGTACCTAGTTGAATACTTATTGTGATATTAAGAACGTGTTCCGGGAGTTCCTGTTGAGTTTATTTACGGTCTATAAGTCCATATCTAGATTTTAGTAACGACAATATCACGAACTATAGTTACTATAGCCCGACAAAACACTCTGTAACTCAAAAAGGGCTAGAGCAAAATTAATGAACTATCAATGTCCACACCTATTCCCTGGCCAAGTCTTCCAGTTTGGTAGAAAAATTAGCTTGATTACTCTAGTCCTTCTCGAGTTACAGGTTACAATTTCTGCCCAACCTAGAATGAACGGACTATAGTGCTATTGCCAACTTCATTTTAGTCATCAGAGAAAGATCCCTGGCCTGAAAGGATTATAGAGTATCAAAAATAACTATAAACTCACAGGTCCTTCCTATTTATGTATGTATACACTATTGCACCTTTTTTTATGGGGGTGGCTGACTCGAGACAGAGCCCGAACAGTGACATCACAACACATCAAAAAAACAAAACAATACAAAACATAAAAATCTCACACACATTTAGATCGCCCAGGAGTAATACACAGAGACCCAGGCCCATTTGGGGTCCCCAGCAAAAGATTCCCAGGTCCCAGATCCCCCGGAGAGGCGCCAATCTCCCCAGGCAGACCCACAGTGATGCTTCAGCACCACAAGCCAGCCCACCATGCTTCCAGGCGCACCCTTCATTACCACCGGCTCCCCGGGCCAGGCGCCTGATGGACTACTATCTAGTCCAACTGGTGCATGACCCTCTCTCCCAAACGACTGCGTTTACACTCATCTATTCACAAGCATTCTCCATTCAATCCTGTTTATTACCACTTCCCTTGCCTGATCTACAGTCATTCCTCTATCATCCAAAGCTTGTCTTACACAGTCTCTCCATCTCAATGGGGGTCTTCCTGCCCTTCTATCTCCCCTTGTATCTGACTCACATATTCTCTTTGTAAGCCTTTCATCTTCCATTCGTTCAACATGACCATACTAGCTCAGCACCCTTCTGTCCACTCTGGCTGACAAATGTTCCTGCTGCCCCACTCTCCTACGTATCTCTTCATTCCTCAATCTGTCTCTACAAGTAACTCCACATATGCTCCTCAAGCAGCTCATCTCCATCACATCCAGCTTTCTTCTCTCCTTGTCGTTCAGAGCCCATGTCTCAGCAAAATACATCACTGTTGGCACAATAATTCCTTGATAAATTGCACTTTTGACTTTCATTCCGAGATTTCTCGTCTTCCACATACTTCCCATTGCTCCGAAAACTTTCCTTCCTTCACACGCTCTCTGTTTTACCTCCATTTCCATACCCCCATTCATGCTTATCGTTCCGCCTAGATATTTGAAACAATCTAATTGTTCCAATATTTCCCCATCCTTCCTAAGTTACAAAAAATCGTGAGGAGGCAGTCAGAATGAAACTTAATAGAGCGTTATCTGATTGTGAAGGTTAAAGATATGCAGACAAATATTGGAAATAGTCTCACAACCACTAAATTAATCGAGGATGATATTTGCCTGATACCATTTTCCGAACGATTGGTATTAGCTGCTGTGGTATAACATTATTTCATCAGCTATACTCTCACCCTCAAATACCGTGCCCTGCATCCATAATTTAGAATCTGGTTCTGCTTTCTAGGATAAATACACACAAAATGTTCTAACCTTTTCAGAATGAAGGCGCATTTTTATGTTCTTAGCTCAGTATGACTACCCATTGTATGTATTATTTTGGTTATTTTTAAGATATTATATTAAGATGAGAACCTGTTGAAATGTAAGAAGCATAAACGCTCTCATTCAACTCTCTGCATCCCACAAAACAGTCGAGATCTTAAATAATGGTGTCTACTAATAGATACAGTAAAAAGTAGATAGGAGTCATTCTATATATTGACATGATTTATACTGTGTACAGTACAAAACCCTTTTCGAGTATAAACCTTTCTCATTTATACACCTATTATAATTTTGCAATCAAGAAAAGGTAAAGCCAAACTGTAAGGTATGCAGGATAATAATTTGGATCGTCCTATCTCGTTAGGGTTCGATCCAGATTCAAAGAGATAATTTATATGCTTATAATAAAAGTTTGTTTTCCCTTTGTTGAAGGTAAATAGCCATCTTCCCAACTGCATTATTCAGCTATTACAAAGATGTTGACGTCAGTTGCTGTTTGCTTGTCGTCGGGGCTGGTTGTCTTCGAAGGTTGGCGTATGCGTAGTTTTCTTTGAGGTCAGTCTGGTCGGCCCCGGTAACAGTCTCCTGCTTCGGCGGACCCAGGACCCACACACTAACGTAGTGTGTGGGTCCTAGGCGGACCTGTGGCCTCCCTCATCGGTATTATCCTTTCCCTCCTTGCTGTTCTGTATCGACTTCCGTTCATCCATCTGTGCCTGCATCTGTACCTTGAAGTCAACTTGAATCTTCTAGACAGCCACTGTGACCCATGGCTGAAGGAACCTGACCTCCATTCTGGTTGGCTCTGTGGGCCCCACGTTTCTCATCGGTGCCCTGGTCCTCCTTCAGACTCTTGGGTGTAGTTTGGTTCTCCTCCCTTCCTCGCCTCTTCTCATTAACATACTACTCTTCCTGCTAGGTGTCGTCATTCATAACTTCACCTCTCCCTTCCATACTTCATGTCCCATGACTTTAGTTAACCATAACCGGTCGTTGACGTTTGTGCCTCCTATTTCCCGGGGGCCCCTGCGGCTCTAAAACCTCCGAAATAGGGTGTCTGGAATATTCTTCCACGCACTTCAACTCAACAACAACAACAATCACAACGACTTTCACAATCACTACCAAAATCACCATCAGCATCACTACAGATCATCACTATTGTGATTTGTGTGATCCTATAGGGCATAGCCACACAGATCACCAGCATCACAACTACTACCACAATCAACGCCACCATCACAACCATTACCATAATCACCATCATCATCATCCCTGTAATTTATGTGCCTCTACGATTTGTAGCAACATTTGTTTTTAATTATGATAATCTGATAATTATATGATCTTGAAACATAGTAGTTTTCTTATATATCTGTCAATTTCCGAGAAAAAAAAACAGCTGGTGAATGACTGAACTTTCCGTTAAGGGGAGGTGAAGGGTTTCTCTGGACCCCCTTCTCTCTCGTGTTTTGCCCAATTCGTTTTGAGATTTTATGACGCTCGTTTCATTAGTTTGACGATTTTAACACCTTTCGGCTCTTGACGATTTTAACACCTTTCGCCCCATTTCGTTGTCAATTTTAAGACCTTTCGTACCCTTTAGGTGTCGATTTTTTCCTGGCGAGCGTTAGCTAGTCTGTAGTTTTAAGAGGAACAGGCCTTCAGCCGGGAAATTTAAAACAAAAATTACACATTTATCTTGAAGGTGGCATTAGGGAGTGTTTTGTTAAGCTTTTTGTTAAGCTAATGGGAGGAAACTAAAAATTATATGAATAACTGAATTAATAAACCAAAAAAACAGCCACTATCCCTTTAAGAGAGAGAGAGAGAGAGAGAGAGAGAGAGAGAGAGAGAGAGATAATAAAATTAAATACATACAAAATAGTGCATGGTGAAATAAGAAGCCCATCTTTCGTGCCCGCCCGTACCGACCACCTCTCTTGATAGTCAGCGGCGGGCGGCGGCGGGGCACTGAAAAGATTCCATATTTACTGGTGCCGTATATATTGCAGAACCAATATTCTCCCCACTATATTATCTCCGGGCACACAAAATACGACCGCAGTTTATTATCGTTCCTCGGCATAAATAGATGAACTGGTGGCGGAACACAGTGACAACAAAAAAGAGAAAAACAAAATAAAACAAAATGAGCAACAAAATATAAATAAATAAAGAGGTGCTTAGGTAGTTATATTAAACACACTTATTGATTGGAATTTGATATATAGCTATGCATGTGTGATGTTAAGTGTCAATATACCTTAACTTGTTTATTATTGTACATTATTCTCCGTAATAAAATGTATCATCAATAGAAAAATGTCGGAAGATTTTAACATGCCCAGTGGTGGCATATGGCAACCTGTCACATGATGAACAACACTTTGTAGATGAGGGACTTGCTACAAACGTTATGAAGAAATGAAAACAAATCAAAAAAGGTTTTCTGTATTGTGCCATTGTGGCGTTCAAATAATTCGCAGAATTTTGTATGGTGTTATAATACCTAACAAAAAGCGACTTGTTATATTTCTAACACTTATATATGATTATGTGTTTGCCAAATTATATATCCGAGTATTCACAAACACGTAAATAATTCAAAGTTGTACCTTCAGCAATAGCAATACCAACCAAACGATTTATTGATCGTATTTTGTGACACCGTATAAAGAGGCAGTAATGCCAAGATATATCGAGCCCTCCATCATGATAATCAATGGCAATATTTGAGACGCGCGATCAGATACAGTAATTCACAGTGCAATGTGGGACTCGAACATTGATATACTCCTCAGGTGCCCAAATAGGAAACTATATATTTAAGGGGAGATGGGTCGTTTTTATTTGCTCATTTGTTTAGCTTTCTATTGGTGTGTTACTTTCCTCCCTAGACCTCCATCAAGCTGTAAGAAACACCCCCTAGACCCCCCTTCAAGATAAATTTGTACCTTTTTCGTTAGAAAAATGTCCCGGCCGAACACCGGTTACTCGTAAAATCACAGGCTCGCTAACGCTCGCCAGGAAAAATCGACACCTAAATTACACGAACAGTCTTAATATTGACAACAAGAATGGGGCGATAGGTCTTGAAATTGCCAAACTAATGTGTCAAACGTCTAAATATTTGAAAACTAAGGGGGTTAAACATGAGGAAGAATGGGACCAGACAAATATCCCCTCTCCCGTTACGTGATATATTGCCTGTTTGGAGGTCATTCAGATTGCAGTTTCGTATAGGTTAAATTTTCCAGTGGTCCAGTGGACACTTTATTTGTGATTTTGCATATTTCAAAACCAAATATATATACTTAGCCCATCCACTGGTATTGTATTGCTATGCATTTAAAGGGGTAGTGCTTGCTTTTTGGTGTATATATTTATACATTTTTGAGTAACCTCAATAGACCCCCATCAAGCTTAAAATAGCACCCCCTAGACCCCCTTTCAAGAAAAATTGGTACATTTTTCGGTGAAAAAAATGTCCCGGCCGAAGGTCCTTCTAAAACTGCAGGCTCGATCGCCAGGAAACAAAATTACACTTAAATGGCACGGAAGGTCTTAATATTGACAAAGAAATTGGACGAAAGGTCTCAAAATTGACAAACTAATGGAACGTACATCTGAAAGTCTTAAAACTAGTATGCTAAACATGAGGGAGAAGGAGGTCCAGAAAAAGCGACTACCTGACCCCTTAATACACATAATTAGCTACAATGGAAGGTAAACAATGGGACTGTGATAGATGATAAACCCACACAGTACCATGGACGTCCTTTTCATCATATTCTGGCAACTATTAGACGATTTTATTCAACTTAGGAAGGACCTCTAGCAGTAATAGGGCTTCAAACTATCTTAACCAACCTTTTTACCTATCACAGATCCTTGCTAAACTGCATGCCATTGTCTAAATATATCTAGAATAACATAAAACCCACGTCGCTGGTACTCAAAGGGTGAAACTCATGGTCGCGATACTTCATGTTTTGCTATAACCCTTTTTGCTGTACACTCTAAGACATTAATCGTGGCTCAATATGTGCCCCATATGAGTAGAACAAACCTCCGAAATGTAATTATTAGGTAAATAATATGAGAAGATTCGATTAAGTTTCATAAATGGATATTAATCGTGATCGTGTACTCAACCTTTAACTGTGTTGGTGGTGTAATGGTGTAGATGCTTCTGTTCTGGGTGTGGTGTCCCGAGTTCGAATCCCGGGAGGACCATATGCTTTCATTAGTTTATTCAAGTACATTGGGGTTGGTAATTGATGATTAATGTTATTATTATTATTATAGTAGCTGTCTAAGCCTCCCAACAGGGTGCAGATACACCTATAAAAGATGAATCCCCACAAAATACCCGTAAGTACTGGAGAGAGACTAAGACAACTAAGAAAAAGGAAAAGGGCTACAGTAGTTAGAGAGCCCAGAAGAAAAGATCAGTTTGTCAATTAAAACACTATTCTAAAAAGAATAAAAGCAAATCATGATTAAAACAAAAATTTACTGCTGTAATAAAACATTAACTCTGGACTTAAAAGCTGAGATATGGGTTGACTGTACAACCTCGTTTGACAAATGATTCCAAAAGGGAATCATTGAAGGAATAAAACACCGAGAAAACTGAGAAGTAGAAACATTAATTGGAGTCATGGCAAGGTCATTAAAGACTCCTCGTAAATCTTGTTGCGCGAATTGGAATAAAAGGTTCTGGTAAAACACTATGCAATGGATGCTGAGTATTGTTAAAAAATGTAAATAAAAGACCCGACGCCGATGATGAAGATCAAGAGATAGGGCAGGGAGAATAAATTTAATAGAATTAAGAGCTTTATTAAGCAATTTCAAATGACAGTCAGCAGCCGAGTTCCAAACAGGAGAGCAATACTCAAAATGAGGCAAAATAAAAGCATAACAAGATTTTATGACTGTGGTTTCACAAGCGAATGTTTTGTAACACTTGCGAAGTAAACCAATCTTTTGAGCAATAGTAGATGACAAGGAACGAATATGCTTCTCAAATGTCAACTTAGGATCGAGAGTCACTCCAAGCAAACGCAAACCTGACACATCCTCAATTTGTTCACCAGAAACATGCAAACAAGGATGAGGAGGAGCCAAAGTACGTGATCTACTGATTATCATGGAGTGAGTTTTCTTAGCATTAAGCTTCATACCCCAAAGTTCACACCAAGAGGTAATCTTAGCCAAGTCCCTGTTTAGAGATGCTGCAACTTCGATTCTACTCTCTGGAGATGGAATTGATGAGTATAAAGTTATGTCATCGGCATAAGAAAGTAGTTTATTTTCAAGCTCAGAGTACAAGCAAGCAATAAAAATAATGAAAAACAGAGGCCCAAGCACACTGCCCTGTGGAACACCCGAAACAACAGGCACATAAACAGAAATGCACCCATCAACGACAACATGCTGAGACCTGTCTGTCAAAAAAATCTTTAAAAATAGATAAAAGACTACCACCAATACCATAAAGTTGCAGCTTATATAAAAGGGCTTTATGATTAACAAGATCAAAAGCAGAACTAAAATCAATAGCCACAACACGAGATTCATACCCTTTGTCCAACGAAGACTGAAGATCATGAGATAAAGTTAAAAGCGCATCGCAAGTACCCAAACCTTTGCGAAAACCAAACTGTGAATTGGGTATTATATCAAGACGATTACAGTATGAAGAAAGGCGTCTAGCTAAAAGCCTCTCAAAGATCTTTGAGAGAATAGGCGTTATGGATATAGGACGATACTTAGATGGGGATGACGAAGCAGTAGCTCCCTTCGGAATTGGAGTGATGCTAGCTTTTCGCTAGCAAAGAGGAAAACTACCAGATTTCAAGAGCAACCTAAATACTATACCCAATTTAGGTGCTAAGACAACAGCAATCTTCTTAAAGAAGAGAGGGAAAAATCCATCTGGGTCAATCCCACCATAAGTGTCAAGATACAATAAATATTGTCTCAATTCAGCTGATTTGAATGCTATCGACTTTAGATTAGGACTAGGGAAACATGTCAAGGGCAATTGCAATTCCTGATCACTCTGCTTACCTATGAAAATATTAGAAAACATATTACCCTTAGTTAATGGATCAAAAGAGATAGAACCATCAGAATCACGAAGTGGAGGCATGGTGGAGTCAATTCCAAATAGTGAGGCCTTAAGTGAGGCCCACCATTTATGTGGCTGAGTAGCACCTGCGAGAACTTCCTGCAAATGGGAATTGTAATCCCTCTCGGCTGTACTATATACTCTCTGCGCAACTGACCGAAGATGTACATAGTCATCCCAAAGCAACTGGGTTCGATTACGTCTCCAGCGGTGATATGCAGCCTGCTTGTTATAATATGCACGCTTACAGTCGTCATTGAACCAAGCTTTATCTTTAATATGGGATTTGATTAACTTAGAAGGGACTCTTCTTTGCAGGATGTCTAAGAGAGAGTTATTGAGGGATGAAACAGGGTCATCAGATCTTAGTATGTGATTCCAGTGGATATTGGTAACATCATCACATACATTTTCCCAATTAACTAGAGATTTAAGATAGACTTTACGAGATATAGTGATATCTGGCACAGTAAATTCAAGATTGATTTTACAGGTTACAGCATTATGGTCAGAAGTACCTACAGGAGCAAGAACTGCAGTCTCCACGGGGTGTTACTTAACCCTTGTTTGGCGGGGGTGGACTTAAGTCGGGCTAGAGAAGAAAGGACTATGTGGCGGGGACCGACTTAAAGGTGGGGGCTCATGGGTTGAGATAAACATGGAATGATAATCGCCAAGCTGTACATAATTATCTTGCAAAATGCAATGGCACTGAAATAATTATTAACAATGGTATAAAGGATTTTGTGGATCGTCTATACCGGGCCTGTGATGTCACAAGAGTGTAAGTCCACCATCCAGTCTAGGCTAAGGATACTGGTGTGACGTCACTATGACGTCACAGGCCCGGTATAGACGATCCGCAAAATCCTTTATACCATTGTTAATATGAAATAATAATAATGAAACACATACAATAGGACTGGATATATCAAAGGCATTTGATAGAGTCTGGCATCAATCCTTATTGTCGAAGATGTCACACTACGGTCTTGCATCATTAGTTCCACTAATTTCTTCTTATCTTCATAACAGAAAAATACGTGTAATGGTAGATGGCCTTTATTCTCAATTTCACTCAATAAATGCTGGTGTTCCCCCAGGGATCAGTTTTGGCCCCAACTCTGTTCCTGATTCATATCAATGATCTCATATCTACCACTCATAATCCAATACATTCCTACGCAGATGACTCAACACTCCACAGTTCCTTCACATTTACCAATTCTTTCACCCAACCTGATCTTATAAATTCAAAAATAAGCACTGCAATTTCTCTGAACCAGGACCTTTCTAGAATTGAAGAATGGGGAAAAAAGAATCTAGTTTCCTTTAATGCACAGAAAACTAAGTACATTCAATTTTCTAACCGACAGAATCTCACTGACTCCCATATATTTTTTAATGATGTAAATATTCCCACTTCCCCTAGTATTGACATTCTCGGTGTAACATTAACTACTAACTTGAGCTGGACACATTATGTTAGAAGCATTGCTAAGAATGCCTCTAAAAAACTGGGACTCCTGTACAGAGTTCGAGAATTCTTCACTGACGAGCAGTTGGCCGTAATATATAAAAGTCATGTGCGTTCTCAGATGGATTACTGTTCACCTCTGTGGAGTGGAAGTGGAGTGGTTGCATTGAGGCAGTTGGACAAAATTCAAAATAAAGCTATTAGATTAATCAATAACCCTGCAATCACACAGGACCTTCCTACATTATCCATACGAAGAAACGTTGCATCCCTTGCATTATTCTACAGATATTTTCACAGCAATTGTTCCGAGGAACTTGCTTCAATTGTGCCGCCTCTCCACATCTTTCCCCGTAGAACTAGGGCAGCTGAGAGTGCCCATGCATTTACACTTTCTCCTCCACAATGCAGAACTTCTGCTTATCAAACTTCATTTATCCCTAGAACTACTACTCTTTGGAATTCACTTCCCTCGAATTGCTTTCCACAAACTTACAATCTACAAATGTTTAAATCCAGTTGTTACAAACATTTTATGAATGGAGGATGCCTTTAGGCAGATGGACCTTTTTGTTTTATCTGTGTGTTTCCTTCCTCCGTTCATTGTCTCTTTAAAAAAAAAAAAAATTGTTTTTATTTCAGTGACATTGCATTTTATAAGATAATTATATGCAGGTTGGCGATTATTTGTCCATGTTTACCTCAACCCATGAGCCCCCACCTTTAAGTCTGTGTGCAATTTTGGAGCAATAATGGCTCTGAGAGAGACGTGCGGGTGGAGGAGCGTAGGTCGGCTCAGGACCGCTCGGCACGGGTCTCGCGCAACTACTGACGTTTACTCCATACACATCCACCCTCCCTCCCTCACTACACAGGGTATTATGTCAAGAAATTACCGTATTTTAGGGATTTTTCCTTCGTCTTGCACGATCGTTGCAAGAGAACGCGTGGTCGTAGGAGGATGGTTCTGGTGTCACTGGAAAGCTGAATTAATGCCCTTTCAGGGATACATAATTGTATTACGCTCTGGCTCTTGTTTATGCATGAAAAAGAGCATGGAAATAAGGCCATTTAGGGTAATACCCCCCGCTTGGCAGGTAGTAGAAGTTACCGCCTAGGCCGCTCGTAAGGTGTTAATACCTTCGAAAAATATGGCTTGATTTATGCCTTAAGGTGACCATATCACAAATGTCGATTGATAATTGTTTGTTATGCTCCCTTTGCAACTTCTAACATGATCGGAAAAAAAAAAAAATGGATTAATCTGACGTATTGATAACTACGTTGCTAGGAAAATTCCACTTCAAAACCTCATTATTTAGGAGTTATAGTTTATGTGTTCTCCTAAAACATCCCTTCATGACGGCAATATTGTAGCTATTCTTTTATTTACCCCATATTGCTAAATATATATTCGCTGTTTTTTACGGTCACATTATTATTGCCAATATAATACCGTTAATTAAGCATCATAAACTGAATAAATCGTCGAGATTGCTTGTCATTTACTATTCTAACTCCTTCAGCACCATGGCGCCTCTTTACCGTTTGATTCTGGCTAAAATTAGACGATTGTATACAGTTTAAGAAGAATCTATCTTAATAGGCCGAAGGTCCTTCTAAACTTACAGGCTCGCTCTCACTCGCCAGAAAAGCATCGACAGCTAAATGGCACGAGAAGTCTTAATATTGACAACAAATTGGGGCATAAAGTCTTAAAATCAACAAGCTAATGGGACGAACCCCTTAACATATAAAAACAAAACAATGGGGCAAAACACGAGGGAGAAGGAGTCCAGAAAAAACTGCCCATTAACGCAAAACTATTCTTTGACTAACATTGTATTCGTCGGGGTCCAGTAATCGTAGTTACCTTTATCAAGAGATTGGAAGATGTACTCACGTTTTAAAGTCTCGAAATAATGCATAACAAATTTACATATATTAATTAAATTTTGCAGTTTACTCATGTATCGTTGTAATAAATGTTTTCAGTCTTAAAGCATATATGAAGTAAATCGGTATATACTTCGATAAATATCTCTCACACAATAACTACATGGGCCTACACATATTGCTAAAATCAAGACATATATTATGATAAACAATATCAGTTTGCATTCATAGTATATACACTTAAATAGACATACAAACAGTCACATTTATGGAAAACAAACGTAGTCCAAATAAACGAAAGAGATCCGAAATGTCTATTTAAGTGTATATACTCTGAATGCAAACTGATATTGTTTATCATAATATATTATATCTTGATTTTAGCAATATGTGTATATTCACATAATACGGATAATGACTTAAGCATGATCTACAAGGTGTGCGATATTGTTTACTAAAAATGTGGCCTTCTATGATAGAGTTAAATGTGTGCTAAACTTAAAAGAATCGCTGAAATACCCGATTCCCGGAATTGTGAGAATAAAGGATGAGGCCCCAATAAAAGTGTTTACCCTCAGAGACGTTATAGATGTATACCCACGCCCCCACTCTGATTGTCTGGGTGTGGGGGTGGGTGGTTGTGGAAGGGGGGGAGTACAAGGGGGTACAAGGGAAATCAAGCAACAACAGATCTAGTGACCCTTCTAGGCTGCTTGTCCTCCAAAACACTGAGGATCAAGTGTCCAAACAGTGGTTTAGAGTGGGTATGGGAACATTGGAAAGGGAACTACTGCCCTGCCACTAACGTGGCAGGACTAGGAAGTTAGTAGGGGACATATGGGTTAGTAACTGAGGGGAGGATAAAATAAAGTTATTCATTTACAAACGCAGTCAGTCGCGGGTTTGATGCGAGATATTTGTCTAGGCGGAATTTAAATGAATCAACGGTGCTGCAGTCTATAACGTCTCGGGGAAGCCCATTCCACAAGTTGACAACTCGATTGAAGAAGAAATTCTTAGATTCGTGTGAGTTAAAAGATTTACCAATAATTTTGCAACCGTTTCCCCGCGTATAATTAGATTGGTCGATTGTGAAGTACTTACTACAGTTCATATTGTCGATGCCTTTGATGATTTTGAACACTTGAATTAAGTCACCTCTTAATCTGCGCTGGGTTAAAGGAAATAGATTTAATTCTCTAAGACGCTCTTCATATGGTTTGTTCTTTAGGCTAGGTATCATTTTGGTAACTCTACGTTGAACTCGCTCTAGCTTGTTTATGTCTTTTTGGTAATAAGGGCACCAGCATTGAACGCAGTATTCCAGAAGAGGGCGGACTAAGGAATTGTAAAGGGTTAGGATTACGTCTTTGGATTTATGCTCAAATTATCTGGCTATAAAGCCAATTATTTTGTTTGCCTTCTTAACAACTTCTGAACATTGTTGACTCGGTTTTAGGTTACTCGATATTGTTACTCCCAGATCGGTTTCTCTGTTTACATTCTTAAGCTGAGTGCCATTCATCGAATAGTTTGCTTTCTCATTTAGGTATCCGATATGTAGTACTTTACATTTATCCGCATTGAAACTCATTTGCCAAATTTGGGCCCAATGTGACAATTGATCTAGATTGTGTTGCATATTGTCAACTTGATCTTTTGAGAGTACGCTATTTGCAATTTTTGTATCGTCAGCAAATTTTGAGATTGTACAGGTGAGACCCTCATCTATGTCGTTGATGTAAATTAGAAAGATAATTGGTCCTAGTACCGATCCCTGGGGTACCCCGTTACTTACATTGGTCCATTTAGATGCCTTACCGTTTATGACTACTCTTTGCTTTGGAGGGGGGGGGGGGGGTTGTAGGTGGTGGGGGTGATGGAAGCATTAGTGATGAAGGGGGGTTGGCGAATAAATTGGTAGTGGTAGTGATGATGTTGGTGGATGTATTGTTGGTGGTATTGAGTATTGATGATGGTGTAAATGATGAAGCGCCCTCAGAGACGTCATAGATGTATACAGACGTCCCCAGCTCTAATAGCCTGGTGGTGGTGGGTGGTAGTGGGTGTTGTGGAGGTTGTGAAGGTTGTGGTGGGTGGCTTGAGAGATGGTGGTGGTGGTAGTGCGTAATGGTGGTGCTGGAGGTACTAGGAGATGGAGGTATTGGTGGTGATACATATGAATATTGATGTTGGTAGTGGTGGATGGTATAAATATAAACGAGGCCCCAGAATAAAAGTGTTTACCCTCAGAGACGTTACAGATGTACTGTAAATAGACGCCCCAAGCTCTATTTGTCTGGGGTGGGTGTGTGTTTGGGGGGGGGGGGGGGGGGTTTAGGTTGTGGGGGGGGTGAGGGGGGAGTGGTGTAGGTGGTGGGGGTGATGGAAGCATTAGTGAAGAGGGGGTGTTGGCAAATATATTGGTGGTGGTAGTGGTAGTGATGATGGTGGTGCTGGTGGTAGTGATTATGATGGTGGTGGATGTATTGGTGGTGGTAGTGTTGATGGTGGTGGTGGTAGTATAAAGGAGTACAAAGGACATCAAGCAACAACAGATCTAGTGACCCTTCTAGGCTGCTTGTCCTCCAAAACACTGAGGATCAAGTGTCCAAACAGTGGTTTAGAGTGGGTAAGGGAACATTGGAAAGGGAACTACTGCCCTGGAAGTAATGTCCGTGGCAGGACTAGGAAGTTAGTAGGGGACATATGGGTTAGTAACTGAGGGGAGGATAAAATAAAGTTATTCATTTACAAACGCAGTCAGTCGCGGGTTTGATGCGAGATATTTGTCTACGCGGAGTTTAAATGAATCAACCGTGGTGCAGTCTATAACATCTCGGGGAAGCCCATTCCACAAGTTGACAACTCGATTTAAGAAGAAATTCTTAGATTCGTGCGAGTTAAAAGATTTACCAATAATTTTGTAACCGTTTCCCCTCGTGTAATTAGATTGGTCGATAGTGAAGTACTTACTACAGTTCATATTGTCGATGCCTTTGATGATTTTGAACACTTGAATTAAGTCACCTCTTAATCTGCGCTGGGTTAAAGGAAATAGATTTAATTCTCTAAGACGCTCTTCGTTTGGTTTGTTCTGTAGGCTAGGTATCATTTTGGTAACTCTACGTTGAACTCGTTCTAGCTTGTTTATGTCTTTTTGGTAATAAGGGCACCAGGATTGAACGCAGTATTCCAGAAGAGGCCGGACTAAGGAATTGTAAAGGGTTAGGATAACATCTTTGGATTTATGCTCAAATGACCTGCCTATAAAGCCAATTATTTTGTTTGCCTTCTTAACAACTTCTGAACATTGTTGACTCGGTTTTAGGTTACTCGATATTGTTACTCCCAGATCAGTTTCTCTGTTTACATTCTTAAGCTGAGTGCCATTCATCGAATAGTTTGTTTTCTCATTTAGGTATCCGATATGTAGTACTTTACATTTATCCGCATTGAAACTCATTTGCCAAATTTGGGCCCAATGTGACAAATTATCTAGATTATGTTGCATATCGTCAACTTGTTCTTTTGAGAGTACGCTATTTGCAATTTTTGTATCGTCAGCAAATTTTGAGATTGTACAGGTGAGACCCTCATCTATGTCGTTGATGTAAATTAGAAAGAGAATTGGTCCTAGTACCGATCCCTGGGGTACCCCGCTACTTACATTGGTCCATTTAGATGCCTTTCCATTGATGACTACTCTTTGCTTTCTGTCGCTGAGCCAATTTTCTATCCATTTCAACACACCGTCTTGTATTCCATGCGCTTTTAGTTTTAGTAGTAAACGTTTGTGGGGAACTTTGTCAAAGGCCTTTTGAAAATCAAGGTATATAATATCTACAGCTTTACTCTCATTGTAGAGGTTGAGGATATTGTGGAAGTCTAGGAGGTTTCTTAAACAGGAACGTTTTTTACGAAAGCCGTGTTGAGTTTCTTTAAGTATGTTATTTTCCTCTAAGTGATTTACGAGTCTGTCTCTTATGACCGTTTCTAGCATTTTACATACAACTGAGGTTAAGCTAATTGGACGATAGTTACTGAGTAGGGATTTGCTGCCTTTTTTTAATATCGGTGTTACGTTGGCTATCTTCCACTGATCAGGCATAGTTCCAGACTGCAAGGATTTATTGAATAGTAATGTCAGTGCTTTGGAGAGCTCATCCTTAGCTTCCTTTAGAACTCTAGGCGAGATTGTATCAGGTCCAGGCGTTTTATTTACCTTGAGTTTATCTAAACAATTCAATACTTCTCTCTCTGTATCGGTGATATTGCTTAGAACATCTGAATTATCAATCTGAATCGGCGATGGTGTAGGGATATCACTGAGGTCTTCTGTTGTAAAAACTGATGCAAAGAAGGTATTGAGGGCATTACTCATTTGTACTTCGTCTTTGGTGTATTCTCCATTTTCATCGACTAACAGTCCAACAGTAGAAGTAACTACTTTTTTCTTTCTGATATAACTATAGAATTCTTTCGGGTTTATTTTACCTTGATTCGCAATATGTAACTCTAGGGTCTTTTTACTTTGCTTAATTAACTTTTTGGCTTTGCGTCGTAGCTCTACAAATTTCACCCGTTCTTCGTCATTTTGTGAGGATTTTAATCTATCATTAGCAAATTTTTTAGCAAGAAGGCAGTTTGAAATATCTTTATTCCACCATTTGGGCTTATTAATATTATTATGGCCTGGACGCCGTATTTTCGATGGTATGCAGTCTTGCACTGCTTTTAGGTAAGTGGTTTCGAATAACTTCCAAGATGTATTTATGTCGTTATTGTTAATTAAAAAGCTCCAGTCAGTTTCTTTAAGTTTATGAAAGTTTGCTTTCCTGAAATTAGGGACTTTTTCGATGCTACTATTTGGTTCGTTACTAGTAAAGTTTAAAGTGAAAGTTATCGTACGATGGTCGCTGTTACTGAATTCATCACCAACATTCAAATTCTCTATTAATTCTTCTTTTGTTGCAAGTACAATGTCAAGAACGTTATTACCACGGGTCGGTGTTCGAACAAATTGATAAAGCGAACTCTCTTGCAAGTTCGTATACAAGTCATGTCCGGAGTGTGAAGTAAGAGTATCGCCCCACTTGGTCACAGGTAAATTAAAGTCGCTAAAAAGTACGGTATCTTGTGAGTTACTTACATCTGCAATTTGTTCGTAAATTTCTCGGTCAGTTTGCACTGATTGAGCTGGAGGTCTGTATATTAACGCAAGTATTATTTTTGTACCTTTATTATTCTTTATTAGCACAAAAGATGTGTCGATGTTCACAATTTGATGTTTTGACAAGAGGGTAGGGTTAAGACTTTATTTGATATAAAGTAAAAAGCCACCTCCATTTCGATTTATTCGGCTTTTCTCAAACATTACATAACCGGGAAGTGAATACTCTGCTACAAAGTCTCTATCTTCTGTATTGAGCCAAAATTCTGTTATGCCAATCACATCATAATTTTCTGTAAACACTAGCGCCTCTAAATCTGAAAATGTATTGCGTATGCTACGAGCGTTTGCATAGACAACCTTTTAATTTGTTATTTTAGAACTCCCGGAACGCTCTTTAATAATATTGTTGGTTCTTGTCGGATCTACATGTATGTTCATGGCTGTCCTCGGTCCTTGCTGTCTTCGGTCCTTATCGCTGGTGGTCCTCGGTTGCCTCTGTTTTTCCTTGGCATTGGATGATTTATGTCACTGCTGCTTCTTCTCGGATGGCGTTTTTTTATCCATGGCTGCGGACTGCTTCGTGTAGGAGACGACCCATGCGTGCTGAACCCACAGGGTTTAGATGAGTGCCATCCTTGCGGAACAGAGTAGGCTGGTTATAGAAATTATCCCAGAGGTTGATGAATTCAACTTCTTCCTTCAGACACAAATATTTTAGTCGGCTATTTGTGCTGAAGGCCTTGTCGTAGAATTTGTCAGGTGCGTCGATCTTGGGGAGAATGCCTGAGATGATGATATTCCTTGACTTGTTTTTGTAGTGCTGGATCATCTTGCGATATTTCTCCATCAACTCTTCAGATCTGGTGCGCATGATGTCATTTGAACCAGCATGGATGACAAAAAGGGTATTTTCGTTTGCATCCTTTGTGGTATCTTCGAAGGCTTCCAACAATGTCGTCCAGTCCAGCTCCTGGGATGCAAATTTGTTTTCGTCGGTTTGGGACTCTGTCGCAGAACTCTTCGACCTGTCCTCGTAGGATGGAATCCCCAACGAGCCTGGTCTCTTCTGGTTCGTCTTCCATCTCTACCAAGATCTCAAATCTGTTTGACATTATGACTGGTAGATGAGACCTTTTCTGCGTTGGTTGTGCAACGTTCCTCTAGTGTAGGAATGATAGTGGTGGATGTATTGGTGGTGGTGATGGTAGTGGTAGTGATGATGGTAGTGGATGTATTGGTGGTGGTAGTGATGATGGTAGTGGATGTATTGGTGGTGGTAGTGATGGTGGTGGATATATTGGTAGTGGTAGTGATGATGGTGGTGGATGCATTGGTGGTGGTAGTAATAGTGATGATGGTGGTGGTAGTGGTAGTGATGATGATGGATGTATTGGTAGTGGTAGTGATGGTGGTGGTGGTGGTAGTGATGATAGTAGTGGTAATGGTGGTGGTAGTGATGATGGTGGTGGATTAATTGGTAGTGGTTAGTGATAGTGATGATGGTGGTGGATGTATTGTTGGGGGTGTTGAATATTGATGATGGTGTAAATGATAAAGCGGCATTAACCCTTTCGTTGCGGGTGACGTTCTGGAACGTCCTGGCAAGTTACAGCAATTTCCAGGCTTTAAAAGCCTGTAAAAACCGTAAAAATCGAGTGTCAGTGGGTGGGAGCGTGAGGGGCCCACCTCCGACCCTCAGAGCAGCGAGCGGCTCACTGAGGTTGACTGTGTCTCGCGTGGGTCTATCTCTGTGTCTCACAACAGTGTAGCCAAGCGAGCGTGTGCTACCAAATAGCGGGATTCCCGCGTTTCACTGGCACCACTGCGGGTGAACCAGACCACATACGGGGCCCGTTCTGGACTCATTTTGAAGCTATTTTCGCCTAGTTTTCGGCAGAATACACTTCATTTAATGTAGATGCTTGATTTATCATTCAGAAGTGCCTGAATATGCCCTAAATAGCCCAAACATAGCCGCAGCCAATGGGTTAAGGGAAGATGGGCCGTTGTTCTGGTCCCCTTTCTTCCTTGTGTTTAGTCCCATTGGTTTTCAGATTTTATGACGTTCGGCCCATTAGTTTGGTGATTTCAAGACCATTCACCTTATTTGTTTGTCAATATTAAGACTGTTTGTTTAATTTTTTTCCTAGCGAGAGATAGCAACCCTGTAATTTAAGTGGAACCGGCTTTCGGCCGGGACATTTTATATCGAAAAATGTACAAATTTATCTTGAAGGAGGGACTTGGGTAGCGTACTTTTATAGTTTGATGGAGGTCTAAGGAGGAAACTAAACAAATTATAAAACAGATATATAAATGAGGAAATAATGGTGTTTTCCCTCAGAGACGTCTTAGATGTATACAAACGTCCCCAGCTCTGATTGTCTGCTGGTGGTGGGTGGTAGTGGGGGTGGTGGAGGAGGTGGTGGGTGGTTTGAGAGGTGGTGGTAGTGGGAGTGGTGGAGGTTGTGGTGGGTGGTTTGAGAAGTGGTGTTGGGGGGTTTGAGAGATGGTGGTGGGTGATAGTGGGAGTGGTGAAGGTTATGGTGGATGGTTTGAAAGATGGTGGTGGGTGATAGTGGGGGTTGTGAAGGTTGTGGTAGGTGGTAGTGGTAGTGAGTAATGATGGTGTTACATGGTTCATGTGCTGGAGGTACTGGTGGTGATACATATAAATATTGATGGCGGTATTGGTGCTGCTGGCATAAAAGATGAGGCTCATAATTATATAAGTGTGTATACCCTCAGAGCCATTCTAGATGTATACAGACGGCCCCAGCTCTGACTGGTTGGGTGGTGGGTGGGGGTTGTAGTGAGTGGTTTTATAGATGATGGGGGTTATGGTGGGTGGTTTTAATGGGGGTAGTGGTGATAGTAATTGGCCACTTGTGAGATTCAGGCTATAAGGTAGTTGGTGCCGTAAACATCGGTATTAAACAGTAATGCAACAATAAAGTACATGTCTAATGGCTAAAATGTATGTTGAGTGTAGTTGTACGTATTTATAAATGTACTACAACTGCATTTTAACTGGTAATTCTGCTAGATATCAATGTAAAAAACTCCAACTTCCTTATAGCCGGAAACTCACAAGTGGTCAATTGGGGTAGTGGAGGTATTGGTGGTGATAGTACAAAGGAGTACAAAGGAGTACAAGCGAGTACAAAGGAAATCAAGCAACAACAGGTCTAGTGACCCTTCTAGGCTGCTTGTCCTCCAAAACACTGAGTATCAAGTGTCCAAACAGTGGTTTAGAGTGGGTAAGGCAACATTGGAAAGGGAACTACTGTACTGCCCTGGAACTAATGTCCGTGGCAGGACTAGGAAGTTAGTAGGGGACATAGGGGTTAGTAACTGAGGGGAGGATAAAATAAAGTTATTCATTTGCAAACGCAGTCAGTCGCGGGTTTGATGCGAGATATTTGTCTAGGCGGAGTTTAAATGAATCAACGGTGCTGCAGTCTATAACGTCTCAGGGAAGCCCATTCCACAAGGTGACAACTCGATTGAAGAAGAAATTCTTAGATTCGTGTGAGTTAAAAGATTTACCAATAATTTTCCAACCGTTTCCCCGCGTGTAATTAGATTGGTCGATAGTGAAGTACTTACTACAGTTCATATTGTCGATGCCTTTGATGACTTTGAACACTTGAATTAAGTCACCTCTTAATCTGCGCTGGGTTAAAGGAAATAGATTTAATTCTCTAAGACGCTCTTCGTATGGTTTGTTCTTTAGGCTAGGTATCATTTTGGTAACTCTATGTTGAACTCCTTCTAGCTTGTTTATATCTTTTTGGTAATAAGGGCACCAGCATTGAACGCAGTATTCCAGAAGAGGGCGGACTAAGGAATTGTAAAGGGTTAGGATAACTTCTTTGGATTTATGCTCAAATGACTTGCCTATAAAGCCAATTATTTTGTTTGCCTTCTTAACAACTTCTGAACATTGTTGACTCGGTTTTAGGTTACTCGATATTGTTACTCCCAGATCGGTTTCTCTGTTTACATTCTTAAGCTGAGTGCCATTCATCGAATAGTTTGCTTTCTCATTTAGGTATCCGATATGTAGTACTTTACATTTATCCGCATTGAAACTCATTTGCCAAATTTGGGCCCAATGTGACAATTTATCTAGATTGTGTTGCATATCGTCAACTTGATCTTTTGAGAGTACGCTATTTGCAATTTTTGTATTGTCAGCAAATTTTGAGATTGTACAGGTGAGACCCTCATCTATGTCGTTGAGGTAAATTTGAAAGATAATTGGTCCTAGTACCGATCCCTGGGGTACCCCGCTACTTACATTGGTCCATTTAGATGCCTTATCGTTTATGACTACTCCTTGCTTTCTGTCGCTGAGCCAATTTTCTATCCATTTCGACACACCGTCTTGTATTCCATGCGCTTTTAGTTTTAGCAGTAAACGTTTGTGGGGGAACTTTGTCAAAGGCCTTTTGAAAATCAAGGTATATAATATCTACAGCTTTACTCTCATCGTAGAGGTTGAGGATATCGTGGAAGAAGTCTAAGAGGTTTGTTAAACAGGAACGTTTTTTACGAAAGCCGTGTTGAGTATCTTTAAGTATGTTATTTTCCTCTAAGTGATTTACGAGTCTGTCTCTTATGACCGTTTCTAGCATTTTACATACAACTGAGGTTAAGCTAATTGGACGATAGTTACTGGGTAGGGATTTGCTGCCTTTTTTGAATATCGGTGTTACGTTGGCTATCTTCCACTGATCAGGCATAGTTCCAGACTGCAAGGATTTATTGAATAGTAATGTCAGTGGTTTGGAGAGCTCATCCTTAGCTTCCTTTAGAACTCTAGGCGAGATTGTATCAGGTCCAGGCGTTTTATTTACCTTGAGTTTATCTAAACAATTCAATACTTCTCTCTCTGTAACGGTGATATTGCTTAGAACATCTGAATTATCAATCTGAATCGGCGATGGTGTAGGGATATCACTGAGGTCTTCTGTTGTAAAAACTGATGCAAAGAAGGTATTTAGGGCATTACTCATTTGTACTTCGTCTTTGGTGTATTCTCCATTTTCATCGACTAACAGTCCAACAGTAGAAGTAACTACTTTTTTCTTTCTGATATAACTATAGAATTCTTTTGGGTTTGTTTTACTTTGATTCGCAATATGTAACTCTAGGGTCTTTTTACTTTGCTTAATTAACTTTTTGGCTTTGCGTCGTAGCTCTACAAATGTCACCCGTTCTTCGTCATTTTGTGAGAATTTTAATCTATCATTAGCAAATTTTTTAGCAAGCAGGCAGTTTGAAATATCTTTATTCCACCATTTGGGCTTATTATTATGGCCTGGACGCCGTATTTTCGATGGTATGCAGTCTTGCACTGCTTTTAGGTAAGTGGTTTCGAATAACTTCCAAGATGTATTTATGTCGTTATTGTTAATTAAAAAGCTCCAGTCAGTTTCTTTAAACATAGCTCTAAGTTTATGAAAGTTTGCTTTCTTGAATTTAGGGACTTTTTCGATGCTACTATTTGGTTCGTTACTAGTAAAGTTTAAAGTGAAAGTTATCGTACGATGGTCGCTGTTACTGAATTCATCACCAACATTCAAATTCTCTACTAATTCTTCTTTTGTTGCAAGTACAATGTCAAGAACGTTATTACCACGGGTCGGTGTTCGAACATTGATAGTGTTGCTGGTGCAGGTGGAGGTATTGGTGGCAGTGATGGTGAAATAATCAGCCAAAGTTGATTTACAACGACGCTAATGTACTAAAAGGGTTAACAATCATTACACCGACTACATAAATGCATATTCATAAATTTGACTATCCGCTTAACTGTGCAATATATGATTTTATAATTTATCGATCAAATTGATAACGTACTTTTTTTTATTAATTACGTATGGGTTTATATACAATATATACTAGATACAGGAACAGTCATTTACTTTTGAAAATATAAAAACCACATAGTAATTACATGTGATTTGCAGCTGAGTATACATGGACAAATACAATACCATAAATAATGATCAAATTATACTGTATTTTTAAGATTGTGGGATGCGTATTATCTTTTCTCTCGTGGAACAAAGGCAACAAGTATTTAAATGTCAACCCTTCTATCTAAAGGTAGCGACATATTTAATTCTGTTATTGCTATCCGACTGTGGCCTGGGAGTTTAAGCTTTCATTCCTCAACACAGAGGATTGTTTATATTTGTATTAGTTTTATTTTTGTCTTTATTGATGGTAGACAGGATACAATCGCTATCAAACTAAAGGGTTACCATAATTAGATTTGTGTGTACCCTTCATTTATCCTTCACCTTAAGGAGGGATAGACGGGTTTCTTTTGCTCATATATATATGTATCTTTTTAGTATTTTCCTTAGTTTCCTCCCTAGACCTCCATCAAGATTTAAAAAAAAAAAAAACCCAAGTTCCCTCTTCAAGATAAATTTGTACATTTTTCGATAGAAAAATGGCCCGGCCTAAGGATGGTTCCTTTTAAAAACAGGCTCGCTATTGCTCGCCAGGAAGAAATCGAAACCTAAATGACATGGAAAGTCTTAATATTGACAGAAAAAGGGGGCAAAAGGTCTTAAAATCGCCAAACTAATGGGCCGAACGTCTTATAATCTGAAAACTAATTGGGCTAAACATGAGGAAGAAGTGTTACCAGAAAAACGACCCACCTTCCCCTAATGGCTTTACTGAGTAATGCAAAGTACATTGAAGCTTTTTAATGGATTTCAATATTCAAACGTATTTATTTATTCTCTTAAACAGTGGGTTTGAATGTGTCACTGGTATTAATATTTTTGTATCACTTTGAATGTAAACATTATCTAAAGATATAAAGTGATGGGGGGGGGGGTTTGAAAACTTCACACCAACTGTATTAAATATAACGATTATATAGTTTTGTATGTCATTGTTTGATTTTGTGCTATGTCATCACTTATTAAGCCAAATCTAGTAAATTATATGCAAACAGTAAAGATAGAGAATTTCAAGTCTTCCTTCCGTCGAGATTAAGACTTTTCATGACAATAGCATCTGGCACCGGTTTTACTATATACTGTATATATATATATATATATATATATATATATACCGGTATGTATATATATATATATATATATATATATATATATATATATATATATATATATATATGATAACATTACATTGGCGGATAATGATCTTAAATGAGGGGATGGTACAACATCTCTCCTTCAAGGTTTATATATTCAATGGTGGAAGGTGGTAGTAATCTCATTACTATGCTTAACACTACACACAAATAAATCAGTAAATCAATCAATAAATAATAATAATAATAATAATAATAATAATAATAATAATAATAATAGTAGTAATAATAATAATAATAATAATAATAATAATTATTATTATTAGTATTATTATAATAATAATAATAATAATAATAATAATAATAATAATTATAATAATAATAATAATAATAATAATAAAAATAATAATAATAATAATAATAATAACATCAACAAACACGGAATCATACTAATACTTGTCCACGATATTTTCGGTCAGTAGATTTATTTGGAAAAATATTCTGGCAGATTTTACCCATACATCTATGTGCATATACCTCATCTTATTTGGCTGAATATATATTATACTTTTATATCTGAATCATGAACACTAATAACGAAATAATGCAAACTAACTTGTGGGTCTCCTCGTTGATCAATGATTGACATAAGGGTTTTAGTCTATTAATCATACTTACAAGCATTTTGTTTTAATAAGTTAAGTTAGATCACCCATTTATATTTAATTATTCGTGGTTTTATAATTTATTGTTATCAATACCGATGATATTGAATTAGTAAATATTCCTTTCGGATTCCAGATGCTTACGAATGAGTAATGGTTCTTTAACGTTTTGTACTGTCACAGAACACCCGTAAATATTTTACTCATAATATCCTTTGTTCATTCATCCAACGAAAGACATCTCGTAGTTCAAAGCATGTATAGTATATCCATTATAATTAGGCCAAAAATATATCGTCAATAACTTAAGCTATAATATAATCGAGTAATTGAGCTAATATTTCTTCCAATTGGAAACAGGTCAACCAGGGAATGGGTGTGGACATTTACAGCCCATTATTTTACCCCTTTTTGTGTTACAGAGTTTAAGCCTTGCGATATCTGGCCTACTTTTTGTGACTAACTATGGTGTGGTAAACCTACCTCTCATGTTCCTGTCCTAATATAGGTGTCAATATTTACCTGCCGAGTGATAGCAAGCATGCAAACTAAGAGAATCCGGAGTTGGCTGAAACATTTCTCTACTGATTTTGTATATAATTATTATCATTATTTGTCTTTATTATAATATATATATATATATATATATATATATATATATTAAGGTGTTGGAGGAGGGGAGTAGTTTTATTTAGCCTGAAGGTGATCTAGAGGGCCACACTATAATAGACCCCCCTGACCTGATGAGCGGTATGTAGTTAAGCCCCAACATGGCACTGCACTCACTAAATGGCCGTCCAATTATCCTGGCCTGTGGCAAAACAAATTCCAGTGAGTGTTATTGCTGTCACTACTGCATTCCCCCTCACCTATCTCTAATATATATCTGTCTATCTGTCTGTCTATCTAGCATCTCTCTCTCTCTCTCTCGCTCCCGCGCTCTCTCTCTCTCTCTCTCTCTCTCTCTCACACACATTTCCCCTCACCTCTGTCTAATATAATTATATGCTTGTATATCTGTCTATCTATCTAGCACCTCTCTCTCTCTCTCTCTCTTACTTTCTCTCTGTTTAATATATCTGCATGAATATCTGTCTATCTATCACGCGCTCTCTCTATCTTTCTAATTAAAAAAAAACATATATATATTATCCATACTACGACTAGTATTACAAAGATTAAATATTAATTCAAAATATTCTATAATAAAGAAATAGACATTATTTGAGGGTAATGAAAATGATAAAATGCTTCAGAAATACAAATAACATATTTGACCCATTTAGATAATTAGCTTTTCTCTCCACTCCAATATATTACCAGATG
>CM064517.1:6344209-6428563 GCA_032716605.1 Paralithodes platypus
GTTCACTGTCAAATATATATGGACGTTTCAAACTGTCCAGGGCTACCTAAAGGAGATGGACCATTAACTTCACTCAAAAGCACTCAACCTTTCAAACATTGACAACCATCCGTTCATTTGTACTATATTAAGGGGAGATGGTCTATTATTCTGGCCCTCCTTCTCTCTCACGTTTAGCCCCATTAGTTTGTAGATTTTATGACTATTCTTCCATTAGTTTGGCGATTTTAAGACCTTTCACCCTATTTCTTTGTCAATATTAGGACCTTTCGTGCCATTTAGGTGTCAATCTTTTCCTGGCGAGCGTTAGCGAGCCTATATTTTTATGAGGAACCAGGAAATTTTTCTACCGAAAAAAGTACAAGTTTATCTCAAAGTGGGGTCTAGGGGGTGTTGTTTGTCATTTTGATGGGGTATAGGAAGAAAACTAAGAAAATAATTAAAACATATCAATTCAATGGTAGCTAAATGGGCCCATCCCCTCTTAACAACATACACTCCACTATCATCAATCCGTTGAGTATTATCGCACTTCTTCTTTCTGTTTGCTGGCTAACATTAGAGGAATTTATACAGCTTAGGAATGACCTCTAGCAAGCAGAGAGCTAAACTATATCTCAAATATCACTTTACTTCCAAATATCCTTAATGATAATTGGTTAATAATAACCAGAATATAATGAAGGAATGCCTCACAATATACTAAATGGTAAATTCAAAAGCACCACTATTCTCATAAGGAGGGATGGGCGTATTTATTTTGCTTATTCATATATTTGTTGGTATTGTTTATAGTTCCTCCTTAGACCTCCATCAAACCTTAAAAAAAAAAAAAACTCTTCAAGATCAATTTGTACATTTTTCGGTAGACAAATTTCCCGGCCAAAGGCCAGGGTTCTTCTTAAAATTACAGGCTCGCTTTCGCTCGCCATGAAAAAAATCGAGACCTAAATGCCACGACAGTTCTTAACATTGATAAGGAAATGGGGCGAAAGGTGATTAGATCTCCAACATAATGGTCCGAACGTCTTAAAATATCAAAACCAATGGGACTAAGCATGAGGGAGAAGGGGGTCTAGCAAACGACATACCTCCCCTTAACAACTACAACCAAACATCCATGTATGCCCCTAACAACCTCCCCTCCTTTACAATTAACTTTATTCAGTATTATGGCCCTCTTTTCCACTATGTATGGCTAACATTAATTAATTTTACACACATTAGGAAAGACCTTAAGCTAATCAAGAACTAAATTATATCTCAAATATCCCTTTTGCACTCACATATCCTTAATAACTTAACAATATCATACAATAATAGCCATAATGGAAGAATGTTTCACAATAATCACAATAGTTAATCCATAAGTACCAGGATTGTCCACCAGTAACGGCCATTCATCCACTTGTACACTTGTATGCCATAGTCTGTAGCTCACTCGTAACAATTCCTGACCCCCTATGTTTTTGTTTATGTTTATATTTATGTTTATGTTTATATTTATGTTTATGTATATGTTTATGTTTATATTTATGTTTATGTTTATATTTGTTTATGTTTATATTTATGTTTATGTTTATATTTATGTTTATGTTTGTTTATATTTATGTTTATGTTTATGTTTATGTTTATATCTATGTTTATATTTATGTTTATATCTATGTTTATATCTATGTTTATATCTATGTTTATATCTATGTTTATATCTATGTTTATATCTATGTTTATATCTATGTTTATATTTATGTTTATATTTATGTTTATATTTATGTTTATGATTATGTTTATGTATATGTTTATATTTATGTTTATGTTTATGTTTATATTTATGTTTATGTTTATGTTTATGTTTATATTTATGTTTATGTTTATGTTTATATTTATGTTTATGTTTATGTTTATGTTTATGTTTATGATTATGTTTATGTATATGTTTATATTTATGTTTATGTTTATGTTTATGTTTATATTTATGTTTATGTTTATGTTTATGTTTATATTTATATTTATGTTTATGTTTATGTTTATATTTATGTTTATGTTTATGTTTATGTTTATGCAATTATAACCATCTGGGTTGATTTATGGATAGACCTTGATTTTCAATAAATAGTATACAGTATAGTTTTGTAGTTGATGCAGATAATTGAATTAATAAATTCGTTTCTAGAGATATACTTCCAGAATTAGAAGTACGGTAGCGAATGCGAAGCACCCGCCATTCAGAGTCCCATTCCTGTTCTGTCCAGCTCTCCAACCCAGGAATTGGCAAATTTTCTCAATTTTTCTTTTACTCAACATGTGAACTCTGGAACTCTCCCTCAATCAATCTTTCCTTCTTAAACTGCTTTAAACTTCGTGTGTCCAGGCATTTTGACCACAACATCCCTTGAATTTGGCTCTCTGTCACTCTTTTGGCTTTGGGGGAGACACTCGTACAAGCAACCTGCCTTTTGTCTCCTTCATACACATAAAAAAAAAGCTGAAGTCCACGAAAATGTATGAGCGTACCACCTGAACAGTATACACTCCACTACAAAACTCCACACCGTCAGCTCTCCACAAAGCCATGGTCCAGTACTCCACCATAATGCTGGCCGCCTATATAACCATTTAAGCAGAAATACCAACACCCGCCTCTTCCATTTGGTTCATTTTTCAGCCCTTTTCATTGTAAGGGGGAGGTAGTCGCATTTCAAAGACCTCCTTCTCCCTCATGTTCAACATATTAATTTTGATATTTTTAGACGTTTGTTCCGTTAGTTTGTCGATTTTGAGACCTTTCCCCTCATTTCATTGTCAATATTAAGACCTTTCGTGCTATTTACGTGTCAATTTTTTTTCCCGGCGAGCTATTTCGGGCCTGCCATTTTAGAAGGAACTGGCCGAAATGTACAATGTTATCTTGAAAGGGGGTCTAATGGGTGTTTTTTTAAACTTGATGGAGGTGTAGCGAGGAAACTAAACACATGAATGAATAAATATACATACATATACAGTATATATAATTATATACTGTATATATATATAGAGAGAGAGAGACAAACAAAAATAGCCACTACCCCCTTATATGAAGTGTCAATACCTACTATTCCGAGTTGTTTGGTTAGCACCTTCAGCTTGATAACGTATTAGTTACCGTTACCGTTAGACGATTTTCTTTACCTTATAATCTACCGCTAGGACTCAAAGGGGTAAATATAATCTCAACATACCAACTGGATAACATAGGTCCTTTCACAATGAAACAACAACATTCCTTTTATAAACTTAAAGAAACTACTCACCTCTCACTAGATCCCTAAACCCATTTAAACCCTTCGGTAGTAAACCTCGAGATATTCATTACATAACCCAACTCCCTAAACCTCACTCTGGTCTCATGTTTCACTCCCCTACCCTCCCTGCCATCCCACTACCTTCAACCACATTCCTGTAGCTACCTAAAGGGGAGCCACCAACACCCCAGTCGCTGCCCCCACACACACCATACACCAACACCAGAATAATAGGGAACTCTGGAACACCTATACACTGTGACAATTATCTTCTATACAGTAATACCATATAATATAAGGGGTTGTAGCACAATTGTGAACAGTAACGCATGGACTCCCACACCCTCTCCACTATAACACCCGAATATACTGCATAGGAGACAACAGCCCACCTGTATACTGAAACAAAAACCCTCTCTACAGTAACACCACAATAACTAGATAACTGTTGATCACCTATATACTGCAACTCTGCACATTAACACATGGATAATTAAACTCTACGGGGAACTATCGTAACACTTGGCCGGAAAGTTGGCATTAACTGTGGTGGTGTTGTAATGGTTTAGATGCTTATGTTCTGGGTGTGCTGTCCCGAGTTCGAATCACGGGAGGACAGTATGCTTTCATTAGTCTATTCAAGTGCATTGGGGTTTGTAATGGATGATTAATGTTAAGGACGGGGTGTTACTTATACCCATTACCAGAGAACTTGACAGAAATCGCGACCCCCTAAAGTTTTATATCTCAAAATATATACATAAATAAATAATTAATAAAATAAATATATATGTAAATAAATTAATATATAATACAACAAATATACATGAGAGTAATTGAGCTGCATTTGTGATTATTTGGGAAGAGTCTAGCAGGGAAGAAGTGTGGAATATTACAGCCAGTTAGATCAAGCCCCTTCTGAGTCACAAAAAGATCAGGGATCAAAATTACTGTCAAGTTCGCGGGTGCCGTGCATATTAACCCTTTGTGTACCAGCGACGTCTTCATTATTGGATTTCAGCTACATCTAGACGACTTTATGAAGCTTAGGAAGGATATATGGTAGGTAAAAGGAGGAATTGAGAGAGTCTGTAGCCTCTTAGCCCCTTTAGTGTCATGACGTATTTTGACAGTTTGTTCTGACTATCATTAGAAGATTTTATACAGCTTAGGGAGGATCTGTGTGAGTTAAAAAGGTAAAAACTATATCAAGTCAACCCCTGACTTCCATATACCCTCTCTAATCTGAATAAAATCGTCTAATAATTGCTAGACAATATAAAAGGAAATGTGTCTTAGATCCTCAAGGGCTGAATACAATCTTCTAATAGTTTCCAGAATATAATGAAAAGGACGTCACCGGCACTGAAATGGTTAACCCTTTCAATATTATACCACGTGTTGACTGCTTACTCTGGCTTTTATCAAACGACTATATACAGCTTAAGAAGTATATGTGGGAATTAAAAGGGTAAAAACTATCTCAATTAACCCTCTGACTTCCATAAATTATACCCTCCCTAATCTGAATAAAATTGCACAATGACAGACAACAAAAATAAGGTGCCATCATATGTTGAAAGGGGTAACTTGTGACATAAGAATATACGACGCTCATAAAAGTATTCAACCATACGTAATGTTCCTGTAAACTTTGAATACAACTCAACAGTAGGCTATATCCATAATAAGTAGAGCACGTGGTCATAAACAAAATATTATTTATGCTGGAGTTTAAAAGAAATGTTACACAAATGTGTAAATATCATATACTAATGGTAAATTACTTGATCGCTTGGTGTACACTGAATTGCGCATTACCACATCGCTCATTTATATAGCTTTGCTCTTTGGAGCCTGTGATGCGTTCGATAATTAACTTGTTACACAGGAGTAACTTTCTAAGCTAAATGAAATATTTTACCAGTATCCAAATAATCTGTAGACATCGAATTGATGAAACTGCAATTCTCTCATAATACCTGATCATTGAAATGAGTAGACCAAATTATTTTCCCTTGCCACTAATCAGAATAAAATACAGATAGATTTTTGCCGTTAAGCGATCATTTATAATTTATTTTTATATTCTCACTTCCACCTTTTTTTGTGATGGGGTGAACCCAATAACACCACTGGGCCGCCGCTTCCGCCTCATATCTTTAAGGCCGCTCTATTGCACGTTTGATTCCACTTATACGTTTCTTTTTGGCGTTCTAATCATGGGTGGTCTTTCTCGGGTCGCCTTCCCCCATCCCTCCATTACCTTGGCGATTATAAGACGCTTCACCCCATTCAGGTGTCGATATTCTCCTGGCGATAAGCGAGGCTGCAATATATGGAAACCGCCCTTTTCTTATCCAAATATGTTCAAATTTACCTTGAAGTTGGGGAGGGGGATTTTTAGCCTAGGGAGTCGGGATATTTGTCTTAGCTTGAAGGGGTCTAGGAGGCAAACTAAAACAAAACAAAATTAAAATTAAATGTCAGCCAATGACACCGATCTGCCGCTTCCGCCTCATATCTAAAAGGTCGCTTTATTGGATATCTCGCTAGTTTTATCTTTTTGTTTTACGTGCACTATTTTGCATATCTATTTATAGTTTCTGGGTGTACTTTGTTTAGATGGATGGGCTCAATAGTTGGTAGAATTTTACTGAAGGAGCACGCATTTGACAGGTACCACCACGTACTTATTAAGAGATTTAATTTAGGTGTCCACGCATCCATCAACAACCTACATCGTTTTCTGGTCTGATAGGCTACGAGTTATAGAAACGATTTAATATTAATAATACTATATACAATATAAAGATGGCTCGGTGGAAAAGTAGCGTTCGTGGGAGAACTAACGTCGAGCGCCGTAACAACAAACCGACAATCGGAATAGGCGGAACACTCCTGATTGTCGGCCCAAACGCGCTTCTTTATTCTCGTCGGAAACCACATTAAAACGTTATTAACGTGTCTTCATTGTTTTTTTTTAGTGTTTCGTACACCAGAAAATGGTCTAGCTTTGTGTTGGATGCGTAGAAACGGAAAACAATTTTGTATTAAATCCTTGGTGGTACCTGTCTATAGTTAGATAATAAACTGCTGACTGTATTTCGGCTTCATGGATTGTTGTATGTTGTAAAAACATATATCCAAATTATACATGAATTGTCACGATTGTACACTCGGATACCATTGTCTCTAGCCCAATCATAAATATTCGTGGATCTCATATATATCTAATTATGGAGGTATGTATATCTGGAAACGAATTTATGAATATAATTAGCCATACATCAACTACGAACCTATATATATTATTTGTTGAAAGCAATGTATTTCCAAAAATCAATCCAGATAATTATAATTATAAGACAAACAAAGGGGCCCGGGCCCACACATTTGTATGAGTGGGCCAGAGACTATGGTATCCGATTGTACCGTACAGCGTAAATAGCAAAAACACACAAGTCTACCTTCAACCATATTAGAAAACAGAAACCTTAGAAAAAAAAAAAAAAGGAAAACGTATTATTTCCTCGGTCACAATTAAGGGGAGATGGGTATTTTTCTGGTCCCCGTTCTTCCTCATGTTTAGCCCAATTAGTTTTCAGATATTAAGATGTTTGCCCCAATAGTATGTAGATTTTAAAACCATTCGCTCCATTTGTCAATTAAGACCTTATGTGCTATTTAGGTGTCGATATTTTTCCTGGCGAACAACAGTGAGCCTGTAATTTTGAGAGAAACGGCCTTCGGACGGAAGATTTTTCAACCGAAAAAATTACAAATTAATCTAGAAGAGGGATCTAATGGATGTTTGTTTGTTTTTAATTTGATGGAGGTCTGAAATTTAAATCATCATAAATATATGAAATAATCAACTTAAAATAGACCCTCTCCCTTTAATCACCTAAGAAACACCATGAGGCAAGCAAAATACCAGCCTGTCATTTTTTGGGCAAGAGTAGTATTATGTACACAGGCCAAATAGATGTGCAATTGATACCTTTTATGTATTAATTAGCATTACTTTGCGTAGTTTCCGTTCCATCTGCTTTTTTAGTCAGTAAAAAAATAAAACAAGGATTTCATAAACTATCAACCTTTCTTGATTTTTAAGCCAGCATAGCCTACTGTATGTCAAGAATAACGTCGGGACTGGAGCCCCTTTTCGAAAACTCCAGTCCCTCTACTGACGCCGACAAGCAAACAGCCGACTGGATGTGTTAAGGGGCTAGTGGCTAGATTTTTGGTCTATTAATTCATTTATTCATATATATTTTAACTTTTCTCGCTAGACCCCCATCAAGCTTAAAAAAAAAAAAAAAAAAAATAGAACCCCTTTCAAGAACCCTTTTCCTTCTAAAATTGCAGACTTGCTATTGCTTGTCTGGAAAAAATCGACACCTAAATGGCACGAAAGGTCTTAATATTTACAACAAAATGAGGCAAAAGATCTCAAAATCATCAAACTAACGGAACAAACATCTTAAAACCTCAAAACTAATATGCTAAACATGAGGGAGAAGGGGGTCCAGAAAAAGCGAATACCTCCCCCTTAGCAAACAGTAGCCTGGAAACCTCGGATAAAGTTGCCCGTACATAAATCAAAAGACCAAAGCTTTAACAACTGTGTCTATTAATTGGAGACCTAGTTTGCAACAGGTCTAAGTGATACCAACGTTTTGTTTGTAACTTATGATTTGGGGAGATTGTAGGCGCCAATCAAGCAGGGCAGTACCCAGGGGAGGCCACATAGGCATATGATATGGAGTTGCTGGAACTCCAGGTTTCATTTGCCTGGCTTCGCTACTCCCACTGTTTCTATTTGTGCCTCACCTACACAGAGAGTAATCCAGCTAACTATCACAAACTCTTCCTCCTCCTATTCATTTCACTACACACAAACCAGAAATGTTTCCAAAACATCTAAATTACCTATATGTATCTTGATTTTGACTCTGTCACTCTTTCAACCTTTGGGGAAGACACTTGTTACAGGCAGCTAGTGCCTCTTGTATCCTTCATACACATATAGAAAATAATAACTAGGGTTGACCTCGCTATATTTGTAACTGGATGTGTAGGCTCCGCATAGTTAACCCCTTCTGTACCGGCGACGTCCTTTTCACTATTTTGGCAGCCATTAGACGATTTTATTCAGCTTAGGAAGGACGTCTACTTACTATAAGACATAGATGCAGAATATCTCAATTAATCCTTTTAGCTACCATATATCCTTCCTAAGCTACATAAAGTCGTCTAATTGTAGCTGAAATCAAATACAAAAGACGTCACCGGTACAGAATGGGTTAGCAACAAGGTGCCATCCATAATTTGCAACAGGTACCTGAAGAGCACCAAAGGCCAAATTTTCAACAGGTTTTGAGCCCACGTTTGCAACGGAGACTCAGTAAAAAAAAAAATGCAACAGATTGCAGGACAGTAAAAGAGCCATTGCAAGTCAACACTAGGAAGTAACGAACAACATAGGAGCTGTAAACCTGCACAGGAACACCACCTTTATTGACCCTTCGTCAAGAAGTAAGGAAGGGTCTACTTCAAAGGCCTCGAATTGATTCTGCATGGGACACCTTCATCGTCAAACAGACATAAAGCCATCTCGACCTCGCTCCTCAAAGCCTGGGTTTCCCTAGAGGGAGTTTCTGGTCAGCAGAACTAGATAACATAGCTATATGTTAATATCCTTATTCACTGCCTGTATGTGGATATGCATTAACTTCACTCTTCGCATGGTTTATAAGTATATACTGTATATATTTAAATTATATATATATATATATATATATATATATATATATATATATATATATATATATATATATATATATATATATATATATATATATATATATATATATATATATATATATATATATATATATATATATATATATATATATATATATAATCTAAGGTCTGTCATTTAAACTATAACTACAGGAAGGAAGGAGATTGGCGTCTCCACGATAAATTGTAAAGGAACCTTATCTCTTTAGAATTTCGACCTAAAATATTTTCCGTAGATTAGAATGATGACACAGTTGAACACGGTGAAGAGCCTGTACACTACTTCCTTTCTCTGCTGAAAATGGTGAAGCAGATGAGAGTGAAAATTTACTGGGATACGCTACTTAAAATAATGAGAAATTCTGAAGGTACTAGTAAAAGCTGAGAGAGATTGACATAATGAGAATGGTGAGGCCATTAGCTAATAATAAGTTGTCTTTCCCTTTTCTTCTCTCTATACTCCGTTGCTGATTACCAGGATAGAAATTGTCATGCCCTTATTTTGATTACTGAACTGTGGCTTAACCCTCTCAATATCATGGTGTCTCTCCAGTTAAGGGGAGATTTCTACTTGAATTTTTTTTTCTGGGCCCCTTTCTCCCTTATGTTTAGCACCATTGTTTTTGAGATTATAAGACGTTCGCCCAATTAGTTTGGCGATTTTAAAACCTGTCACTACACTTCCATCAATTTTAAGATTTGTTGTGCCATTTAGGTGTAGACTTTTGATGGCGAGCGATAGCGAGCTTGTAATTTAAGAGGAACCGGCCTTTGGCCGGGACATTATTCTACCGAAAAATGTAAAAAATTATCTTGAAAGGTGGTCTAGGGGGTGTAATTTTAAGCTTGATAGAGGTCTAGGGAACAAACTAAAATCCTCCTATTAACCCTCTCAGGCTCACGGTTGCCATGTTACTATCTAGCGAAGTAGTCTATTTAAATATGTAAAACAAAGGCTAATCTACCTTTCTAAAATCCTTTTTTTCACTGCACGGTCCTTTGAAAACCTCAGGAGTTTAAGGCTAACTAAAGAACACTTTCAAAATTACTTGGGGGTAATTTCCGCTATATAATATGCCAGTGAATATGCGATTCGCGTCCTGCGTGAGAAAGGGTTAATCTTTGTAAACATTATAGCCGATTTTATGCAGCTTAGGAAAGACTTCTAGTAATCGATGGAGTAAACCTGATCCTAATTTATCCTTTGAATTCAAGATACTTCCAAAACAAAAAATCAAATTAAAGCCAAAATATAGTGAATGAAAGCGTCCCTGTAGTCTGAGTAGTCTGGAAAGGTGAATTATGGTCGATGGATTATACATATTCGAAAAGGAAATTATTTACGTGAAGCACAGAGGAAGAATCTGTATGGATCAAGAGGGTAAATACTATCATAATTAACCCTGCCTCAACTTATCTACAATCTTAATATATTCGTTTGACAGTAACCCGATAAAAGAGATAATGATTTATAGAATACTGAAAGGATTTAGGGGGGATGGTTCACATAATGGTTGATTGTTTTAATGTATTTATTATTTTTCTAGTTTCGTCCCTAGACCTCCATCAAACTTAAGAAACAACCCTAGTATCCCCTCTCAAGGTATATTTGTAAATTATTCGGTAGAAAATGTCTCGGCCGAAGGCCGATTCCCCCTAAATTATAGGCTTGCCATCACTCGCCAGGAACAAAATCGACACCTATATGACACAAAATGTCTTAATATTGACAGAGAAAAGGGGCGAAAGGTTTTAAAATCGCCAAACTAATGGGGCTAAGCATGAGGGAGAAGGGTGTCCCGGAAAACCGACCATCTCCCCTTAAAACTTTGTCCCATGAACCATTCTTAACAAAGAATTGTGCAGTGGACAAGAGTACTCTAAAACACCAGTCATCATCTAATGTGAACTCTCGAACAGCACACACGAGAATATTGGGTATAAAATTATGAAGACAAAATAATTCAGTTCTAGATATCTCTGGAAAGTTAACCCTTTGAGTACCAACGACGTGTGTTATATATTATTTTAGCTATTTTTAGACGATTATGCAGCTTAAGAAGGATTTGTGGAAGCTAACAGTGTTGGTTTAGATAATTTAAAATCTTATTATAGATAGAGGTCCTTCCTAAGCTGAATAAAATAATTTAATCATTGCCAGAATATAATTAAATGGATGTCACCGGTACTGAAAGGGTTAACACCATGATATATGTTCAATTCAAGAGTGTACAACCTCGTTAATAATTCGTACCTTTCCTCAATCATTATATTTTAGGTTAATTATCTCTCCAGTGTAATGAATAAAATACGACTTGATTTCCCAGGATAGAACATATAATAAAAATAAGAAATGCATCCCCAAATACTGAAAGCGATAATTACTATTGGATTATATGGGTGTATATACCAATGTAAGTTAATTAGTGTTGCAAGCCATTTGTGACCGCCTACGCAACAATTATACGATGGCAAATTTAATCAGGGAAGTAGTGGCGAGTATTATTATAAAACTTAAACCTCTAATACGTTATTTATATGCATCGTATATTTAGATTGATTGCAATGTGTGTGTGTGTGTCTGTCTGTGTCTGTGTGTCATTGTGTTAAGTGTATAAGCCTATATGTGTATACAATTTTGCTGTATATGCATACATACACATATTTTTTTTTCTTGGTGTGACTGTGTAGTGTGTGTGTGTGTTTGTGTGTGTGTAATAGTAGTAATATGTGTATGTGTGTGTGATAATAATAGTGTGCGTGTGTGTGCGTGTACAGTATTCCCGTGTCTATGTGTGTGTATTCTCCCACTACTACAAGTAACACACCAGTTGCACATGAATGCGTCACTGAGTTTGGCATCATGGGAGGGTAGCCATACATGACGGCGGCGTGCGTTACGGAGCGAGTCAACAGAACGCTTCCGGTCCCCTAACCCCCCCCCCCCCCCCCCAACCCCCTACCCCCTCATTCATTTGTGAGCCCAGTTAAAGTCTGGACCCCTTTCTCCCTCATGATTATCTCCATTAGTTTTGAGATATTTAGACGTTCCCAAATAAGTTTGACAATTATAAGATTTTTCGCCCATTTGTTTTTGTATCAATATTAAGACCTTTTGTGCCATTTAGGTGTCAATTTTGTTTTCTTTTGCCCAATGTTTTTGTTAATATTAAGACAGTTTGTGCCATTTAGGTGTCGATTTGTTTAGGCGAACGATAGCCAACCTGTGGGAAATGTTCTTCCTAAATATTTACTAATTTATCTCGAAGGGCGATCTTGTGTTTCTTATTTTCTCTCTCTCGTTCTTTATTGATCATATATAATTATATTTATGTATATATATAGTTTTAGCTACCCCCCTTCCCCCCTCCCAAATAAATAGACCAAATGATCAACAGACAGACAAATAAATAAACAAATGATCGACAGACAGACAAATAAACAGACAAATGATCAACACAGACAAATAAACAAACAAATGATCGACAGACATACACATAAACAAACAAATGATCGACAGACATACACATAAACAAACAAATGATCGACAGACAGACAGATAAACAGACAAATGATTGACAGACAGACAGTTAAACAGACAAATGATTGACAGACATACACATAAACAAACAAATGATCGACAGACATACACATAAACAAATACATGATCGACAGACAGACAGATAAACAGACCAATGATTGACAGACAGACAACTAAACAGACAAATGATTGACAGACAGACAAATAAACAGACACAAAAACAGACAAATGATCGCCAGACAGACAAATAAACATAACCAATAGGCCCAATGATCGACAGACAGACAAATAAACAAACAAATTATCAACAGACAGACAAATAAACAGACACATGATCGATAGACAGACAAATAAACAAAACAAACCAATAGACCAAATGACATACAGACAAACAAATAAACAAACACACAATTGACAGACAGATAAACAGACAAACAATCGACAGACAGACAAATACAGACAAATTATCGACACAGACAAATAAAGACAAATGATCGACAGACAGACGAATAAAAATACAATTAAACAAACAAATCATTGACAGACATACAGATAAATAGACCAACATCCAGCCAGACAGATTGGACGGGTGGTGGTCGAGTGGTAACATATTGAATGTTTCGCCTCCTGTCCATGCCTCCGGGCAGCCTGCTGCCGCTATTCTGACTTTCTCTTTTCAGCACTTTTATCAAATATCGGGAATTTAGAAGATACAACACGCATTTCTTGTTCCGTTTTCTGGCTATTATTAGAACATTTTATTCAGATTAGGAAGGGTGTACGGAAGTCAGAGGGTTAATTGAGTTGTTTATCTTGGTTTTGATTTTAGGCTATCATTCGGCATTGTCTTCGCAATCATTATAATTTGCACCCGTATTATAAAGACATTTTGAATTTTGATGCAGATAATCTTGAGAAATATATCATTAAATACTATAAAATATACATCTGATCCAACAAAATAATATGAAACCTTGTACCGGAGAAGGTAATATTATTTATTTATACATCAATATTATTTAACTCTTTAGTGTAGCTATTACCTTTTCTTCATTATTGAACTGCTTAGTATTTACGGTATATTTCTATTAAATTATTATATTTAATTTATCAATAAAATATTAATATATTATACAATATTTTTCTATTTATCAACTTGTAAATTTTCAGTAATTGTTGTGTCTTTTCACTTTTATAGTTATATATATATATATATATATATTATATATATATTTATTATATATATATTTATATATATATATATATATATATATATATATATATATATATATATATATATATATATATATATATATATATATATATATATATATATATATATATATATATTGTATATGTTATTAGGGGTTCGTTCCGTACGGGGAACCCCTATTGTAATCATTAAACCTGGGTTTTCATCCAAATTCTTCTTACGCGCCGGTTTCGACGCAATAACTCCAGAACCGCTTTTTGGATCGGGATCAAACTTTCACAAGAGGTGCGTTTTTGTATTGGGCAACTTTTGATATGCTAAACATCCGGCATGGCAGCCAAACAGGTCCGTGGCAGCCGATTTTCCGAAAACCTTGACGCCTAAATACCGTCTCTCCCACTCACAGGAAACGACTAGGCTTTGGCATACGCACTCCCCTACTAATGCTGGAGCAAATTTTATGGAGAAGGTTTTACTTTTGCACGTGGGTTTTTTTCCAGCAATCTTGAAAAAAACTCTAATTCCACTTAAAATTCCACATCTTGAAAACTACGCCGATGATCAAAGCCATGCTTGCGTAGTTGGGTGAGGCTCGTGATTCCGAACGTTTTGATACAAAAAAATATATAAATGGGTGGAATAGTTTGGCCGCAGCATTGAAAACTGTCTATTCTGTCCGCTCTCAACCCTCCAACTATTGTCCAATTGCTCTTATCTCTTGTCTTTCTAAAGTTTTTGAAACTATTCTTGCTTCCAAATTTCTTAAGCATTTCTCTTCTCATAATCTGCTCTCAGATCGCCAGTATGGCTTCCTTAAGGGTCGCTCTACTGGTGATCTTCTTTCATATCTTACTAACTCTTGGTCATCCTCCTTCCGGGACTTTGGTGAGACTTTTTCTATTGCACTAGACATATCGAAAGCCTTCGATAGAGTCTGGCATAAATCTTTAATTTCTAAACTACCCTCCTTCGGTTTCTATCCCTCCATCTGTGCCTTTGTCTCTAATTTCCTTTCCGGCCGTTCCATAGCCGCGGTTGTGGACGGCCATTGTTCACTTCCTCACCCTATAAACTCCGGTGTTCCTCAGGGCTCTGTCCTATCTCCTATTCTCTTTCTAATTTTTATAAATGAACTCCTTAACTGTACCTTAATTCCCATCCATTCATACGCAGACGACTCAACCTTACACTACTCCATTAGTTTTTCAGAACGCCCCAGCCAGCATTCCCTCAACGACAAACGTAATGAAGCCATAGAACTCTTAAATTCTGATCTAAATACTATTTCCAATTGGGGCAGAGAAAACCTTGTTAACTTTAATGCTTCCAAAACCCAATTTCTCCATCTATCTACCCGTCAGGATCTCCCAGCGGACTATCCCTTATTCTTCAACAATACAAAAATCAACCCTTCATCTTCTCTCAATATTCTTGGTGTCTCTTTTTCTTCTGCTCTCATTTGGAAGGACCATATTACCAGTCTTGCTAAGGCAGCCTCCGAGAAGCTGGGTGTTCTCAACCGCCTTAGGGGGTTCTTTTCCCCTGCACAGCTTCTTGCTCTGTACAGGGGCATAGTGCGCCCTTGTATTGAGTATTGTTCACATGTGTGGGGAGGTTCCTCTCACACCGCTCTCCTAGACAAAGTTGAAAGGAAGGCCTTTCGTATCATTAACTCCCGTCCACTCACCAACTCTCTGCAATCTCTCTCTCTCCGCCGCAATGTTGCATCTCTCTCGCTATTCTATCGCTACTATAATAATCAGTGTTCCTCAGAGCTATCCCAGTGCATACCACCTCCTTTACGTAGGGCACGTGGTACCCGTCTTGCAACTCAATCCCACCCCTACTCTGTGCAACTCTCCAACCCAAGAAACGTTACTCTCAAACTTTCTTCTACTCAACAGCTGAGCTCTGGAACTCTCTCCCAGAATCAGTCTTTCCCTCTTCCTATGACTTAAATTGCTTCAAACTCCGTGTGTCCAGGCATTTTGGCTCGAACGTCCCTTGATTTTGGCCCTGTCACTCTTTCAACTATGGGGGAGGCACTCGCTATAGGCAGTTATGCCTTTTGCCTCCCTCAATCACATAGAAAAAAAAAAAAAAAAAAAAAAAAATCTTAAATTACTTTAAAACTGCATTCGCTACCCACACAAAGTTTACCGTCTACAGTCTATAGGCTTCCACGCATCCCCCAGTTTTGCTTAATAACATAATCTCTTTATTATTCAGATCTATAATTTTTTGTGTATTTAACTCTCTCAAAACAGTTCGAGTCCCTACGAATTCCAGCAATTATTTAGCCAACCTACCTATACATACCTACCCTACCAAATATTAATGATAAATTCAAATTTATTTTTGGTGAATGACAGAGTATTGGCTAAGGTGTTTAACAATTCCTCCCTTTGCCAAATGCTTAGTTTAATAACAATGATATGTACCTTTAAAGTTTTGGCAATTGCCCGTGTGACTCGTATTTTAACCCTCCTAAAGTGTTACCAACCGCTAGATCCTTTCTCAAAAGTCGCTAGCATGTTGCTACATAGCCAAACAATGTTAAGATAATGCTGCAATTTCTAAAGAGTTTTGGTTTGTTTGTTTTGCAAATTTTACAATGTAGTATGACTAGAATGTCTGAAATTTTCAAATTATCCCTAGTAAATGTCTCTAGATATAAAAGAAATGGCTGCTAGATTGAAGTAAATAGCTCTACATTTAGCGGTAATATGTAGCTTTACAACTGGCAACACTGCAACCACCACCTCCCTCCCACCCTCCCAGTATGTCTCCACAAAATACCGCTAGATCCTTTTTCAAAAGTCGCTAGCATGTTGCTACATAGTCAAACAATGTTAGAATAATGCTGCAATTTCTAAAGAGTTTTGGTTTGTTTGTTTTGCAAATTTTACAATGTAATATGACTAGAATGTCTGAAATTTTTAAATTATCCCTAGTAAATCTCTCTAGATATGAAAAAATGGCTTCTAAAATGAAGTAAATAGCTCTACATCTAGCGGTAATATGTAGCGATACAACTGGCAACACTGCCTAGCCCTTCCTTCTTACCTCCCTCCTCCCTCATCTAGCAGATGTATCAACAACCACTCTAGTGAACTTTCGGTATTTAGTTTATTCAGCTTAATACTATTTATCCATATAAAATAGAAACCTATCACGATTGTTGTCTAATACAACAATAGACAATGCTATTACATATTATTTGAACATGATGTCGAATTTAGCAGTTGCTGTTTACCTTGAACAGTAATGACAGAACCGAAAGCTTCTCTTGCCGTGTAGTACTCAAAGAAAGCAGGGGTACTTAAGCCGGCCCATACCGAACTGTTATACCAAGTCAGAGATGCAGAGGTAACTTTCACAATGCATTATAACCCTAGACAGACACCAATATACCACTAAATCAGACAAATATCACTACAAAAAAGATACAAAAATATTATATTTATGTCCTAGGTATTTGAAATTGTGCAAATGAGTAAAATCCATTATGATATAATGATAATGGGATTGATTAGTATCTGGCAACAGTGTTGCAATATAATTTTCTGAACGTATGCGAACTTCGGAGTATTTATCCCATTAATATACACATCTATCACTATTTAAATTTAATACAACCATACACAGTGCTATTACATATCATTTGAACATAATATAGGATGCTCTTTCCTTTAAACCATTTTCTATATCTATTCACGAAAAATAAAGGCCTAGCCTAGGCAGCGCTACCGGTAGGTACGAATTTATCAGTTCGAATTTTGATTGAGAGTGGGATTAGGCCTAGGCCTAGCCTAGGGCTTAACATGGGATACTGTTTGGGGGTTGGGAATAGACTCAGGCTGCTTTTGGCCTAATTAGGTAAAAATAGTCAAATCGAGACAATTGCACAGCCAACATAGGCTAGCCTATTTGGTAAACCTGACTTTTTGGACTGACAGCGATTTCAGTAAGTTTTATTTTGTGTTTTGTAATTTTTCCTTCAGATATAGTGTTGTTTTATACTGAAGAGGAGCGGAAATGAGTATTTACCCATTATCCAACATTCTAAAAACACGCCCCCTACTAGTGGGGAGGGCTATAAAGTTCAGGGAAAATGAGGGGTTAAAAGCGTAAAAATACAATAATATAGCGTTTTGTATCAAAACTTGGCTCGGGTTTTCCCAAATTGCAAACCCATACAACCTCATTTTGTGAATACCCGAGCCAACTTTTGACGAAAGCTGGCTCGGATTTCACGGGGTGGAGTGGGTAGCCTAATATTTCATGTTATAAAAATAGTCAACTTTGGGAAGACATTAGCCTAACCCAAAAACCTTACCTAACCTATCCTAGTATTATGGGTGGGGGCTGCTGCCCCCACACCCCCGCTGGTTGGGTTAAACTTTTTTTTTTTTTTTTTTTTTTTTTAATGTTCTAGGCTATTAGCCTAACCTAACAACCTTACCTAACCTAACCTAACCTAGTATATGGGTGGGGGCTGCCGCCCCCACACCCCCGCTGGTTGGGTTACTTTTTTTTTGTTTTTTCTTTTTTTTTGTATGTGCTATTAGCCTAACTTAACAACCTAACCTAACCTAACCTAGTATTGGGGTGGGGGCTGCCGCCCCCACACCCCCGCAGGTTGGGTACTGGCTGAAAAACTTATTGTTTTACAGTAGCCTAGGCCTATACATGTATTTTAGCGTTTTTTTTTGTTCTCCCTTATAATACATTTCAGCTCTTAATGCCATACATAGCAATGATGTATATGCTCTACCGGACCTATTAGGACTAAACAAATCGATGGGCTAACTGTCGGTCCAAAGCATCAGTATAACCGCCTATTTATAGGCTACCTTTCATTACTGCAGTTAAGCACAAACTTATTTTACAATGCAAAATAATGCATGAGGAGGGTTGGGTAGGCCTATTAGTATTTTGTGAAATAACTTAAATTAGGTTTGGCTATAGTATACTTCATTAGGTTATTAGGCCTATGAGAAAACAGGCCTAGGCCTAGCTTAATTTTATTTCACTGCTCAACATATTTCTTTTTTTTTTTGCTGTTGAGCTCTGCATAGGGCTATATTCAGGTAGGCTTGGGTTTTAGGCTAGTAAAATTGCATTAGGCTATGCTACATATTTTACTTCTATTGGAAAACACAGGCCTACACAATAGTACACATGTTAAAGAATTTAGGCTAGCCTACCACAATTTAGCCTTTACTGAAAGAACAAACAAAAATAGGCTAGGCTAATTGCAGCTAAATAATTTAGCCTAGCCTCCACAATTTAGCCTAGACTGAAAAAAAAAAAAAAATAGGCTAATTACAGTTTTGGTAAGAGTTGTAGTTGTGGACATACCAAAAGCTTTGTTTATATAGCCTAGTCGCACGCTCGCAGTTAGGCCTACCTTCGCTTCTAATTTAACTGCTGGGGTTAACTTGGTAAAGCCACCATCAATCCGCCGGCCGGTAACAAAACAATTTACCCAACACCTGGCCGTAGGATACAATAATGGGTTGAAGGAGCTTTATCTCCCTATGACTTACTGTATTGTCATCATCATCTATATCACCAGCAGGGGCAAATAACCACAGTCAAATTAGACGCGTATGTAACTGCGAGTGTGCGACTACGTAAATAAAGGGGACGATAGACCCGCTAACACAACTCTTAACGCATTTTTTCCTAATGTATCAGATTTTTTTATATTTATGACCTCAACAGTTAAAAGATGACAATTTTATGGTTTATTTTAGGCTATACAAAAACATTTGCTTTGTAACTTAGATACTCATATTCATGCTTATAATTGCAGTACGAGTGGGTTTTTTCTTTTTATATGTAGGCCTAGGCTAAACAAATATTAGTTTTTGTTTTATAGGCTAAACTAGGCTGAATTTATGCTAATACATATTAATTGGAGGGAGCAATCTGTCAAGGAATAGCCTAGATGTGAAAATTTACAGCCAATTTGCTCTAGCCCTTTTTGAGATACAGAGGTTAGAGATCGTTGGATACAATAATATGTTGAGGGGGTCAATCACCCCCCATGACATATTGTCATCATCATATATATTGCCAGCAGGGGGCAAATAGCCTAGGCCTAGCCTAACTACAAAACAAAATCGCCGTCAAAATAGACGCGAACTTATATTAACTACGGCGATCGACCATTGCCCGCACCGGCCGTCCCCCGGTTATTGTTGAGGTCCTGAGGAACCGTATGACTTTGACGAGCTCTTCCCTCCGCAGTCTCCGCATCCCATGTATCGTCGTACGGTACCTCTTCCCCTCCACATCCTACATCTGGTCGTCCTACATATGCCTCCTAAGCCTCGCCTCATCCCATCACTGAGCATGTGGATGGGCGTCCCTTTCTGGCTTCAAAGATGGATTCCTTCCGACAGCTCCTACTGGATTGTCTGGGGTTGGTTGATAAGGGCACCTCGCTTCAAGACATTGCTCTGGCCCTAGTACCGCGGTTTATAGGTCTCTGGTTCGCCACCTGATGACCTGCTATTGGGTTGTTGCCTTTACAGTGTTACGGTTCTACGAATGACCTAGAGTGAAAGTGACACGGTGGTGAATTTTAACCTTAACTATAAACTAATTTAAGTGTGACATAGGATCTCCGCGACTACGGTAGGGCCGGAGCGGGCGAGTATTCGCCTGAGGTTGCCCTTAACCCCCAAGACAAGACAAGACAAAATTCTAGTCCTGGTTTTACTCAGATTTTGTGAGTTTTAATTTAGCCTAGCCTAGGCCTAAGAGTTCAGAAGATTTGCAAAATGCACCCCATACTAGCCTACCCATAGCCTAATAGGCCTAGTGATTCTTTTTTGGCAGACCACCCACAAATTTTCAAATAGCCTAGGCCTAGGCTAGCCTAAGTTCTGGAATGCATGTTGGAATAGCCTTCCTATAAACTGTAGGCTAGGCCACTTCCTTTTTATTTAAGTTTGATTCTTTGGAAAAATCTATTAGGCCTAGACCAGGGCAGGAAAGTAACATTTAAAATGACGTGTAAAAAGTTGCCCATAAACGGCGGGCCGCTATGTTATTGTAATTTGGGAGCTTATTTCGTCTGTTGATTTACTTTGTCCTTAATTGGGGATCCTATGAATTAGCACAGATGATGATGACTTACCGTACATCATAATACGTGACGGGCCAACGTGGGGGGGCAGAGCCGCAGAGACCCCCTCAACATATTTTGTGTCCCACAGTAACTTTTAATGGGATGGATGTAGTTACCGGGTGTACGGTCGTCATGTTTACATAGGGCGATCGCCGCGGTTAACTTCGCGTTTATTTTGACGGCGATTTTTTTCGGCATATTTCATTTTATTAACTTCCTTTTATATTTAGGCTATAATCTAGCTTTGGCACGACAATAACCATAACCTAGTCTTTCTTAAAGATTCTTCTAATCTTCCAGTAGCCTATAGCCTAATTTAGGTAATTTTTAAAGGCACACAATTAAATGGTTGGTATTTTAAACGACACTACTGCAGCATTATGAGAAACAATTTATTAGAGATAATAGGCAACAATAGATTTGCCATATTTTTCTCCATAGGCTATAGTACGCATGGAGGATTTTCGTTATCGACAAATTGAAAAAATTCCCACTTCACAGACAAAATAGACAAATACACCAAAAATCGGGGTGTGGGGGCAGCATATAAGCAGTGGGGGCACCCATAATAGCCTACTATAATAGGTTAGGTAAGATTGTTAGGTTAGGCTAGGCTAATGTCCTTTCAAAGGGGTATAGACCTAGTAAACACTAGGATAGCCTATACCTGGTCAAGGGTAAGTCCTGTTGTAGTCAACTTGAATGCTACCTTAAATTGTAATATTAGACTAGGCCTAACCTATAGATAAAATAGCCTAGCCTACTTATTTATTGTAGCCTATAATATAGGCCTAGCCGGGTAGAATGTAGAGTTCGGGCATACCGCCACCATTGTTTACACTGCGCAGAGCGGCGACGGAAGCTTGCCATCATGTTCCCGTCCATTTTGAATGCCGTTGGATACGATAATATGTTGAGGGGGTAAAAAAAAAAACATGACATATTGTCATCATTCATATAATTTGCCAGCAGGGGGCAAATAGGCCTAACCAAAATCAATCGTCTTCAAAAACTCAAAATAAACGCGAACTTAGAGTAACTGCGGCGATCGACCATGTAAACATGACGGCGGCGGCGGCGGTGGACGCTTGCGATCATGTTCCCGTCTATTTTGACTGCCATTGGATACAATAATATGTTGAGGGGAGGGCTTTGCGGCAACTGTTTTGGTTGTTTGCCCCCTACTGGCAATATATATGATGTTGACAACACGTCATGGGGGCAAAGCCCCCCCTCAACATATTATTGTATCCAATGGCATTCAAAATAGACGGGAACATTATCGCAAGTGTCCGACGCCGACACCACCGCCGTCATGTTTACATATGTCGATCACCGTGGTTAAAGGCTGGTTCACACAGCCGAGTCGGTGCGCGAGTCCAACACGAGTCACACATCATCATCATCATCATCTCCGACGCCTTGTTTCCCCCTGGGAAACCCCCACTAGAGGATGGCCATGACAGAAACGTCTCCAAGCTACTTTGTCAAGACATGCCTCCTTTGCCCGTGCCACAATGCCCCTTCCACTACGTGGAAGTTTTTCTTCAATATATTTGTCCACTTTCTTTTCCCATACCATAGGTGGTCTTCCACTACTAGCGGTTCCACTCACCTGACTCCCATATATCTTTCTTGGCATTCTGTCTTTATCCATTCTCTGAACATGACCATACCACCTCAAAGTACTTCTCTTTATCCACTCAACCACACCACAATCAATGCCCAAAGCCTGCTCTTCCATTCCAAAGGACTCGTACACTTCCCTATTACTTGGCCCATCTAGCCTATTCATGCCAGCTGCCATTCTGAAAAAGCTCATCTCCACAGCTCTCAGTTTGAAGAGGTCCTCGTCACTTGCCGTCCATGTCTCGCTTCCATACGAGAGTGTTGGGAGCAGCACACTGTTTCTCAGTGACTTTTTGACTTCCTGGCTAACCATTCTTCCTTTGAGAATACTATCAAGTTCTCCAATCACTTTTCTCCCTTGCATTTTTCTCTCTTTTATCTCACTCTCCATTTTACCATATTTGCATAGTACAGCTCCCAAATACTTGAAACTTTCAACCTTTTCTAGTACTTCATTTTTCAATTTTATTTTACAACTTTTCTTGTGTTCTTTCTTGATTCTATATTTGTCCTTAAAATCTATGGTTTCATGCATTCTTCTCTCAAACACCATTACCTTACATTTCCCTACATTGACCTTTAACTTTCTCTTTTCACATACCCTGTCAAAGTCAGTGACCACTCTCTGAAGTTCTTCAGCATTTTCCGCCAACAGGACTGCATCGTCCGCATATAGGCATGTTAAAATCTTCCATGTTCTTCCCTCTGATTCCAGTCTAGCTCCCACACCCATTGATACAGCCCTACATTCCCTAATCACTCCATCCATGTATATATTGAACATCCAAGCTGACATGACACATCCCTGTCTTACACCTACATTGACCTCAAAACTTTCACTTAACTTATCCCCTACCTTCACATTTGCCATTGCATTCCTATAAAAAGATTTTACTGCCATTAGCAACTTTCCTCCCACACCATATACTGTTAACACATCCCACAGGCCCTCCCAGTCTACTTTGTCGTAGGCTTTTTTCCAAATCCATGAATGCTGCATAGAGTTTTCTGTTTTTGGCCAGATACTTCTCTACCAATAATCGCATTGAGGCTATCTGGTCAACGCAGCCCCTGCCCTTTCTGAAACCTCCCTGTTCCTCGCCTATTTTGTCATCCGTTATCTTCTGTAGCCTCTGTGTTACTACTCTTGCGTGTACCTTTCCAGGTATGCTAAGCAAGCTTATTCCACTATAATTCTTACACTCTTCTTTACTACCCTTCCCTTTGTACAAGGGTACTATCACTGCTTTCCTCCAGTCCTCTGGTACACTTTCCTTTTCCCATGCTAATTTACATAACCTATGCATTATGTCAACAGCTTCTTCTCCTCCATATCTCAGCATTTCACCTGGGATGTTATCTACTCCAGCAGCTTTGCCCATTTTAAGTCTATTGATTGCTTCTTTTACTTCTTCTCTGCTTATCTGGCTTTCAACTACCCTGTTTATTCTACCTCTCTCCATTCCTATGGATGAGATCTTTGCCTTCCCCCTACTCTTAACAGCTAAGCTACTAAAATGATCTTTCCATACTTTCACCACATCATCACCCTCTACCACTTCCCCATTCATGTCCCTCATCCTACCACCTGAGACACTCTCAGTCTTCTTCCCTCTGGCTTCTTTCACAGCTCTGTAGTATGCTTTCCTGTCATTCAGAAACTGTTCACTAATCTTTCTCCCATATGCCTCATCTGTCTTCATTTTAGCGTCTTGTATCGCCCTCTTCACTCTTTGTTTCAAATTTGTATATTCTTCTTTCCTCGCATCTCTAGTTTCTCTAGGTATATTCTTTTGCAGCATACTCTTTCTGAACTGTTTCTTTTTTTTCACTATTTCTTCTATCTCTTTACTAAACCATGCGTTACCTTTCTTCTTCCACATTTTAAAGGTTTTCTTCCCACATGCTTTCTCAGCTGCTTTAATCATGGAGTCTCTTGTACCTTTCCATATTTTGTCTACAGTATATCCCAGATCTATCATAACATCCATATCCTTTATAGTCTCTTTCAGGATGTCCTTGTATTTTGTTGCATTACATTCTTCATTTAATTTTCTCACATTTATTCTCTCTACTGTCAGTTTTCTCTCTTTCCTCTCATATTTACACTCTTTCCTTATCCTCACTTTTGTCAGCACTGTATAGTGGTCTGATCCCGTCAGCATACCTCTTACAGCTTTTGAATCTAAAATTCTTCCTTTTAGTCCGGAGTCCATCATGGCGTAGTCAATTAGAGATTTCTGTTTCTGCTCCCCTTCACCTCTGTGCCATGTATATCTATGAATTTGAAGATGCTCAAAAAATGCGTTAGCCAGAAACATCTCTCTCTCCACACATACTTCTAAAAGGAAGTCACCATTCATATTCCTACCCTCCACACCCCATTTATTTACCCACTATACCTTCTATCTCCTCGTTTCCAACTCTACCATTCATGTCGCCTACTAATATTACTTGTGTACACTCTTGCCTTTCTCTTATACATTTATTGACTTTATTCCAAAATTTTCTATTTTCTTCTGCACCTTTCCCAGTTTCTTGGTTGACTGGTGCATAGACACACATAAAAGTATACCTATCTATCCCAATCTTGCACTCACACCATACAATTCTTGAGTCCACACATCCATAGTTTTTCACACACTTCCTCAACCTTTCTGACAAAATTACTACTACCCCTTCCTTTTTCTTACGTTTATATCCTGCATCCAATCCAGACCAGACAACCCATCCTTTCCCACCCCACAAATCATGCTCACTCTCACCATCCCACACTCCAGAACCCAACAGGTGCTTCTCACCTACCCCACACACATCCACACATCCATCTTTAAGCTCTCGCATCAGACACTCTCTCTTGCTAAAATCATTTATGCCATTGGCATTGAAGGCACAGACACGGAGCACGCTTTCCTTCACCCGAACGACGTTTCCACCACTTTTCTGCTTTGTTCCTCCACCCCCGAGGGGGTCCTGGCCGGCAGCATACCGAGCACAGTTATTTCCCAGGAGGACTTGGGGCCTGGACATAATGCCTCCAAACAGGGCGCCGGATTGTCAAAAGTATACTAAATAAAAATAAAAAACTGATACTAACATCAGTAAAAAAACATACAACACAGTAAAAATGAAAATATAAAGAAGATAGGGAGAACAAAAATATACAGGGGACAACAGAAATATAGTTACAAGGGGGATTATTTTTATAGTGGAAATTAAAAGAGGATTTAAAATTAAAAACAAAGTGTGCTGGTGAAGAAAATAGCACACCCGCCCTCCCCTTTAGTTCCACCGTCAAGCAAAAATAAAAATGTTAGAAATTTAAAAGGGAGGATTAAAATAAGGACGGTGTAATAACGAGGCTACCTCGAGAAGGCGGGGTAGGACTTACTTACCGTAACTAGTCACGGTAAGCTACAGAGGTGCGTTTTAGCAAGACTTTAACCAATACCGTACTTATACGCAGATGACGAGTCACACTCGTCGATTATCGCCGTCGCTGGAGGCTGAGTCGGCCGCGAGTAGAAATTGCTCCCGAGTCAAGGAGAGTGTAACACGAGTTAACTCGAGTCAATACGAGTCAACACGTGTTCATGCAAGAGTCTGTATGAGTAACTGAGAGTCAAAACGAGTGTAACACAAACCCAACACGAGTGTCAACAATTTGAAAAATAATGGCCACATTCCAGGGCACGTAAACAAAGAGTATGGACGAGTCTAACACGAGTCAACGCGATTGTTACACGGATCAACACGATTGTTATACGGATCAACACGAAAGACAACGCGTTGACTCTCGTTGGATCTCTGTTGCACACGTGTTGACTCATGTTACATCCATGTAAACTCGTATAAACTATCGTTGATTCGTCCTACATTTTCGAAATAACAGTATTTCAAATGACACTTGCTTTTTCGTGTTACACTCGTGTTTTTTCTCAGTGGATCGTGTTTACTCTTGTTTACTCGTGTTTTCACTCGTGTTTGAATCATGTAAACTCTGGCATCATGGGGGCACCAAATTTTGGCACTCACATTTGTGCTTTCTACTCTTGTTGATACGTGTTGCATGTGTGTTACATACGTGTTGTTGCGTGTAGACACGTGTTGCTTCGTCAATGTCGAAATGATGACGAAAAGCGACGAATCACCAAAGAGTGTTCCACTGGTTTACACGAGTTAACACGAATAACGAAGAGTTATTCAGAGTCAAACACGAGTTAACACGTATGTACACGAGTCTACACGTATTTAGGCCACACTCGTGGGTACTCGCCACGGGACCCAAAAATTTCATGCATGCATGACATTTTTGGACCCCGTGGCGAGTACCCACGAGTGTTTCGAGTAAACAAAGAGTATACACGAGCGTAGCACGAGTCTATACGAGTGTTGAGGAGTATCGACGAGTCATTGCTGAATAGCAAAATTTCATCACTCGTGTTGGATTCGCGCACCGACTCAGCTATGTGTGAACCAGCCTTTAGTTCGCGTCTATTTTGAAGGCCTTTTTTTCTGTTACTTGCCTCCTGCTGGCAATATATATGATGATGACAATATGTCATGGGGAGGTGACCCCCCTCAACCTATTATTGTATCCAAAAGCAGTCAAATAGACGGGAACATGATGGCCAGCGTCCGCCGCCGCTCCGCGTAGTGTAAACAAGGCTGGCGGTACACCCGAACTCTACATTCTACCCCACTAATTTTCCAACTAGCATAACCGATGATTATCAATGATCAATCCCAGTCAGAAACGTCCATGCTTCCCTCCCATAAGTCAATGTCGGGATTACCACACTGTCATGCAAGGACTTCTTTACTTCCATGCTGACCACCCTATTTCTTCTTACTGCTTTCAGAGTTCCTACAACGCTCTTCCCCTATTACAGTTTCTCCCACACTTCTTCATCCATAGGCCTACTCACATCTTTACTCAACACACTGCCAAAATACTTAAATGAGCTGACATTCTTCATAGCCGTTCAACCTCACTTCACACTCTATGGTTGCACCCCTTTCAAAGACCATAATATTGCTCTTCCTAGCATTTACCTCCAGATTCCGTTTTTCACACGCTGTACCAAACATATTTACCTGACCCTGCAACTCCCATTCACTATCGCTCATCAGAACTGTGTTGTCAGCAACAGTAGTACCGGTACTGTACTGTTGAGGCAACTTCCACTCGTTTCCTTCCCTTATCAGCGGTACACCAACATCCGCTGCTCTTCCTTGTATTTCTTTCATGACTCCATCCATATACTGTACCGGTATATATTGAACAACCATGGGGACATCACACACACCCTTGCTTTAACCCAACATTCAGATTAAAGAACTCGCTCTGTTAATTATCCACACATACTGACACCTTTGCACCCTCATACATGCTCTTCATTGCTTTCAGCAACTTGCCATCTACTCCGTATATTCTCAGTACGGTACTTTCCACATACCTTCTCTATCAATTCTGTCATAGGCCTTCTCCAACTCCATAAATGCAGCATACAACTTTTGTCGCTTCTCCAGATATTTCTCCACAACCCATTTCCGGGCAAAAATCTGAGCTACACATCCTCTTCCCTTCCTAAGATGACTACAGTATGCTAACCGTTTCCCCAGCAATACTGACTGAAAATGCCCAAATATATTGCGTGTCCTCTTCAGATTGATCTAAAATATGTAAAATTATACCAAATACCACTACAGTAGCACTGAAATCAATAAAACTCACTAACAGGATAAATAAATGGAAGAAATACTCCAAAAGATTAATATGTTAACCCTTTACCCAGCAATACTGACTGAAAATGCCTAAATAGATTGCATGTGCTCTTCAGATTTATACATACATACGTACACAACATTTTAAGACTGAGTGCTCCACACAGATGTGCAGTTTCAGTCTCTTTTCCTAATAGCGGCGTTTCAGGCAACCCTGTTAAGGGATGCTTTACTTGTCAAGTTTTTGGATTTGAGATCGGCACGTATAGTCCGATCCCAGGTCTTACTCGGTCCACCCCTTTGGTGCAGCTCCCTCCACAATCGCAGACCTGCATCTTTTCACCCAATTTTGTTCATCCGTTCTCTCCACATGTCCATACCATCCCAGTTTACTTGTACGCATCTCCTCGCTAATACTCTTTATACCTAAACGTCTCTTCAGCTCATCATTTGTTATTCTGTTGACATCCTATATCTGAAATATGTAAAATTACACCTATTACCAACTACATTACCAAAAAATGTAATAAAGTACACTAACAGGATAAAGAAAATGTAAGAAATAGCCCTAAAGATGAATTTATCTATCTATCTATTGACGGACGCCTTGATCCCCGAAGGATTGGCCACAAATGAAACACCCCTATGCACCTCTGTTCCCAGTCAGTCGACGCCCCTCCTCCCATCCAGCACCGCTTTCACGCATATACTTCTTAACTCCATCCTTCCACCTCTCTCTCGGTTAATTTCTCCATCTGTCCTTCCACCTCACTCGTACACGCTCTTAGTCATTCTCTCGCTTCCCATACGTTCCACATGGCCGAACCATCTCAAGGTGTTCTTTTTCGCACTTTCCAGTACATTCACACCACACCTCTCTCGTACTTCCTCATTCGTCTGTCTATCCCTCCATGTAACTCTGCACACACTTCTCAAGTAACTCATTTCCATCCCTTTCAGTCTTGGTTTGAATCTCTCCAACAACGTCCATGCTTCGCTTCCGTAAGTCAGTGTCGGGATTACCACACTGTCATGCAATGACTTCTTCAGTTCCATGATGACCACCCTATTTCATGTTACTGCTTTCAGCATTCATACAACCCTCTCCCCCTGTTGCACCCTCTCCCACACTTCTTCATCCATACTCCCATCTTTACTCTGTACACTGCCAAGATACTTAAATGAGCTGACAATCTCCATAGCCTGACCGTTCAACTTCACCTCACACTCTGTGGCTTCACCCCTTTCGAAGACCATAACCTTGCTCTTCCCCGCATTTACCTTCAGATTCCATTTTTCGCACACTGTTCCAAACATATTTACCAGACCCTGCAACTCCCATTCATATCGTCAGCAAACAGCAGTACACAAACATCCACTGGTCTTCCTTGTATTTCATTTATGACTCCATCCATATACTGTATATATAGAACAACCATCGGGACATCACACACCCTTGCTCTACCAAACATTCAGATCAAAGAACTCCCTCTGTTCATTCTTCACACATACTGATACCTTTGCACTCTCATACATACTCTTCACTGCTTTCAGCAACTTGCCATCTACTCCATATAGTCTCAGTACTTTCCACATACCTTCTCTATCAACTCTGTCATTCCACACGTTGCCTTCCCTTATTAGTGGTACACCAACATCCACTGCTCATCCTTGCATTTCTTTTATGACTTCATCCATATACAGTACAGTATATATTGAACAACCACGGGGACATCACACACCCTTTCTTTAACCCAAAATTCAAATCAAAGAACTCGCTCTGTTCATTCTCAACACATACTGACACCTTTGCACCCTCATACATGCTTTTCACTGCTTTCAGCAACTTGCTATCTGCTCCGTATATTCCAAGTACTTTCTACATACTGGTACCTTCTCTATCAACTCTGTCATAGGCCTTTTCCAAGTCCATGAAGGCAGCATACAACTATTGTCCCTTCTCAAGATATTTCTCCACAACATATTTCAGGGCAAAGATCTGAGCTACACATCCTCTTCCCTTCCTATGATGAATCCTGTATGTTAACCGTTTCCCCAGCAATACTGACTGAAAATGCCCAAATATATTGCGTGTCCTCTTCTGATTTATCTAAAATATGTAAAATTATACCAAATACCAACTACATTAGCACAAAACTCAATCAGTCACAGAAACAGGATAAAAACATAGAATAAATACCCCAAAAGATGAATACGTTAACCCTTTCCCCAGCAATACTTACTGAACATGCACAAATAAATTGCATGTGCTCTTCAGATTTAGCTGAAATATGTAAAATTACACCAAATACTAACTACATTAGCACAAAAATCAATCAAGCACTTTAACAGGATAAATAATATGGAAGAAATAGCCCAAAAATGAATTTATCTATAGCCTACCGGTATATATTGCCGGACACCTTGATCCCCGAAGGGGTGCCCATGAACGAAACGCCTGCGTATTTCAAGCTCGCTTGAGTTATCACTCGATCGTCTTTTAGAGCTTTTTAGGCCCGGGGTAATTACCACACCATCGCGTCATAAGGAGTTTGAGGGGGTTAAATTGCTAGATACATAGAGGAAGAGGAATGCCAAGTAAAGCTAAACAAAAATATATAAGATATTTTTAACATGAGGTTGCTTATAATAATTTGTACCTCTGCAGTTTCTCCATGGCTAACGAAAAAGGTCACATTCCTAAGAAGCCCCAACCAAAAAGGCCAAGCTTCTGTACAGAAAAAATGCCACACCATTACCCTTATGGTGACCCTATCAAATAATCAAAACAACCACACTTCTTAACCCCATTCCCGCGGGGCCCCTCATATGACGGAGACGATTTTCTGGCTATTTTGTAGCCTGTGAGCCAGGCCAGCTTTTGCAAGCAGCACGGATGGACGTCAGCCGGAGCCTACAGGCCCCGCCACGACACTGAGGTTTGTGTGAGAGAGAGCTCACTTATGTGCAGCGTCACACATAGCGAAAACAGAAAATAATTGGTTATTTTTAGCGATTTCGCCTATCGGATTTGGTAATTTTGAGCAATTTTGCCCTTCGTTTGCAAGATCCTTACAAGAAAACCAGACGTCATACAGGGATGATTCAGGAGTAATTTGAAAGCTATTACCGTACTTTCACGAATACATAATTGTATTACGCTCTGGCTTTTGCTTATTCATGAAAATGAGCAGGGAATGAAGGCAATTTCGGGCAATTATGCCTACTCGTACAGGAGTCCTTGGAGCGGCTTCGGTCGCGCCGGGAATTTCCACACCTCTCACACCACACACACACATCACACAGTTTTTCCTACACCGAGAAATGACTCTCCGGCTGTCATTTCTCGAAGACTTCTTCTAGCCGGAGACATTGAGAGCAACCCAGGACCCACCTACACATACATATGTCCAACTTGCTCAAAACCCATCACTTCGAGTCGCCACACTAAGGGTTCAGTTCTCTGCAATTCATGCAGGAACTGGACCCACTTCACCTGCACAACACTTGCCTCCAAGAAACACTACACGAACACCTGGACCTGTTCCTCATGCCCCTCCCTCTCCCAGTCAAATTCATCGCCTAAAACCCGTCCACCTCTCCTCCCCAACCCACCTAACCTTCCCATATCATCCACTCCCCCCCCTAAAACCCATCCACCTCTCCTCCCTAACCCCCCTAACCTTCCCATACCATCCACATCCTCAACTCAACACACCACACCCCATCCTAATCCATTCCAACCCCCATCTCCTGCTCCCCAATCCCCACCCCCACCTCACCCATCCCAACCCCCAGCCCCTCCCTCACCCCCACCCCCACCCCCTCCCTCACCCCCACCCCATCCTCGTGCAGCAGCACCCAACATACATCGTGCACATAACATTAACATTCTCCAATTGAACATAGATGGTATCAACACAAAGAAACACGAACTTCTCACACTTCATCAAACAACACAACATACACATTGCCATCTTACAAGAAACAAAACTCCGCACAACACAAAAAACACCCACATTTCATGATTTCACCACCATCAGACAAGACCGGGCTGTCGGCGGAGGCGGTGAACTCATCACCCTGGTACACAAAGAAATATCCTACATAGTTACCAGTGTACAAACCAAATCCCTCCTCCCCCAAATGATAACACAACAGAAATACAATCAATTAAAATACGCACTGGCAACAACTCCAACATAACCCTCATAAACACATACATCCCCTACAGTACCAAATGAATACAGACCACACTTACAAAACATCACAAACACCCCACACATCATCCTGGGTAGTGACTTCAACGCCAAGACGTCGGCCTGGTTTGTCGACAACCCCGACACAGACAGAGGGCTGGTACTACAAAACCAAACTGATAACCACATCATCCTTAATGACATCCATCAACATACCCATATTCCTCACCAAGCCCTCTATAACCCATCATCTTCAGACATCACCTTTTGCTCCCGAGAACTCGCCCCCACAACATCCTGGAGGGTGGTCAGAACCTTAGGCTCTGACCACCTCCCGATCATTATCACCACCAAAACCAGACTCACCCCAGCGAGCCACAAACACACATACACCAATTATAAAAGACCTAACTGGGAAGCATTCACAAATGAGACAGAACAACACTTCACAACTCTAAACAGTTCACCCATCACTAACATCAACAATGCTGTACACATACTCAATAAAACTATCCAAAACGCTGACAAGAAACACATTCCAAGAGGTAACAGAAAAAGACACAACCCAACTTCACACCAGAAATTCAAAACCTCATCAGACAACGCGACATACTGAAACACTCCCCAGCACCCCACACACAAGACATCACACAACAAATCCAAGCACTCAACACCCAAACTAACAACAAAATATAAGAACAACAAAAACTAAATTGGAATAACTTCCTACAAACACTTGATCACAAAACAAACCCCAAAAAACTCTACAAAACACTAAACAGCATCACACTTTCCAACAGCAACACAACACAATCACATGCTGCAATAATTTACAACAGACTCTACTCCTTCATGTAAACAACAAGCAAACACTCTCATCAATCACTTCTCACATGTCAGCCACCTAAAACCTCACAAAGACGACCGACGTGTCATCCGACGTAAGAGACAATTCCCCACAGACCCTGACTATACACCCTTCACCAATCACCAGACAAAGCATATCATCAACAATCTCAAGCACTCACCCGCTTGTGGCCTAGACAACATAAGCAACATACACCTCTGACACCTGGGACCACAAGGCATACAAGCACTCACTAACATATCAAACTACAGTTATTCACACAACACAATACCAGACACTTGGAAGAATGGTCTCATCACCACATTCCCCAAACCCAACAAAGACCCCACGCTACCCTCCTCGCACCGCCCCATCACACTTCTTTGCTCCCCCTCCAAAGTCATGGAACGCCTAGTATTACAACTAATTACACCTGACCTACCCCTAGCTCCAACACAACATGGCTTTAGGCCACTGCACTCCACAAACACTCTTCTCACAGACCTTACACAAAGAACTTTTGACGGCATCAACTCAGCTAGACCACCACACAGATCACTATTAGCCACACTCGACATTAGTAAAGCCTTCGATGCCATCCCCCGCCACAACCTAACAAACAAAATCTACAACACAAACATGCACAACAACACAAAAAGGTGGCTGGCCAACTTCCTAGCAGGCAGATGTGCACACGTATCTTTTGCCGGTCAGTCATCTAAAATCAGAAACTTTCCAAAGGGAGTCCCACAAGGATCCGTCCTATCGCCCGCACTCTTCAATCTGTACATGCACGATATAACTACAGCCAATACGCCCCAAATAAACTTAGCCTCCTATGCAGATGACATAACACTCACATGCACACACCATGACCCAAAAAGAGCAACAGATCTCCTTCAACCCTATCTCAACACACTACATGGCTGGTGCACTACAAACAGACTTAATCTAGCCCCAGCTAAATCCACCGCAACCCTGCTCACAAGCTAGACAGGAGAACACGAATACATCCCTCAACTCACCATAAACAACACACCCCTAAAACATACACACACACCCAAAATCCTAGGAGTAACATATGATACTCATATGACATTCAAACAGCACACCACAAACATTAAAAAGAAACTGACACCCAGACTTAACGCCCTCAGGTCACTTGCTCACACAAAATTTGGACACAACAAAGAAACTACCACCACAGTATATAAACAATACATAAGATCAGTGATGGAATACGCAAGCCCAGCCTGGGGTTCTAACCTAGCTGAAACACATCATAAGACCTTACAGACTATTCAAAACAAAGCCCTGAAGATCATTACAGGCTGCACAGCTACTGCACCCACAGATCACCTACATCAAGAAACCAAAATCCTCAAAGTCAAAGACCATCTGGACATGAGAGGCACTCAATTCCTGGCAGCAGCTTCCACGAACCAAGACCACCCACTAAACTACATGGCAACACACCCACAGACACTAAGAAATATCAAAACAACACCCAGCACACGGTATCACACACAATTACTGTCCTCTCTCCCTCCCTGCCCACCCCGAACCAACTTTCAGAAGCACATCCATACTCATATCTCTCGCCGATCCATCCACTCACTCACAGACAACACGCAGCTGCAAGCACGACCTCCCAAAATCCATCCTTCCGAATCCTCCCTTCCTCGCGAGGACAGAGTCCACCTGGCCAGGCTGAGATGCGGACACCATCCAGCTCTCCTGAGCTATCAGAAGAGACTGGATGACTCTGTTGTCGACGCCTGCCCGGGATGTAACACAGCACCCCATACCATTAAGCACATCATAGAAGACTGCATTTCACACAACCACTTACGCCAACAGCATAATCTACACTCAATGAGAGCTCTGTGGGAAAGCCCGATCATGGCCATGGTCTTCCTCAGGGACTCGGGGCTGTTCGGCCAGGCAGCTTAGGGAACAACAACAACAACAACAACAACTCGTACAGGATTAATAGCTTTAACCAAAATGGTCACACTCCTTAATGGTCTAAGTGGCCATAGACAAAATGGCTACACTATATTCCTTCTGTACTTTCTCCATGCCCGATAAGATACATGATATTTTGATATATGTGTCACAGCCCTTGTATCCAACACAATACCCTGCGTGCAACCCTGCTCGAACCCCGCACAACGTTGCTTGCAACTATAATTATTAGGGGTTCGTCCCCTACGGGGAACCCCTATTGTAATCATTAAACCTGGGATTTCATCCAAATTCTTCTTACGCGCCGGTTTCGACGCAATAACTCCAGAACCGCTTTTTGGATCGGGATCAAACTTTCACAAGAGATGCGTTTTTGTAATGGGCAATTTTTGATATGCTAAACATCCGGCATGGCGGCCAAGCAGGTCCGTGGCAGCCGATTTCCCGAAAAACTTGACGCCTAAATACTGTCTCTCCCACTCACAGGAAACGACTGGGCTTTGGCATACGCACTCCCCTACTAATGCTCTGCAAATTTTATAGAGAAGGTTTTGCTTTTGCACGTGGGGTTTTTTCCGGCAATCTTGAAAAAAACTCGAATTCCACTTAAAATTCCACATCTTGAAAACTACGCCGATGATCAAAGCCATGCTTGCGTAGTTGGGTGAGGCTCGCGATTCCGAACGTTTTGATACCAAAACAATATAAATGGGTGGATTAGTTTGACCGCAGCATTGAAAACTGTCTATTCTTAAATTATTTTAAAACCGAATTCGCTACCCACACAAAGTTTACCGTCTACAGTCTATAGGCTTCCACGCATCGCCCAGTTTTGCTTAATAACATAATCTCTTTATTATTCAGATCTATAATTTTTTTTTTATTTAACTCTCTCAAAACAGTTCGAGTCCCTACGAATTCCAGCAATTATTTAGCCAACCTACCTATACATACCTACCCTACCAAATAATAATGATAAATTCAAATTCAATTTTGGTGAATGACAGAGTATTGGCTAAGGTTTATAACAATTCCTCCCTTTGCCAAATGCTTAGTTTAATAACAATGATATGGACCTTTAAAGTTTTGGCAATTGCCCGTGTGACTCGTATTTTAACCCTCCTAAAGTGTTACCATGAAATACCGCTAGATCCTTTCTCAAAAGTCGCTAGCATGTTGCTACATAGCCAAACAAGGTTAGGATAATGCTGCAATTTCTAAAGAGTTTTGGTTTGTTTGATTTGCAAATTTTATAATGTAGTATGACTAGAATGTCTGAAATTTTCAAATTATCCCTAGTAAATGTCTCTAGATATAAAAGAAATGGCTGCTAGATTGAAGTAAATAGCTCTACATTTAGCGGTAATATGTAGCTTTACAACTGGCAACACTGCAACCACCACCTCCCTCCCAGTATGTCTCCACAAAATACCGCTAGATCCTTTCTCAAAAGTCGCTAGCATGTTGCTACATACCTTTACCTTACCTTTGGATACCTTTGGATGTGTTTGCCGCTCCTCTAGCCGCACCAAGGAGCGCGACGCCCCTCGTTATGGGTGGTGATTTGGTGCAGTAGACTGTTTGAAGCGACAGCTCGCTCCCTTGCGAGGATGGGCTCGTCTGGCACTTTTTGCAGTTCGACATCTAGGGCTCTCTTGAAGTTGTCTAACGAGATGTCCCTCATGTCTCTTACTCGCCGTGGGAGTTTGTTGAAGAGACGTGGGACTCTGTGTGATAACCAGCCCTCTCGCAGAGATCCCATAGCACCCCTGTTTTTCATCCGGGGGATTTCGCATTCCCAGCCTCTCCTATCACTGAATTTCATAACTATCGGAGTATGTAGGTTTGGTACTAAACCCTCTGCGATTTTCCATGTGTATATTATTAGGTAACGTTCTCTTCTACGTTCCAGTGAGTACAGATTCAGTGCTCTTAAACGCTCCCAATAGTGTAGATGTTTTATCGAACTTATATGCGAAGTGAAATTTCTTTGTACACTCTCTACGTCATTTATTTCACCTGCTTTGTATGGGGATGTTAATACGCTACAGTATTCAAGCCGCGGTAGCACTAGAGATTTGAAGAGCGTTATCATAGGCAATTCACCACGTGTTTTAAAAGTACGCAGAATCCAACCCGTTAGACGTTTCGCAGCCGCCACTTTGACCTGGTTATGTACTTTGAAACCCATATTTTCAGATATTAATACCCCAAGGTCTTTCACACTGTCTTTCCGTTCTATTATGTGGTTAGATTCTGTTAAGTAATTTGTAATTTCTTTAACACCATTATTATCTCCGTACCGTATTAATTGGAATTTTTCCTCATTGAATTGCATGTTGTTTTCCCTGGTCCACTGGAACACTACATTCATAGTCAAACAATGTTAGAATAATGCTGCAATTCCTAAAGAGTTTTGGTTTGTTTGTTTTGCAAATTTTACAATGTAATACGACTAGAATGTCTGAAATTTTTAAATTATCCCTAGTAAATCTCTCTAGATATGAAAAAATGGCTTCTAAATTGAAGTAAATGGCTCTACATCTAGCGGTAATATGTAGCGATACAACTGGCAACACTGCCTAAGCGTTACCCCAAAACACCGCTAGATCCTTTCTCAAAAGTCGCTAGCATGTTGCTACATAGTCAAACAATGGTAGAATAATGCTGCAATTCCTAAAGAGTTTTGATTTGTTTGTTTTGCAAATTTTACAATGTAACATAACTAGAATGTCTGAAATTTTCAAATTATCCCGAGTAAATGTCTCTAGATATGAAAAAAATGGCTACTAAACTGAAGTAAATATAGCTCTACATCTAGCGGTAATATGTAGCGGTACAACTGGCAACACTGCCTACAACTACCCTCTCATCACCAATGATTATGCTCTGCTGAGGTTTGTATTTGCTTATCTTATCCTGTGTATAAATGTAACCCTTACACATGTTTCTATTAAATAATGACATTAAACAGGATTCATGATTTAAATACAAGGCTAGATATTTATCGGAAGTACGTATTTACCTTCGGAACGCTAAAATATAATGTTTACACATATGGGATAGGGAGGAGGGAGGGAGGTATAAGGGGTGGACCGATGACTGGGAAGAGAACCCCGATATACGAGATACATAGCTTCATATGCGCGTATTGATCACTTTCATGCTATTATGTATGCATACAGAAGTAGCAGGACACATAATTATGTCAAGAGTGAACACCAATAACTTAATCCATACACAGTAAAAAAGACGGAAATAATATCGTACATACGAAGTGATGGAATGGGGATGGGGGAGTGTGTATGATATGTAAACAGGACAGTTCGTCGCTAGATAGGCGTGTGTGTGCTTGTGTGATGGTCTTGTGTAGCTATGTTTGTGCTTGTTTGAGTGTTGAGTTATCTCTCTCTCTCTCTCTCTCTCTCTCTTATTTATCGCTGTCTTCCTTACGATTACGACATACTGTACTAGTGCATGAGAACAGGAAATAGGGAGCCTCGCTCTCTCTCTCACAAATGAGAACATAAGTAAACAGGAGTCTGCAGAGAGCCGATTGGCTATAAGACTCGGTAGCCTATTCCACATATCTACAACTCTGTTACTAAACGAATAGAGGCAGATCCCTTACACACCCAGTCTCTCTGTCGCTCGTTTGTTTGTACACCGGTACAAATGAGGCAGATCCCTTACAAGATGAACATGGTAATCTGCAGAGAGACAAGTGGCCCACAAAAGGCAGATCCCTTTCACAAACAACCCATTTCATCCATATGACTATCTGATTTTATCTTTAAATTCTCTATTGTTCTTGATCCCACTATAGCACTAGGTAGCCTATTTCACATATCTACGACTCTGTTACGAGAGAGGCAGATCCCTTACACAGCCAATCTCTCTCTCTTATTTGCACACTGGTACAAAGGAGGCAGATCCTTACACATGCTACCAAGATGAAAATGGGAGTCTGCAGAGAGCCGGTTGGCCCACACACGGCAGATCCCTTTCACACCCAATCCATCTCGTCTTATCAAATTTTATGTTGAAGCTCTATTGTTATTGATCCCACTATAGCACTTGGTAGCCTATTCCACATATCTACAACTTTTACCAAGCGAATAGAGGCAGATCCCTTACACAGCCAATCTCTTTCTCTCTCGCTCTTGTTTGTTTGCACACCGGTACAAATGAGGCAGATCCCTTACACATGCAACCAAGATGAAAATGGGAGTCTGCAGAGAGTCAAGTGGCCCACATAAGGCAGGTCCCTTTCACACTCAACCCATCTCATAAACTTTACCGGTTATTTACACTTTTTTTTTTTTTTTTTTTTTTTTTCTATGTGATTGAGGGAGGCAAAAGGCATAACTGCCTATAGCGAGTGCCTCCCCCATAGTTGAAAGAGTGACAGGGCCAAAATCAAGGGACGTTCGAGCCAAAATGCCTGGACACACGGAGTTTGAAGTAATTTAAGTCATAGGAAGAGGGAAAGACTGATTCTGGGAGAGAGTTCCAGAGCTCAAATGTTGAGTAGAAGAAAGTTTGAGAGTAACGTTTCACTCTTGGGTTGGAGAGTTGCACAGAGTAGGGGTGGGATTGAGTTGCAAGACGGGTACCACGTGCCCTACGTAGAGGAGGCGGTATGCACTGAGAGACCTCTGAGGAACGCTGATTATTATAGTAGCGACAGAATAGCGAGAGATGCAACATTGAGAGAGAGAGAGAGATTGCAGAGAGTCGGTGAGTGGACGGGAGTTAATGATACGAAAGGCCTTCCTTTCAACTTTGTCTAGGAGCGGTGTGAGAGGAACCTCCCCACACATGTGAACAATACTCAATACAAGGGCGCACTATGCCCCTGTACAGAGCAAGAAGCTGTGCAGGGGAAAAGAACCCCCTAAGGCGGTTGAGCACACCCAGCTTCTGGGAGGCTGCCTTAGCAAGACTGGTAATATGGTCCTTCCAATGAGAGCAGAAGAAAAGAGACACCAAGAATATTGAGAGAAGATGAAGGGTTGATTTTTGTATTGTTGAAGAATAAGGGATGTCCGCTGGGAGATCCTGACGGGTAGATAGATGGAGAAATTGGGTTTTGGAAGCATTAAAGTTAACAAGGTTTCTCTGCCCCAATTGGAAATAGTATTTAGATCAGAATTTAAGAGTTCTATGGCTTCATTATGTTTGTCGTTGAGGGATTGCTGGCTGGGGTGTTCTGAAAAACTAATGGAGTAGTGTAAGGTTGAGTCGTCTGCGTATGAATGGATGGGAATTAAGGTACAGTTAAGGAGATCATTTATAAAAATTAGAAAGAGAATAGGAGATAGGACAGAGCCCTGAGGAACACCGGAGTTTATAGGGTGAGGAAGTGAACAATGGCCGTCCACAACCGCAGCTATGGAACGGCCGGAAAGGAAATTAGAGATAAAGGCACAGATGGAGGGATAGAAACCGAAGGAGGGTAGTTTAGAAATTAAAGATTTATGCCAGACTCTATCGAAGGCTTTCGATATGTCTAGTGCAATAGAAAAAGTCTCACCGAAGTCCCGAAAGGAGGATGACCAAGAGTTAGTAAGATATGAAAGAATATCACCAGTAGAGCGACCCTTAAGGAAGCCATACTGGCGATCTGAGAGCAGATTATGAGAAGAGAAATGCTTAAGAAATTTGGAAGCAAGAATAGTTTCAAAAACTTTAGAAAGACAAGAGATAAGAGCAATTGGATGATAGTTGGAGGGTTGAGAGCGGTCACCCTTCTTTGGGACAGGTTGAATGTGAGCAAACTTCCAGCATGAAGGGAAGACGTTAGAGGATAGACAGAGACGAAAGAGTTTGCCTAGGCAGGGAGTCAGCACGGAAGCACAGTTTTGAGAACAGGAGGAACACCGTCCGGACCGTATGCCTTCTTAGTATTAAGCCCAGAGAGGGTAGAAAGTACATCTTTAGAAGAATTAGGATATTAGGCATAAGTAAGAGAGAGGAGGGCGGAGAGGGAGGAATAGCACCGGAATCATCCAAGGTGGAGTTTCTAGCAAAAGTTTGAGCGAAGAGTTTAGCTTTGTCAGAGGAAGAAGTGATGGTTGTGCCATCAGAGTGGGAAAGGGGAGGGAAAGACGAGGAAGAGAAATTGTTGGAGAGGTTTTTGGCTAGATGCCAGAAAGCTTGGGAAGAGCTAGAGTTGGATAGTTCAGTGCATTTATTATTGATGAAAGAGTATTTGGCAAGTCGAAGAACAGATTTGGCTTGATTCCGGGCAGAAACATATGAAGAATGAGAGTCTTGAGTTTTAAGGCGTCGGTACCGTTTGAATGCTTCCTCCTTATTGCGGACAGCAGTAGAACAGGCGTGAGTAAACCAAGATTTTTTAGCATTACTCTGAGAGAAAGAGAATGGAATGTATGCTTCCATGCCCGATAGGATTACCTCGGTAATGCGTTCAGCACTCTCCGAGGGTCCTCGGCCATGGAAGCAAAAATCATTCCATGGGAAATCAAAGAAGTACTGCCGAAGAGCCTCCCAGTCGGCAACGCCAAAGTGCCACAAGCGCCGCCGGCTAGGAGGATCGGGTGGCTGTACTGGAGAGATAGGACAGGTGACAGAGATAAGTTTATGGTCGGAGGAGCCCAAAGGAGAGAAAAGATCGACAGTATAAGAAGAAGGGTTAGAAGTTAGAAACAGGTCAAGAATGTTGGGCCGATCTCCGATGCGATCCGGGATACGGGTGGGTTGCTGAACTAACTGCTCTAGGTCATTTAGGATAGAAAAGACATAGGCTTGTTCACACTACTTACTTTACACCCATATTATCATATACCTGCAACCAAAACACAATTGTAAGAAAATGGCAGTCTGTAGAGAGCCAATTGGCCCACACAAGACAGATCCTTTTCACACCCAACCCATCTCATAAAAACTCTCCCTCATTTATCTCTGTCTTCCTTACATTTATGACATCCTAGTCTCTCTCTCTCTCTCTCACAAATGAGAACATAAGAAAACCGGAGTCTGCAGAGAGTCGATTGGCCCACACATGTCAGATCCCTTTCACACCCAATCCATCCCGCGCTCTCTCTCTTCTCATATTTATCGCTATCTTCCTTACATTTACGACATCCTATTCTCTCGCCATACTCCCTCTCTCCTTCACAAATGAGAAAATAAACAAATAAGAAAACGGGAGTCTCCAGAGCCGATTGACCTACACATGGCAGATCCCTTTCACACCCAACCAATCTCGTTCTATCTAATTTCAAGTTGAAGCTCTATTGTTCTTGATCCCATTATAGCACTCGGTAGCCTATTCCACATATCTACAACTCTGTTACTAAATGGATAGAGGCAGATCCCTTTTACAGCCAATCTCTCCCTCTCTCGCTCTTGTTTGTTTGCACAATCTGTTCCTTCTGTAGCTTCTCCATGCCCGATAAGTTAAATGATCTTTTGATATCTGTGACACAGCATTTGTATCAAACACAGTACCCTGCTTGCAAAACCGTCGAACCCCGGACAACGTTGCTTGCAACTTGAATTATTATTATTATTATTATTATTATTATTAGTAGTAGTAGTAGTAGTAGTAGTAGTAGTAGTAGTATTTTGTTTTATTTGTTTCTAGGTTTTTATATTTCTTATTTTTGTTATGGAGGATTCTTTATAATATCGGGTAAAGTATTTGTTTTGCTCGTCTTCTCTCACTTTAAGTGCCCTTGACTTCAATTTCCTGACTCAAAATATATTGCAGTGTTATTTTGTTCGGTTTGTCATATACCGGTATGTTGTTTTATTGTAGAATTATTCAAACAGTTTTCTATTTCAAATTCAAATATTTCGTTTATATTGTTGCTCAATAATAAGGGTGACATATGCATTATTTTTATTCTCATATCCTACATTGTATTATGTGTAAGTAATAGTTAAGGCATCATGGTTCATATTTGTTCATAACTTTATAACCATGTATGTATGTATGTATGTATATACTGTATATGCTCAGGCAGATACTCCTTTGCTGGGAGTGGCCGAAACGAGACAGAGCCCGAACATAAGCAACATTTAAAGTTCCTATTCTCAGGGTCCGGGACCACTTTCACGTTCCCTCGCCTGTTTCTCTGTCTCGTCGAGTAAGACAATTATACACACGGAGGAGGATTCCTAGCCCCATGCCACCAGAAGGAAAAATAGGATAGTAAAAGAGACATACCGAAACAGCTAAGGTTGGGTAGATGATGCCAGACCTCACTCTGGATAGGACCAGCCCTCACGTCTTTATAACCATACTTCCATTTAACTCTTTCAGTATTTGAGGACACACGTTTATGCTTTTTGTTGGTTATCATTGCGCTAGAGTCTAGACGATATTATGCAACTTGGGAAGGATCTCATTTAACTCTTTATCACTCACAATTTCTTCCTAAACATAAACAGTCTAATAACATCCAGAATAAACCAAATCACCATAATTAAACACCAGCAGGATGACAATTATGTTTTTTTTCATCTATATACTTTTTGTTAACGCAATAATTTACTACAGATGCTTACTAAATTGGCCTGCGTATTATGTACTGTCTGTCTCTTTTACTGTCCTACTTTTCCTTCTGTGGACAGCGGGCTAGGAATCCTTCTCCCCTTGTAAAATTCACCTACTAGCCGAGACACAGAAATGGGCGAGGGAACGCGCAAGTGGTCCCGGATCCTAACAATTGGACCTTTAAATGTTGATTCTGTTCAGGCTTTGTCTCGAGTCTGCCACCCCCAGCTATGGGATATGTGCCTGAGTATAAACATACAAACATTCATACATTGTTTTCAAATTGAACTAATTCATGTGTGCAGCCTCTTTGTTCCTCTACAGATCGTTCATCTCTCTCTCTCTCTCTCTCTCTCTCTCTCTCTCTCTCTCTCTCTCTCTCTCTCTCTCTCTCTCTCTCTCTCTCTCGTTATCTTCCTTCTCCTTCTGTATAACTACCCCGTATGTCTCCCTCTCGCCTCTTCTTCTTCGTCATCCGTTTCCTCCCACTTTCGCTCTCCAAAATTCTTCTCTAGTGCCTGACGTGTCTATGCCGATTCAATAAACGTTGCGATATTTTATTTCCAGACGACGTTTTTTGGCTCGCGAGAGAGGCTGAAACAAAAAATAAAAAATTGTGTGAATAGAAGCCCCGCGAGAAACGGACCATTACAATCGATGTCGAGGGTGCTTCATGTTATTTAGACTTCCCATCGTTGCCTAAGTTAGCTGTTGGGCCGCATTATGTACGAACGTCGGGTTGGAACTAGTGCTACAAAGTGCCAGATACAAAGTGCCACCATGGTATAAACTGGGCTTTAGTTGCCATTTTAGGAGCAGGAGACGTACACAGACTAATAACACAAATAACAAAGCCACTCCAACAGCTTCTTCTCTCTCCAACACCCCTTCTCCCCTCTCTACATGCTTCAGAAAATAGGAAAAGTAGAAAGTAGTTACGAGGTGCCGTTGTAAAAGCCTATCCCTCAAAACCTTCACCTGACACCACTGAAATGCAAAACGCGAAACACCTGAGTTAGTGATTGAGAGAAGATGGAGTTTTGTTGGAGAGCTTTGGAAGGGAAACTATGGTACAACCTTATTGAAGCAAGTGGCACTTAAGGGGGTAGTATTCGCTTTTGATGGACCCAATTCTCCCTCATGTTTAGCATATTTGTCTTGAGGGTTTAAGACGTTCGTTCCGTTAGTTTGGCGATTTTGAGAATTTTCGTTTCATTTTTGTTTTCAATATTAAGATTTTTTCTGTCCTTTAGGTGTCGATTTTTTCCCTGGCGAGCGATAGCGATCCTCTAATTTTAGAAGGAACCGGCCAAAATGTACAAATATATCTTGAAGGGGGGATCTAGGGGATGTTTTTCTAAGGTTGATGGAGATCTAGCGAGGAAACTAAAAAATAAATGAATACAGAAATACATACACCAAAGGCCAAGAACTACCCCCTTAATGCCACATGCAAAATACCAAGAGAAACACGAATCACAATATTTTCAAGCTAGTTTCATTTTAAATTCGTGAATTCGTTGGTGTTATTAACAGCGGGACACGTGAACAAATCCTATGGAACACGATTCCAAATGCTACGGAAGCAGGAGTTCCGTTTGTGTGTTTAAGAAATATAGACGGAATGGAGATCTATTGACACACAAAACACTAAATGCCAGACTTTAAAAGTTAGTTAGAGTGTTGCTGGTGTTGTTACCAAATATACGTGGCATACAGTCCCAGTGTGACATACGATAGCTTCAGCCCTATTGAAACATGTGACACTAAAGGCCAGACACGGAATGCCTGCATGACAAAAGCTTTATATGTCTTGCTGTGCTTACAAACGGGAGACGTCATGCCCTCCTACTCAGATCTGAGAAGTACATGCAAGATACAAAGGGCCAGAAGTATGTTTGATGGAGTTTTGTTGATGAGCGCTGGAGCGGGTACCTTGATACAGACCTAGTACAACACCTGCCACAAAATGTCAGGGCTAGTGCATGCATGATAAGAGCTGGATGCTTCTTTCGGATGCTTAGACCTTCAAGAGACGCATTCTTCAATTGTATTCTGGTTCGATGATTTTATTAAGAATGAAATGGGTTTGTTGAAGCAAAATGGTACGTTGAACAAAATATACTGTATTTTTGTTTACACCTAAGCCAAGTTGGTATGTCCGTAATCTAAATGATGTATGTATATACTGTATATAACTCAATTTTGTGAAGACTAATAGTGTATAAGGATCAACGAACTGATGCTCTACTGGGATAGAAAATTATATGTCAGCTCTGATGTGTTAAGTCTGAATCCTGGCTGGAGCGGACACAATTCCATATGTACTGTACAGGTGTGAGATATTATAGTTATAAAGTTACACCAATTCGAATCCTTGAACCTTTAACGTCAAGTCCTGAAGCATGTAGGCCATGATAAAGTATTGAATTGCCTCGTTTTCGATACTATTAAAATGGATGTGTCACCCATGCATAGCATTCAATCGATTGTACAAACATGCATGTTTGTGGATATATTAGGCAGCATGCACACACACACACACACACACACATATATATATATATATATATATATATATATATATATATATATATAAATATATATGTAGTAAAACTCGCTTGGCAAACTGAAACAATGGAACCATAGTGTTCCATTGTTTCAATTTTCCTAGCGAGTTTTACTACATAATTTGATCACATGTATTTGTGATTTTACCTCCAAATATATATATATATATATATATATATATGTATATATATATATATATATACTGTATAAAATGATATCTACTGGTATATATATACTACTGTTCACAATTCTTAATTCTAAAGACATAAAAAGCTGCCTATCGCAGTTGCCAAAATATTGATTGCACCCCCAATACTAACAACAAAAACACATATATAGCATTTTCCTTCAAACTAGTACGAGTTAAAACATAATTTCAAAATACTTAATGAATTTAATTGCACGTGTAAAGTTGTTGATAAATTCTCTTCTGGGATACCTCCTTCACACATACAACATATAAAACAAGAAATACAACAGCAATTGCCTTGAATATTCTAAATCAATCATCACTAATCACACCTTATTAAGAAACAATTGCAACAAAAACAAAAACAATAACGACAGCAGCAACAACAACAACAACAACAACTACCGGTCCCCTATAACCCACCCACCCTCCCCCGATCCATCACCAGCACCACTACCATCACCCAACACAAACACGATCACCACCACTAGCACCAACCAACACCAACACCACCAATAGCATCACCACCATCACCAACACCACCACCACCACCACCACCAAGCAGCACCACCATCACCACCACCACCACTAGCACCATCACCACCACCACTAGCACCACCACCACCACCAAGCAGCACCACCAGCACCACCCAATACCACCACCACCACCATCACCACACGAACATCACCACCACCAAGCAGCACCACCATCACCACCACCACCACTAGCACCATCACCACCACCCCACCACCACCACCACCAAGCAGCACCACCAGCACCACCCAATACCACCACCACCACCATCACCACACGAACATCACCACCACCACTAGCACCCCCACCACCACACCACCAGCTCAGGGCCTGTGGTAGTAAGATAAAGAGTGTCAAAGGAGTCCATTAAGGAGGATAACAAGAGGAGGGTCACGCCACACTTAACCCGTTCAGTACCAGTATCAACCTTTAATTATATTCTGGCAATGAGTAGACGATTTTGTTCAGCTTGGGAAGGACCTCTAGCAATAATAAGGCTTCAAACTATCTCAACCAATCCTTGTATCCACCGCAAATCCTTGTTAAGCTGCATAATATTATTTACATATAGGTAGATCAAAATCTATCACACTTCGCTGGTACTCAAAGGGTGAATACGACAATATTCCCACGATTATTATCAGTAAAACCAGTATCTTGTGTTGGAAAATGTGAAAAGGTGAGAGTGTTGGTATGGACCCTTATATTTCGGTGTGAGTATCATAGGTTCGAATTCTTGGCGTACCACATATATTATTCATTAGTTTAATTGATTTCATTAATTAGGTGTATTTGTAAGTTAATTGGTGAGTTGGTGAACAAATATGAATGATCACCAATACACTGAATTACCACCTCCAGCACTGTTTGGGTGGCAATTGCAGGACGTGAGGTTTAAGATAAAACCTAATGTAGCCTATATATTTATATTAGCATTAGATTATCATTATTATATTATAATTTTGCATTTCAATTATTAGCTACCTCCCCAAAACATAAAAAATAAATACAAATACAAATGTATTCCGTCTCATATCCATAAATGTTTCCATCTATCTATTCCCAGGCGACTTTATCCTATGTTTATTTATTTATGTATTAATATATTTGTATTTGTATCATTATTCTTTTAATTTCCTCCCTATGCCTCCATCAAGCTTACAAAAATACTCAGATCCCTCTTCGAGATTAGTTTGTACATTTTTCGATAAAGAAAATTTTCTAGCCGAAGGTCGGTTCCTCCACAGGCTTGCTATCGCTAACCAGGAAAACAATCGAGACCTAAATGACACGAAAGGTCTTAATAATGACAAAGAAATGGCGTGAAAGGTCTTAAAATCGACAAACTAATGGGGCAAACGAATTAAAATTTGAAAACTAATGGGGCTAAGCATAAGGGAGAAGAGCGTCCAGAAAAAGCAACTACCTCTCCCTTCCAACTTTACCTTGTACACCTCGTTAATTCCTTGTGCCCTGACTAAAGACCTGATTTGTACCGGTGCCATCCTTTTAGCTATATTCTGGGAACTATTAGACAAATATATTCAGTATAAAAAGGGATTCCAGCAATGAACAAGCTTCCAACTATTTCACTTATCTCCCTTTGCTACCCCGGATCCTTCTTAAACTGCACATAATCATCTAAATATGGCAAGAATATAATGAAAAATAAGGCGCCGATACAGAAGAGGTTAGGGGGTAGTCTTGGTTTATTGGTCTATGTATTTATATATTTATATATTTTTGAGTTAAGTCGTTGGACCTCCATCAAGCTTAGAAAAAACACTCCCTAGACTCCCTTTCAAGATAAATTTATACATTTTTCGGTAGACAAATTTCCCGGCCGAAGGCCGGTTCATTCTAAGGCTCTCTATCGCTCGCCAGGAAAACATCGACACCTAATGGACACAAAAGGTTTTAATATTGACAATAAAATGAGGCGAAAGGTCTCAACATCGCCAAACTAACAGAACGAACGTCTTTAAACCTCAAAACTAATATGCTAAACATGAGGGAGAAGGGAGTCCAGAAAAAGCGAGTAGTACCCCCTCAAAGACCTAGATAACCTTCCCTCCCTCTCCAACTCGTACCGTATACGTGACCTCGGGGCCCTTTGTTTTCCACCTGTTGAGAATCCCACTCCTAGTTCCTCCTCTTGAAGATCCTCCCTCCTCACAGTCACCCTCATATTCCCACCTCCACCTCCTCATAAACATCACTTTTACTTTGACGCGTTAAGGGGAGATGGGTCGTTTTTTTGGTCCCCCTGCTTCCTCATGTTTAAAACCATTAGGTTTCAGATTTTATGATAATACCTTTTGCCACATCTCTTTATAAATATTAAGACTTTTCGTGTCATTCGTGTCATTCATACCTGGCGATCGATAGCGAGCTTGTAATTTAAGAGGAACCGGCCTTTGGCCAGGAAATGTTTCTATTAAAAAATGTACAAATTTGTCTTCAATGAGGGTCTTGGGAGGGTCTTTTTCTCAAACTTGATGGAGGTCTAGGGAGGAAACTAGAAAACATATAAAAGCGCTATATATGAGGATATAAATACGCCCATCCCCCCCTTATTTCCCTTGATATACCCAGTTCCAAATATGTAAACCCAAACTCTTGAACATTAATCTCTATAAATCACAAACGACTAGAGTAATCGAGCTCATATGTCTGCCATATGGGAAGGATCATCCAGGGAATAGGTGTGGCAGCTTACCGCCCATTTGCTCTAGCCCTGTTTGAGTTACAGAGGTTAGGATTGACGATATCTGGACTACCTATTTGGAACAGGGTATAGTAATTTCAGATTACTTTGGGTGTGAAACTATACAGTATTATCGGTATAATAAGCGATGCTCACATTTCGAATCTTTATAAAGGTATACAATCTCTAAAAAGCGTACAAGACTTGTTATCAGATTTGTATATAATTCTAATATGGTACGGCAAATAGAAGTTAAGGGGGTCACCGTTTTTTTTTTATCTTTCTCTCTTTTTCTCTCTCTCCCTGGCTTGTATCCGTTTGGCCCCATTCAGCGAACTGTTTTAAGACGTTTATCCCCATCCAGGTGTCGATTTCTTCCTGGCGAGCGATAACGAGCCAGCTTTGTATGGAGAAATCCGGCTTCTCCGGAGAATTTTTTCTATCGAAATGTACAAATTTAGCTTGCTGTCAAAACAAATATATATATATATATGCTGGCTCGCTACCGCTCGCCAGGAAAATATTGACACCTAGATGGGGGTAAACGTCTTAAAACAGTAGGCTGATTGGGGCCGAATGGATACAAGCCAAAGAGAGAAGGATAGAAAGAGAAACAAAGCGAGGTGGGCTCCCTTAAAACAAATAGAAGTAGATTATATTACGCTCTGGGAGTTGGAATACACCCTACTAGCAATTTACCAACCTTTAGTTGTCACGAAGGAGCAGGTGGTTGCCGCAGTGACTTCATTCCCAGCAGGCTCAGCCGCGGGCCCAGATGGTATCCGACCCGCCCACCTCAAACGCCTCTTGGGTCAGGGATCAGGAGCTGCTGGGGAGGCACTCTTGGAAACCCTCACCAAATTCATCAACATGGTTTTAAGAGGGGAAGTACCCGACTGTGCCACACCCCTATTTTTGGGGGCATCACTCTGTGCACTGGCAAAAAACAGAATGGCGGTGTGCGCCCAATAGCAGTAGGGAACACCTTCCGCCGCCTTGCCACAAAGGTGGGTTTGAAACCACTCTCGAATGGCCTAGGTCAACACTTAACCTCTGAAGTGCGCATGGGGGTAATTAGACACCTCTCCCTGTGCGCATGTATTTGAGGTGTTTCCGTCACTAAAATATTCATTGTACCATTAATAGCATTAATACTTATCCATATGCGCCTATTATGGGTTGATTATAAAGGTATTAACCTGAAACAACAATAAAACGAGTGAAAACAGCGTTTGGATGGTCAAAATCGGAGATATAGCCCGCGAGTTGTATAATGTATGGGTGAGGCAAGCTGCTTTCCCGCCAATTTCCCCCAAGGCCACTGAGACACAGTCGATCGATACTCTCTCTCTCTTGCACTCGCTTGCCATCAGTTATGACAACACCCTGCTTGCAACTCGCTAATGTTAGCATGAAAATATACCTCAGAATAAGGGAATAACAGGGAAAATAGGTGATAACTGAAGGAGAGGAGGAAAGTGGGGAAGGAGGGGAGGTAGAGGACTGAGATTTTGCATGGCCCAGGGGCCAAAAAAAACAAAAAACAAAAAACAAATTCGATGTCAAAAGTTGATTTTGTTTTTCACTCACTCTTAAGAGTCTCCCCGCAGTCCGCCGGGGGAACTCTTAAGAGTCTCCCCGCAGTTCCCGGGTTAAGACCAGTTCAACTAGGTTTCGGAACTCCAGGGGGGTGTGAAGCTGCTGTACACGCAACACGCACCTACCTCAGCCAAGCCCAAGAAAAACGAGTGCTTCTAAAGATTGACATGCGGAACGCATTCAACAGCATTCGCAGGGATGTCTTCCTCCGTGCAGCTCAAGAACACTTCCCCAATCTGTACCCCCTACTTTGGCAGGCTTATTCCAAACCTTCAATCCTGATTTTTGGCGAGACGGTAATCCCATCAGCGACCGGGTAACAGCAGGGAGATCCAGGTGGTCCTGCTCTTTTCTCAATAGGGGTGGATGCAGCAGCTAACAAAGTAAGGTCAGAACTGAATGTATGGTACCTGGACGATGCAACCTTGGGTGGGTCAGTAGAGAATGTTCTAACCGACCTAAATAACATCGTAACTGACCTCGGCCAGGCTGGGCTAGTGATAAATGACACAAAATGTGAACTTGTCCTCCTCAACCACACACGTGAACAAGGAGAAGAGACTCAGGCCCTGTTTCGAGGCATATTGCCAGATGTAAAGATCCTTCAGGAGCACCAGCAAACCCTATTAGGTTCCCCACTAACTCTGGCAGCAATCCCACCAGCACTTCAAGTTAAAAAGGAGGAGCTTCAACGTCTCGTGAGTCGCCTGATACACATCGATGCCCACTCAGCTCTGACCCTTTTCAAGAACTGTTTCTCCATCCCAAAACTCCAATACCTCCTGCGCACATCGATGACTTACACGAACAATGGTGGCCTCCAAGAATTAGACAGCATAATCCGAGAAGCAGTGACCAGCATCACCAACGTGGAATTTAAAGAACGGACCTGGACACAAGCCACCCTTCCTATCCGCCTCGGGGGCTTGGGCATACGGAGAGCCTCGGATATTGCCTCACCAGCCTTTATCTCTTCCCTCATCGCGACCAATGACCTTGTAGTGTCCATCCTTTCTTCTCAACCCGGAATGACACTTAATGGGGACGTAACAGAAGTGATTAACACCTGGAAGGAAAGTACAGGAGTAGTGGAGGAGCCTCAGGGTACCTCCAGGAGCAAGCAGAAAGCGTGGGATACCATCTCGGCGAAGAAAACTCAAGAAAATCTCCTAAGCAATACAGACCAGGTTGCAAAAGCACGCCTCCAGGCAGCCGCCCGTTCGGAGAGTGGCTTGTGGTTACACGCCATCCCCATCCCACCTCTTGGAACTCACTTGGATGCTGAAGCGCTCCGGGTTGCCATCGCGCTCAGAGTGGGTGCGGCAGTTTGTCACCCACACACTTGCAAGTGTGGTGGGGGGATGGATGCTCAAGGTCACCATGCCTTGTCATGTAATTACAACGCAGGCCGCCTGCCAAGACACTCTGCACTAAATTATGTCATAAAACGGGCCCTGCAGAGTGCTAACCGTGCATCAATCCTCGAACCACATGGACTTCACAGAGAAGACGGCAAACGGCCAGATGGGATGACCACTTTCCCTTACAAGAATGGCCGGTGCCTCGTGTGGGATGCCACATGTGTTGACACTTTCTCCACAACCAACATCGCCAGAAACGCCGATGAAGCAGGTGAAGCCGCCCGGATAGCAGAAAATAAAAAGCGAGAAAAATATCAAGCCATCGCCAGAAATCATCAGTTCGAGCCCCTGGCATTCGAAACTTCAGGAGTCTTCGGCCCTACCACCCTTAAGATGGTGAATGAAATAGGCCGTAAAATCAGAGAAGTTTCAGGAGAACCCCGGGAAACCCTCTGGCTCAAGCAAAGACTAGGGATGACTATCCTCCGGGGCAATGCCACCAGCGTCATGAGCTCAGTTCGACTGGACTGGGTCATGCCACTGTGTGAGGCCCGGGCAGGAGTGGTGTATCCGTAGTCTTTCCATAGTAGGGTAAAACAAAACATAAACTTTATTTGTATGTAACATGTGTGATGCACATAAATAAAAGGGGATGTGTCGAATGGTTGAAAGCCACAGTTGCTCGCGCGTTTGGGGCTAGCAACACGTATTATGAAAAACATGTATCCTCCTTCATTCACTGTCCCCCCCTTCACTCACTCAACCCCACAATTTGCCAGAGGATAACAGGTTTTTCACAATACGTAGACGGAGGTCTTTTAAAAAAAAAAAATTAAGCCTCTCACGGGTTCATGCGATCAAAATGCGTTTCAAGTTTTACCTGATAAACCATTGCAAACTAATCTGCGTAAGGGAATATTTCATACGCTCAACAGGAGAGCAAAGGGGCTGTCACACGATTGCTTTAACCTGTACTGTACCGGTGACGTTTATGTCATTTTATTCTAGCTACATTTAAACAATTATGTGCAGTTTAAGAAGGATCTGTTGTAGTAAAAAGGGTTTTGTGAGATAGTTCCAAGCCTGTTAAACTGAATAAAATCGTCTAATTGTAGCCAGAATAAAGACGAATAAACGAGACTGGTACAAAAAGGGGTAATTGTCAACATATAATGGTCATAATTTGTCTTGCCTTATTTCAGGGATCTTTTTGCAGAGGTATTGCAAACTGACCTAATGATAGATTAACCCCTTAAGTACCATGGACGTCCTTTTTATCATATTCGGGCAACTATTAGACGATTTTATTCAGCTTAAGAAGGACCTCTAACAATAATAAGGCTTCACAATATCTCAACCAACCCTTTTAACTACCATATATCCTTCCTAAGCTGCAGCCGCCCGGCTGGCTCAGTTGATAGCGTGCCTGATTCCCATCTTGAAGGTCTCGCGTTCAATCCCCGCTCAGATTGAAAAGTTTTTCTGGGATATAGCCGGCGGTTACCATCTCCCCATGAGCAAGGTGGATGGGTAATGGTCTCTGGTAGACTAAAGAAAGCCAAGCGCTTGTGAATCCTCGAAGGAGGAGATACGGGCGCTATATAAGTAACCAGACGATTATTATTATTATTATTAATGTCATCTAAATTTAGTTATAATTAAAAATATCACACGTCGCTGGTACTTAAATGGCTAAGGGAAGATGGGTCGTTTTTCTAGACCCCATCTCCCTTATTATTAGCCCCATTAGTTTTCAGATTGTATGATGTTTGCCCCATTAGTTTGTTGATTTTATGACCTTCCGCCCCAATTCCTTGTCAATATTAAGAACTTTCGTGCTATAGGTGTCGATTTGTTTCCTGGTGAACGATAGTGAGCCTGTAATTTTGGAAGAACCGGCCCTTGGTCGGCACATTTTTCTACCGAAAAATTTACAAATTAATCTGGAAGGGGGATCTAATGAATGTTTTGTCTCAAGTTTGAAGGAGGTCTAGGGAGGAAGCTAAACAAATAATTAATACATGACAAAAATCTACCAAAATGTTAACTCAGGTGACAAAATATTATATTCATAGTTTACCTCCTAAGCTGCCAGACCAATGTTGAAGGGATAATCGCTCGTGTGTTACCCGCTTATCAGTTTCGCCATAGTAAACCTGTACGAGAGTGGTTTATAGAGGTCGAATTGATCCATAAAACCCTTTATTAATCCTTTAACCATTAACCCTTTGACTACCAGCGACGTGTGTTATATTTTATTCTAGCTATATTTTGACGAGTTTATAAAGCTTATAGAAAAGATCTGTGGTAGTTAAGAGGGTTGGTTGAGATAGTTTGAAGCCTTATTATTGCTAGAGGTCATTCTTAAGCAGAATAAAAATTGTCTAATATTGTTTTTCCTTTTCAATATTCCAACTACTCCCTCTTGGGCATAGGCTAAGAGCCTGTACAGTACATGCAATCGTTAATTATTGAACGGTGAAGCCCGTGAGGTCTCGCTCCAGTCAAGGGGTTGAGACATGAGAAGCACTTTTTTAGCTGCAACCAGCACCTGCCATCTTGCCTTCATGAATGGGGCTTGACCTTTGACCTTGAACTTTGACCTTACCCTTTAGTATAATTATCCAAAATTTGGGCAATACGATATCAAGGTTACCAGTAACTTGTATAGTGAAAATGAAGACACTTGAATAAAAACTAAAAATAAATAGTATAAGTTGACCTTTGACCTTGACCTTTATGTAAGAGTATTTTATTTTGTTCGTTGACATTGCCCAGGAAAATCAAATAAGCATGACTAATTTCATTAAAACCCATCAGTTTTATATATATATTTATAGAATAGTTGACCTTGACCTTTGACCTTCACCTTGACCTTCATGATATGTGTCTCAAAATGTGTTATTTTCCTTTTCATTTAAAGTGCAACTATCTCACCAAATTTTGTGAAGTTTGCATGAAAAGAAAAGAAATTAGCATATTGACCTTATATTTGACCTTGGCCTGTGACCTTGACCTTTCATATGGAATTGAATAGTTTCTTGTATGACCTTGGCCTAGGTATTCCGAATATTCATGATAAGCCTAGTGAGAATCTAACAGTTATTATAAGAAATAGTAGTACAAAACTTATTTTGACCTTTGACCTTACCCTTTCAAATGTTTATCTAAAATTTGGTCAATAAGATACCGAGGTTACCAGTAAATTGTATAGTGAAAATGAAGAAATTTGAGTAAAAACTAAAACACATGACATATTGACTTTATTTTTAACCTTGACCTTTGACCTTAACCTTTTAGTTAAAATGAAAATTTATTTTTGACTGACCTTCGCATTGACCATATGTATATACCTGTGAAATTTGGTGAAAATCCATAGAACGGTCTAGGAGGAGTTACCGGACGGACGACGGACGACGGACGACGGACAACGACAGACAAGCTGATTGGTGGTGCACAGTATACGGGCGGAATCTGTGTGCGCGATACCACTCTGCTTCGCAGAGTTGATAAATAAATATATATACTGTATATACTGTATATATATATATATATATATATAGATAGATAGATAGATAGATAGATAACTCAAAGACCGCATGAAATATGGAAATCAAAAATATGTATAATAGACGTCATAAAAGCCAAAAAGCGAGAGTCAAGATAAGAGAAGGTATATCGGTCAATGATTCCTGACAAGAGCCTACCGTACACACACTGAGCAAACTCATTAACTGGAGTGGGTGGTGGGTGGGTGAAGGAGAGAGGGAGGGATGGGGTGAGAGAGAGAGAGAGAGAGAGAGAGAGAGAGAGAGAGAGAGAGAGAGAGAGAGAGAGAGAGAAATGGGGGGTGAGATAGGGGGTGAGAGGGACAATTTTTGCTTGTGAAGAATTTGCATATGTGTGTAGAGAGAAAATATGTGTATGGGAAAGATGATAATTATGTACATGTATGTGGAGAGAGAAAACAAATATGTGTGATAATGATGTGTGTGCACACGTGTTAATATGTGTGAGTGTTTTGAAGAACGTATACACATGGTTGGAGTTGCAAGGAGTTACAATGCATATGTTGTATCTCGGAAATCTTGCAGTCCATTCCCGGGAGATACTCGAAGTGGAAGGAGGGAGATTGTATAGTGCACTACACTCATTGCAGAGTGTAAGTACAAATACTATCTATCATTTCTTGAACTGCTCTACAAAAGAACTGTTTACAACTTCTGAGGGAAGCTTATTCCAGGTAGAACAGATCTTATAGTTATGTGAACAAGTTTCCACAAATACTAATGCTGACCCTTTTCAATTATAACTTCCAGAGAGAGAGAGAGAGAGAGAGAGAGGTAAATGTTTATATAAGAGAAAATACGTTTGCGTGTGTGTATGTGTGCGTGCATTATAATGGTAGCTTGATTGTAATACAATAGTTTGACATTTACCTTGTGATTAATTTCGAAAACAGTAAATTATTTGTGAAGTAGTCATATACATTTTCGATCTTACTTTAATTCATCTGAGCATTAATATTCAATGTGAACATGCAGGGCCAGAAACATAGATAGATAGATACAGTAGATAACACACACACACACACATATATATAACTCCATATTTTAACCTACTATGCAGTAGATCTACTTTATCTACCTATCTGTTTCTGTCGGCTGTGCATGCTTACATATCGATATGTACATATTCACGATGCTGTTACTGAATACTTACGTTCATATCTTCCCTCAGCACAATATTGTTTTGCGAATACAACAGGTAACGCCCACACTGCATGTTGATCCTTACCTGGAATGTAATAAGCATTTATATTGTTAGAACTAAGGCAAGCTTTCTTACTTATACAATTATTTAATAAAACTATATCACTCAATTAAACACTGTAAATAATGGAAATGTATATTATTGCAAGAAAAAAAAAAAAAAAAAAAATATATATATATATATATATATATATATATATATATATGTATATTTATATATACAGTATATATATATATATAATTATATATATATATATATATATATATATATATATATATATATATATATATATATATATATATATATATATATATATATATATACAGGATATATATATATATATATCTATATATATATATATATATATATATATATATATATATATACTGTATATATATATATATATATATATATATATAATATATATATATATATATATATACGTATATACTGTATATATTTATATATATATATACCGCTATATATATATATATATATACAGTATATATATATATATATAAATATATATATATAGTATATATATATTATACATGATTTTTTTTTTCGTTGAAGCTCAATCTAAATCTTAGGGTAATTGAACACGCGTAACTGTTCGAAAAAGAAAACTTACTTGCTTTCTCAACTTTTTTAGACGAAGTGATCTGAAGCCTAAAAGTATATATAAAATGTTTTGTCCAATTACTAGCATTACTAAAAACAAATGTCCAGTAGCTAAGATTTAAGCTTTAGTGATGAAAAATGTATTCTAGTATAAGATATTTAAATCAATTTACATACAAATACGCAGTCGAATAGATCAAGAAAACCATTAGGGGGGACGGTTGGTTATAATGTGCCCCCGTCTTACTCATGTTTAGCCCCATTAGTTCCGATTTGAAGATGTCGATTTTTTCCCTGGCGAGCGATAGCGAGCCTGTATCATAGTAGTAACCGGCATCCGGCCAGAACATTTTACTATCGACAAATTTACAAATTTATCTTGCAAGGTGGTCTTGGGGGTGTTTTTTAAGCTTTGATGGAGGTCTAGGGAGGAAACTAAGAACATATTATTAATATAAGATATTAATAAATACGCCCATTGCCAGTCAATGCTAGATAACAAATTATATTGTGCTCCTTCAATGTAATGCAAAACACTCAAAAAGGTGTAGTCTAAAATGGTATAATTAAGTTATCAATTTAATTTGCGTGTACCACATTTGTACATGGCTAAGTTTTAATCCACGTTCAATATCTCGTATGCCCCTTTTGGTAAATAAGAAACACTAGAAGACAAAGAAGGGAAGCATAGTGTACTCCCTCTCCATTAACAAAGAAGTAAATCATAGTGTACTCCCTCTGCCTCTCCATTAACAAAGAAGGACAGCATAGTGTACTCCCTCTGCCTCTCAATTAACAAAGAAGGACAGCATAGTGTACTCCCTCTCCATTAACAAAGAAGGACAGCATAGTGTACTCCCTCTGCCTCTCCATTAACAAAGAAGGACAGCATAGTGTACTCCCTCTCCATTAACAAAGAAGGACAGCATAGTGTACTACCTCTACCTCTCCATTAACAAAGAAGGACAGAATAGTGTACTACCTCTGCCTCTCCATTAACAAAGAAGGACAGCATAGTGTACTCCCTCTCCATTAACAAAGAAGGGAAGCATAGTTTACTACCTCTGCCTCTCCATTAACAAAGAAGGACAGCATAGTGTACTCCCTCTACCTCTCCATTAACAAAGAAGGACAACATAGTGTACTCCCTCTGCCTCTCCATTAACAAAGAAGGACAGCATAGTGTACTCCCTCTCCATTAACCCGTACAGCCCCAGCGACGCGCCTGACGCGTCGGCGATGTATGTAACGTACAGCCCCAGAGACGCGCCTGGCGCGTCACCCTAATTGCGCCGACCGTAACCTCAGGTGTAGCCACTCAAGAGGGCTCAGATTTGTATGGGAACTGTGTACGTATCCCACGCAACCGTGCCGATGGTTGAAAACTCTCAAAGTCCACGTGCGTGCGCGCGAGCGCGCAATAACCTGTTTTTTTGGGATAATTGCCTTCAATTTTTTACTCATATAAAATCCATTTTCGGGGGCTCTGTAGGACCATTTTTTAAGCTTTTTGAGCGGTTTTTCGTGGTTTTTCCTTCATTCCTAACCCATTCGCTATTGTTTCTGGAATAAAACCATTTTTTGAAAACCGGCCGGGTTCTGGTGCGCAAACATTACAAAACTAGCCGGGGCTCCACGGGTTAACAAAGAAGGACAGCATAGTGTACTACTTCTACCTCTCCATTAACAAAGAAGGACAGCATAGTGTACTACCTCTGCCTCTCCATTAACAAAGAAGGACAGCATAGTGTACTCCCTCTCCATTAACAAAGAAGGACAGCATAGTGTACTCCCTCTGCCTCTCCATTAACAAAGAAGGACAGCATAGTGTACTCCCTCTCCATTAACAAAGAAGGACAGCATAGTGTACTACCTCTCCATTAACAAAGAAGGACAGAATAGTGTACTACCTCTGCCTCTCCATTAACAAAGAAGGACAGCATAGTGTACTACCTCTCCATTAACAAAGAAGGACAGCATAGTGTACTACCTCTGCCTCTCCATTAACAAAGAAGGACAGCATAGTGTGCTCCCTCTCCATTAACAAAGACGGACAGCATAGTGTACTCCCTCTGCCTCTCCATTAACAAAGAAGGACAGCATAGTGTACTCCCTCTCCATTAACAAAGAAGGACAGCATAGTGTAATACCTCTGCCTCTCCATTAACAAAGAAGGACAGCATAGTGTACTACCTCTGCCTCTCCATTAACAAAGAAGGACAGCATAGTGTACTACCTCTCCATTAACCTGACAAGCGCAATATAGACCTAGGTGCTAGGGTAGTTATTTGTGCATTTCTAGCCCTGGATTCCGACAGAATTCGTTATATTTACAATATAAAGCATTATTTGTTTTCGGTATGCTTTTATTTTACATATATGATGTATATATGAACCTTCAAGAGTGCTAAAATAAGTGGGAAAAGCATTTGGGTGGTGAAAAACGAAGATATAGGCCACTCGGTCATAATCTCAGGCGAGAGAGAGCCACAGGCAGCCCTCCCCTCTCGCTGTCTGGGAGTCAACTGAAACGAGCGGGGCGGTGTGTGCCGGTGTCTGGGTGTTGCATAACGATCTTTTATGCAACCCACTTGTGCTACATTATCGCGAGAGAGAAAAATAACCGATAAATGATGATAATAAGAGGAAAAATAGGAGATAATTGAGGAGGGGGGGGGGGAGGGGGGAATAAGGTGGGGAAGGAGGGGAGGGAGAGGGGTGAGAAACACATGGATGAGTACTAGAGGGGAATTATCTCACCTAGAGACAAAATCCTTTGTTTTGATAGGCCCTTTTTTTTTTTGCAAGGATTTTTTTATGGTCTTGCTTCCGTGAGGCCTATCGCGTTCCCTATAGGAAGCCTTCCGTGAGGCCTATCGCGCTTGCCGGGTTAACAAAGAAGGACAGCATAGTGTACTACTTCTCCATTAACAAAGAAGGACAGCATAGTGTACTACCTCTGCCTCTCCATTAACAAAGAAGGACAGCATAGTGTACTACCTCTACCTCTCCATTAACAAAGAAGGACAGCATAGTGTACTACCTCTGCCTCTCCATTAACAAAGAAGGGAATCATAGTGTACTCCCTCTCCATTAACAAAGCAGGACAGCATAGTGTACTCCCTCTGCCTCTCCATTAACAAAGAAGGAAAGCATAGTGTACTCCCTCTCCATTAACAAAGACAGACAGCATAGTGTACTACCTCTGCCTCTCCATTAACAAAGAAGGACAGCATAGTGTACTCCCTCTGCCTCTCCATTAACAAAGAAGGACAGCATAGTGCACTCCTTCTGCCTCTCTATTAACAAAGAAGGACAGCATAGTGTACTCCCTCTCCATTAACAAAGAAGGAAAGCATAGTGTACTCCCTCTGCCTCTCCATTAACAAAGAAGGACAGCATAGTGTACTCCCTCTCCATTAACAAAGAAGGACAGCATAGTGTACTCCCTCTACCTCTCCATTAACAAAGAAGGACAGCATAGTGTACTACCTCTGCCTCTCCATTAACAAAGAAGGACAGCATAGTGTACTCCCTCTGCCTCTCCATTAACAAAGAAGGACAGCATAGTGTACTCCCTCTGCCTCTCCATTAACAAAGAAGGACAGCATAGTGTACTCCCTCTACCTCTCCATTAACAAAGAAGGACAGCATTGTGTACTACCTCTGCCTCTCCATTAACAAAGAAGGGAATCATAGTGTACTCCCTCTGCTTCTCCATTAACAAAGAAGGACAGCATAGTGTACTCCCTCTCCATTAACAAAGAAGGACAGCATAGTGTACTACCTCTGCCTCTCCATTAACACAGAAGGACATCATAGTGTACTCCCTCTACCTCTCCATTAACAAAGAAGGAAAGCATAGTGTACTACCTCTGCCTCTCCATTAACAAAGAAGGACAGCATAGTGTACTCCCTCTCCATTAACAAAGAAGGACAGCATAGTGTACTCCCTCTGCCTCTCCATTAACACAGAAGGACAGCATAGTGTACTCCCTCTACCTCTCCATTAACAAAGAAGGACAGCATAGTGTACTACCTCTGCCTCTCCATTAACAAAGAAGGACAGCATAGTGTACTACCTCTGCCTCTCCATTAACAAAGAAGGACAGCATAGTGTACTCCCTCTACCTCTCCATTAACAAAGAAGGACAGCATAGTGTACTACCTCTGCCTCTCCATTAACAAAGAAGGACAGCATAGTGTACTACCTCTGCCTCTCCATTAACAAAGAAGGACAGCATAGTGTACTCCCTCTACCTCTCCATTAACAAAGTAGGACAGCATAGTGTACTACCTCTCCATTAACAAAGAAGGGAAGCATAGTGTACTCCCTCTCCATTAACAAAGAAGGGAATCATAGTGTACTCCCTCTCCATTAACAAAGAAGGGAATTATAGTGTACTCCCTCTCCATTAACAAAGAAGGGAATCATAGTGTACTCCCTCTGCTTCTCCATTAACAAAGAAGGGCAGGATAGTGTACTCCCTCTCCATTAACAAAGAAGGGAAGCATAGTGTACTCCCTCTCCATTAACAAAGAAGGGAAGCATAGTGTACTACCTCTGCCTCTCCATTAACAAAGAAGGACTGCATAGTGTACTACCTCTGCCTCTCCATTAACAAAGAAGGACAGCATAGTGTACTCCCTCTCCATTAACAAAGAAGGACAGCATAGTGTACTCCCTCTTCCTCTCCATTAACAAAGAAGGAAAGCATAGTGTACTACCTCTACCTCTCCATTAACAAAGAAGGACAGCATAGTGTACTACCTCTCCCTCTCCATTAACAAAGAAGGACAGCATAGTGTACTCCCTCTCCATTAACAAAGAAGGACAGCATAGTGTACTACCTCTGCCTCTCCATTAACAAAGAATGACAGCATAGTGTACTACCTCTGCCTCTCCATTAACAAAGAAGGAAAGCATAGTGTGCTACCTCTGCCTCTCCATTAACAAAGAAGGACAGCATATTGTACTACCTCTGCCTCTCCATTAACAAAGAAGGACAGCATAGTGTACTACCTCTGCCTCTCCATTAACAAAGAAGGACTGCATAGTGTACTACCTCTGCCTCTCCATTAACAAAGAAGGACAGCATAGTGTACTCCTTCTCCATTAACAAAGAAGGACAGCATAGTGTACTCCCTCTGCCTCTCCATTAACAAAGAAGGAAATAATTTTTTTTTTTTTTTTCTATATTCCAACTTACTTCCTCTCGGGCATAGGCCGAGAGCCTTAACATTCACCGCTTTACAATGAACAGTGAAGCCTGTGAGGTCTACATGTGAAGCACGTAGAGTACAACGAGCACCTGCCATCTTGCCTTCAAATGAGGCACGGTGCTCACTCCTGGCCCGAAACGACCCCATCTCTGAAGCCACCTCGTTCCCGTGCTTCACGGTCTCACCCCCTTCACTCGGACTCTCACACTTACACACACACAACGCCACCTGTTGAGCAGATAACTCACCAGGCATTGCACCCCTATAGCATATTTTGAATATGGGAATCTTCATACAGTGCTATTTAATCAGGGAACAATGAGGGTATTTTATTGACGTTTCGGTGGGCTTGTGGTAATGCACTGATACCAGGTACAGCACAAATTCCATCCCAATAATATCTTCCCATTGATACATCGGGATTTGAACCCGGGACCTTTGGATTACCAGGCCAGTGGCAAGACCACTCCACCACACCTCCCCTACCTCTGCCTCTCCATTAACAAAGAAGGACAGCATAGTGTACTCTCTCTGCCTCTCCATTAACAAAGAAGGACAGCATAGTGTACTCCCTCTCCATTAACAAAGAAGGACAGTATAGTGTACTACCTCTGCCTCTCCATTAACAAAGATGGACAGCATAGTGTACTCCCTCTCCATTAACAAATAAGGACATCATAGTGTACTACCTCTGCCTCTCCATTAACAAAGAAGGACAGCATAGTGTACTACCTCTGCCTCTCCATTAACAAAGAAGGACAGCATAGTGTACTACCTCTGCCTCTCCATTAACAAAGAAGGACAGCATAGTGTACTACCTCTGCCTCTCCATTAACAAAGAAGGACAGCATAGTGTACTACCTCTGCCTCTCCATTAACAAAGAAGGACAGCATAGTGTACTCCCTCTCCATTAACAAAGAAGGACAGCATAGTGTACTCCCTCTCCATTAACAAAGAAGGACAGTATAGTGTACTACCTCTGCCTCTCCATTAACAAAGATGGACAGCATAGTGTACTCCCTCTCCATTAACAAATAAGGACATCATAGTGTACTACCTCTGCCTCTCCATTAACAAAGAAGGACAGCATAGTGTACTACCTCTGCCTCTCCATTAACAAAGAAGGACAGCATAGTGTACTACCTCTGCCTCTCCATTAACAAAGAAGGACAGCATAGTGTACTCCCTCTCCATTAACAAAGAAGGACAGCATAGTGTACTACCTCTGCCTCTCCATTAACAAAGAAGGACAGCATAGTGTACTCCCTCTCCATTAACAAAGAAGGATAGCATAGTGTACTCCCTCTGCCTCTCCATTAACAAAGAAGGACAGCATAGTGTACTCCCTCTCCATTAACAAAGAAGGACAGCATAGTGTACTACCTCTCCCTCTCCATTAACAAAGAAGGGAATCATAGTGTACTCCCTCTCCATTAACAAAGAAGGGCAGCATAATGTACTCCCTCTGCCTCTCCATTAACAAAGAAGGACAGCATAGTGTACTCCCTCTCCATTAACAAAGAAGGACAGAATAGTTTACTACCTCTGACTCTCCATTAACACAGAAGGACAGCATAGTGTACTCCCTCTCCATGAACAAAGAAGGACAGCATAGTGTACTACCTCTGCCTCTCCATTAACAAAGAAGGAAAGCATAGTGTACTACCTCTGCTTCTCCATTAACAAAGAAGGAACGCATGGTGTACTACCTCTACCTCTCCATTAACAAAGAAGGACAGCATAGTGTACTCCCTCTCCATTAACAAAGAAGGACAGCATAGTGTACTCCCTCTGCCTCTCCATTAACAAAGAAGGAAAGCATAGTGTACTACCTCTACCTCTCCATTAACAAAGAAGGAAAGCATAGTGTACTCCCTCTCCATTAACAAAGAAGGACAGCATAGTGTACTCCCTTTCCATTAACAAAGGAGGACTGCATAGTGTACTACCTCTGCCTCTCCATTAACAAAGAAGGAAAGCATAGTGTACTACCTCTGTCTCTCCATTAACAAAGAAGGACAGCATAGTGTACTCCCTTTCCATTAACAAAGGAGGACTGCATAGTGTACTACCTCTGCCTCTCCATTAACAAAGAAGGAAAGCATAGTGTACTCCCTCTCCATTAACAAAGAAGGACAGCATAGTGAACTCCCTCTGCCTCTCCATTAACAAAGAAGGAAAGAATACTGTACTCCCTCTCCATTAACAAAGAAGGACAGCATAGTGTACTCCCTCTCCATTAACAAAGAAGGACAGCATAGTGTACTCTCTCTGCCTCTCCATTAACAAAGAAGGAAAGCATAGTGTACTCCCTCTCCATTAACAAAGAAGGACAGCATAGTGTACTACCTCTACCTCTCCATTAACAAAGAAGGACAGCATAGTGTACTCCCTCTACCTCTCCATTAACAAAGAAGGACAGCATAGTGTACTCCCTCTACCTCTCCATTAACAAAGAAGGACAGCATAGTGTACTCCCTCTGCCTCTCCATTAACAAAGAAGGACAGCATAGTGTACTACCTCTACCTCTCCATTAACAAAGAAGGAAAACATAGTGTACTACCTCTGCCTCTCCATTAACAAAGAAGGACAGCATAGTGTACTCCCTCTCCATTAACAAAGAAGGACAGCATAGTGTACTCCCTCTGCCTCACCATTAACAAAGAAGGACAGCATAGTGTACTCCCTCTCCATTAACAAAGAAGGACAGCATAGTGTACTACCTCTGCCTCTCCGTTAACAAAGAAGGACAGCATAGTGTACTCCCTCTGCCTCTCCATTAACAAAGAAGGAAAGCATAGTGTACTACCTCTACCTCTCCATTAACAAAGAAGGAAAGCATAGTGTACTCCCTCTCCATTAACAAAGAAGGACAGCATAGTGTACTCCCTCTGCCTCTCCATTAACAAAGAAGGACAGCATAGTGTACTCCCTCTACCTCTCCATTAACAAAGAAGGACAGCATAGTGTACTCCGTCTACCTCTCCATTAACAAAGAAGGACAGCATAGTGTACTCCCTCTACCTCTCCATTAACAAAGAAGGACATCATAGTGTACTCCCTGTACCTCTCCATTAACAAAGAAGGACAGCATAGTGTACTCCCTCTGCCTCTCCATTAACAAAGAAGGACAGCATAGTGTACTACCACTACCTCTCCATTAACAAAGAAGGAAAACATAGTGTACTACCTCTGCCTCTCCATTAACAAAGAAGGACAGCATAGTGTACTCCCTCTCCATTAACAAAGAAGGACAGCATAGTGTACTACCTCTACCTCTCCATTACCAAAGAAGGAAAGCATAGTGTACTCCCTCTCCATTAACAAAGAAGGACAGCATAGTGTACTACCTCTGCCTCTCCATTAACAAAGAAGGAAAGCATAGTGTACTACCTCTACCTCTCCATTAACAAAGAAGGAAAGCATAGTGTACTACCTCTACCTCTCCATTAACAAAGAAGGAAAGCATAGTGTACTCCCTCTCCATTAACAAAGAAGGACAGCATAGTGTACTCCCTCTGCCTCTCCATTAACAAAGAAGGACAGCATAGTGTACTCCCTCTGCCTCTCCATTAACAAAGAAGGACAGCATAGTGTACTCCCTCTGCCTCTCCATTAACAAAGAAGGACAGCATAGTGTACTCCCTCTCCATTAACAAAGAAGGACAGCATAGTGTACTACCTCTGCCTCTCCATTAACAAAGAAGGACAGCATAGTGTACTACCTCTGCCTCTCCATTAACAAAGAAGGAAAGCATAGTGTACTCCCTCTGCCTCTCCATTAACAAAGAAGGACAGCATAGTGTACTACCTCTACCTCTCCATAAACAAAGAAGGACAGCATAGTGTACTACCTCTACCTCTTCATTAACAAAGAAGGACAGCATAGTGTACTACCTCTCCATTAACAAAGAAGGGAAGCATGGTGTACTACCTCTGCCTCTCCATTAACAAAGAAGGACAGCATTGTGTACTCCCTCTCCATTAACAAAGAAGGACAGCATTGTGTACTCCCTCTCCATTAACAAAGAAGGACAGCATAGTGTACTACCTCTGCCTCTCCATTAACAAAGAAGGACAGCATAGTGTACTCCCTCTCCATTAACAAAGAAGGACAGCATAGTGTACTACCTCTACCTCTCCATTAACAAAGAAGGACAGCATAGTGTAGTCCCTCTCCATTAACAAAGAAGGAAAACATTGTGTACTCCCTCTGCCTCTCCATTAACAAAGAAGGGAATCATAGTGTACTCCCTCTCCATTAACAAAGAAGGACAGCATAGTGTACTCCCTCTCCATTCCACCTAATTGGATTCCCCACTTCAACTCTTGGGCTTCTTGGAAAACCCACCGAGTATACTTTTAAACGGACACAGTCAGAGCGGACAGAGTTGCTTAAGGGGGTAGTGCTTGGATTTTCGTCTGTATATTGATGTATTTATTCATGTTTTAGTTTCCTCGCTAGACCTCCATCAAGCTTAGAAAAATACCCCCTAGACCCTTTTTTAAGATAAATTTGTACATTTTCCGGATAACAAATATTTCGGCCGGTTCCTCTAAAATTAGAGGCTCGCTTTCGCTCGCTAGGGAAAAATCGACACGTAAAGGGCACGAAAGGTTTTAATATTGATAAACAAATTAGGCTAAAGGTCTCAAAATCGCCAAACTAACGGAACGAACGTCTTAATACCTCAAAACTAATATGCTAAATATGAGGGAGAAGGGTGTCGAATACTACCCCCTTAAAGCAATTCGTAGACGTCTCACACTCTTAATTGTGTGAGAATATTTATGGACAAAGATTATAGCTATTATTTTTGTAGGAGTTAATGATGTAATTAAAACTAATTATATCAAGAGTTTCATGAAAAGAAAATTGTATACATACAGTGGTATCAATTAGGATATCCGTATATACGCAAAGAAATACTTTAGAGGTCACGATTTTTTTTGAGTGACTGTCCTAGTAAATTGAAAACATAGTGAAATAACCATGGCACTGAACGACCACTGACCAAGACAAAAATAATTATAACAAACGCAGGAGAGAGAGAGAGAGAGAGAGAGAGACCCACACGTTCCCTCTGTTTGTATCTATTCTGTCTTTACATATTCAGTTTATGATTTAGATAACACCGTATGCTAATTTTTATTTCGATATATGCACAATATTTGTATGTTAGTAAATTATATACCTGTATATATATTCAATCCAGAACACTACTTTCTATTCTCACATTTATATAACTAAGCAAATTATTCATGGTTTTGTATTGATGAATATTATAATTCAACAAACGTATTACTTAAATAAAATAACTAGCAGGCAATAGTCCTTATTTTATTGTAGGAGTTCGGAAGGTTTGCTTTGCATGAATGATTTTTGGGAATATTCCATTGATCGTTCACAACAAATGTAAAATGCATTGACAAACTGCTAACAATATACCATGCATTAATGAAAACCCTATCTAACATACTACACACTCATGTTTTGGCTTTTTTAACACCTATGACCCGAACAACCCTTCTCTCAACGCAACATCATCAGAGTATATTTTCAACAACTCCAATCCACATAATTTCAGAGGCAATTGTTGAAAATATTTATTGAACGAATGACTCCATTGGAATGAAATACCATTGCATTATATTTTCCCTGTTTTATTTGGAAATGCATAATCAATAGCACACATACACATATACATGCAAACACGGACGTGCACACAAGCGCATGCACCCGCATACAGTATATACCTATGTTAATATATACATTTAGAACAAAACAACAATTACACATACCCATCCTTTACAGATATAAGCATGTTATCATTTGCTTGTATTTTATTCCATGCAAATATAGTACAAAGTAAGGTGTTGCCAAGAAATAAAAGCCAGTGAGGCCAGTTTGTTTATGAGTTTTCAATATCTCCCGTCTCCCTTGGAATGGTTCGCTGGGCTGAAGGCAAATTTTCTCCCGTATAGCTGAGTAACCTGGGCCTCAATTTCAAGAAAATATTTTGCTCTCGATCACACGGGGAGCACGCTTGAGGAGGCGACAAAATGATAAAAGTTATATGAAAATACTAGATGGATCTGCGAATGAAGATCGTTGTGTCTTGATATAAGCTTTATCGTTTGTGTGGATATATTTATCAACTCTGCGTAAGCAGAGTTTGGTATCGCCCCCCCGTATAGTGGGTACCACACGAAAAAAATGTCTGTCGTCGTCGTCGTCGTTGTCGTCGTCGGCGTCGTCGGCGTCCGTCTGTCTCGGAACTCCTCCTAGACCGTTGGACGGATTTTCACCAAATTTCACACTAACATTTGTTGCGTGAATGCAAAAGTCAGTCAAAAAAGATTTTTTGAATTTATGCAATAGTTATGATTTTAGGTCCAAAATATGGTTTTGCCCCCCCCCCCCCCCCCAACCCTCCAAGCAATGATTGCGTTCTTAGTGTGTGAGCCCCAAAGGGGCTCACACACTAAGAACGCATTCGTTCTGGGAGCGAAAACATCTCGCTAAGTATTTGCTAGGTTAAGTTAGTTTAGTTGGCATTAGAAGTGATGGTAGTAATATTTGGATTTATGGTGATAGTAGTGATAATGGTGATAATTGTAGTGCTGATGGTTGTAGTTGTATTGATGATGATGACAGTAGTGGATATGATGGTGACAGTAGTAGTAATGATGGTCATAATAGTAGTGATGATGGTGACAAGTAATGATGATAGTTGTAGTGATAATAATGACAGTAGTGTTGATGGTAGTGACGATGGTGTGAGTATTAGTGATGATGGTGAGTAGTAGTGAGGATGGTGAAATTTGTAGTGATGATGACGATAGTTGTGGTGATGAAGTTCATAGTAATGGTGATGATGGCAGTAGTAGTGATGATGGTGACAGTAGAATAAATTATGGTAATATTTGTGACAGTAGTAATGATGATGGTTATAGTAGTAGTGATGATGTTAACAGTAGTAGAGTAGTAGTGATGATATTAACAGTAGTAATGATGATTGTAAGATGGTGGTGATGATATTAGTAATGATGGTTGATAGTTGTAGTATCAATGATGATAGTATTGATTAAGATGCTAGTGACAATGGACAGTGATGATGGTGAGAGTAGTAGTGGTAATAATTGTAATTGTAGTAGTGATGATGATCATAGTAATGGTGATGATGACAGTACTCGTGATGATTGTGGCAGTTGTAGTGATGATGGCAGTTGTAGTGATGATGGCAGTAGTAGTTATTATGTTGATTGTGATTGATGATGGTATTAGTATTGATGATGGTAACCCATCGCAGAGTTGGGTATGCCGTTTTGATTTTGGACAAAACGGCACGTTGTGTCTTGATATAAGCTTTATCGTTTGTGTGGATATATTTATTTATTATCTAGCGATTAAAATAACAAAATATACATAAAACACTATATATTTGATTGTGAATGAAACAAGTTATGTGTTCACGTATAAGGTTTATCGTTTGTGTTTTGTTTTTGTTTTTTTTCTATTTTCCAACTACTCCCTCTCGGGCATAGGCTGAGAGCCTGTACATTCCACCGCTCAACACAGTCAAGCCCGTGAGGTTTTGTTCCAGTCTGGGGAGTGAGACATGTGAAGCATCCATTCATGGCTCGAAGCAGCTCCATCTCTGAAGCGGTTGGTTGCTTCGTTCAAGTACTTCACTGTCCTACCCTATGGAGCTCGTCCTGGAATCTTTACGACTCCAGACTCAGACCCTCACTCTCAGAACGCCACCTATTGAGCAGTGAACTCACTAGGCATTGTCCCCCTGTAACATATTTTGAATATAGGAATATTCATACAGTGTTATTTATTCAGGGAACAATGAGGGTATTTTTTTGGCATTTCGGTGGGCTTTGTGGTAATGCACTGATACTAGGTACAGCACAAATTCAATCCCAATAATATCTTCCCATTGACATATCGGGATTTGAACCCGGGTCCATTGGATTACCAATCCAGTGGCATGACCACTCCACCACACCTCCCCTGAGGTGGACATATTTATCTATTTTCTCACCTCTCCATGGTAACATTTTATATACCGTTTACTGATACAGTTACAATGAACACCAAAGTAATATAAATTCGCTCGTCAGCAACATATAACACTTTCCACGCAGATAAGTTATTGAAATTCACAAGGTATTGATATATAATGTAATACAAATAACAACTTAGACGAAAACTAAGCATACGCACAACCAAGGACAGTATGACAGACATAGATATAGGCCTAACCACAAATTAAATAGAGACAATGACAGACACGAAGGCAATACAACTAAAGAAATTAAACATATAAACACACTGATTTAGTTACAGTATATATATACCGGTATATATATATATATATTAAAATATATATATATATATATATATATATATATATATATGTATATATATATATATATATATATATATATATATATTATGTACATATATGTATATATATATATATATATATATATATATATATATATATATATGTATATATATGTATATATATATATATAATATATATATATATGTGTATATATATATATATATATATATATATATATATATATATATATATATATATATATATATATATATATATATATATATATATATATATACATGTATATATAGTATAATATACAGTATAACCAATTCACTATCATGACATCCTCCTTTTCTTTATAATCTGACAACTGTTAGACAATTTTATTCAGGTTAGGAATGACGTCTACCCTGTGTAACGTTACAGACTTTCTTATGTTAATCCTTTTAGCTACTATACAGTATATTCTTCTCGGCTTTACAAAATCATTTAAATGTAGCTTAAATCCCCCCCCCCCCAAAAAAAAAAAAAAAAATGCTACCGGTACGGAAAGGAATATATACACATATATTTATATATACATAATTTTATATATACCGGTATATATATAATTATTTATATATATATATATATATATATATATATATATATATATATATATATATATATATATATATATATAGAGAGAGAGAGAGAGAGAGAGAGAGAGAGAGGGGGGGGGGGAGAAATAAATGACAAATGAAGAAAGAGAGAGATAGACTGACAAACAAACAGACAGAGAGAAGGAGAGACAGAACAAAGACAAAGACACAAGACAGTGGAAGGGGTTCGATCTTGCCCCCAGCAGGAGAAGGATCTATACCTGAAGGAGGAGGTGCATGTAAGGTCCTACTTCAGGGTCACTCTCAGGGGCCGTGCAAGGAAGAGATAATTACAAGGAGTTACAAGAAATAGTTAATATCGCTAAGTTCTTGCGGCCCATTCCGGGGAGATACTCGAAGTGGAAAGAGAGACTGTGTAGTGCACTACACTTATTGCTGAGTGTGCAAAATACTACCTGGTCTCTTCTTTAACTGCTCTACTGAAGAACTATTTACAACTTCTAATGGAAGTTTGTTTCAGGTAGTACAGGTCGTAGATGTGAAAAACTTTCTACACATGTTATTGCTGAACCTTTTCAATTCTAACTTCCAACCATGGTTGCATGTTGTATTCATATCGATGCTAAAAATGTTGCTATAATTAACATTGTCAACACCATTAAGTATTTCAAAAACTTCAATGATATGACCTCGTATTTTGCGTGTTTCCAACGGAAAGAGATCAAGGGCTCTCAATGGGACCCCATAGTTCCGTCAAATATCGATGGAATAAGCTTTCTATCCCTAGTTTGTACTCTTTGCTCTAAAGTATAACTTTCCTTATTTTTAGAGACCAAAATTGATCAGCATATTCTAAGAGAGACCGTATCAGCTCATTGTATAATGTGAGGATTATATCCTTACTTGTATACTTAATTTACCTCATGACCCGTTTATTACCAGTTCCGTCTTTTTCATCTGATGCAAGCTGTTAAGAGACGATATTATTAATCTTAAAAAGGGGCTCCAGCAATTAACAGGCTTCGAACTATCTCATTTAGCCATCGTTAATACCGCGGATCTTTTTTAAACTGCACAAAATCGTCTAAATATAGCTATAATAACATTTTAAAAAGACGTCACCGGTACAGTAGGGGTAAATATAGGCCAATCATTTATAAACTTCCTTCTCTACTTCAATGAACTGCTTGGAAATATTTAGGTCACTGTTGATCAGAACACCCAAATCCTTTTCCAAGTTAATCACTTCAAGAGTCTTTCCCAAGAGAGAGAGAGAGAGAGAGAGGATACAAAGAATAACAAGGCATTGGTATTATGCCAAGACCTGTCAGTCCATTACGGGACTGCTTAGACTATTGAAACATTACAGAAAAGTATGCTTCTTTCTCATATATATATATATATATATATATATATATATATATTGAAGTAACCGGGTTGAGAAAGACATGTAGGATTGCTACTATACAAGACAACTGAAAAGACAGGAGAAGCAGTCAACAAGGAAAGTATGCAAGTTTCCCATCCTCTAAAGGAGAACGGAGCAGAGGAGTGCCCCTTGACATCAGGTCATTCCCGTGCTCTAAGAACCAGGAATTTAGGTCAGTCTCCCAGACTAAGGACGGGAGAACTGAACCAGCCACCAACAAGCTTTCAAACCACCTCAACTTATCACCAGCCTTCATTCGACCAGCAGCCAGACTTACAATACAACGAACACATGTGTATGCAAATTAAACATCAGAGACCGGAATGCTATAGAAACTCACAGAGATAATTAGTTAAATAAGAATAACCCCTAATTCTTATACAATCACTAAAGTTGCAATTATCTCTGATCTAGACCTCGTAACCCCAATGAGGATATTAAATAAAATAGTTAAAATAGATACGTACAACCTTATACCCACCATGTATTTTTAGACTAAGTTTTACCTTCGGAAATCACATCACAACCATTCACTATGTCCTTATCAAATAGAGTTAATATAAGTTAAACATACAAAATAACTCGAACATAGCCTCACTGATATCGAGAGTAAGTAAGCACTTCTATGGCAATAATACCATCACGGCTGAAAAGCACATGTTATATAATTAAGATAGAAGCTGCCTTCCCCTCCCCCCTCGAGACTACAGCCGGACCTGCTGTTGTCATCTGCTGCCAGGACCTTGGATTCCTGCCGTACCTACTGTTGCCCTCTGCTGCCAGGACCTTGGATCCCTGTTCGTGAGAGGCAGTTCCCGTCGACGTCCAGCCAGACGAATCTACGATCCACGTCGGCCAGACTTGTACCTAACAATTACCCTCCCAAAACCTACCCTAAGTGTTTCGAAGTGTCTTACGTTGTGATTATTGATGTGAAGGTAAGATGAAATATGCGAGTATTCTAGAGCTAATTCTTTTGTAGATCTGTGCCCAAGATCGTTATTTATTGCATTATATATTAATCATTCAGAACCATATGAACCATATTAATTATTGAGTAGATCTGTGTCCAGGATCTAAGTTTAACTTGTGTCTTCAATCATATAAATCATAATACGCATACGTTACATACTCGTGTTAAACTAATATCTAGCCGAATACTTCCAGATTTTACTTGTATATGTCCATTCTATTGTGTATGTATCAAGTCGAAGTTGAAGTATATATATCGTGTAGTTATTCCCTGTTCAAATCCAACAGTTACCTAGAACCTACGCTCAATTTCATATTTAATTATAATCAGACTCTCGTTGCTTTATAGAGTTATTATTAATTAGAGATCTTAATTTGAATCTAATTACTTCAAATACCCAAATTACGCCTAGTAGTCCTGTGCGTCATCTTATTCATTTACGAATAACTTATTTTCTAATTCTGTTATGAAATAGATAATTTCGATCCATCTCGTCTAGGAATTCTAGCTTTGTAGAGATTATTTGTCTAAGTATTTCACCATCGAATGCAACGCAAATTCGTTCTGTATTCCTTATAGGAATCTGTTAACTTGTTCAGAACGCCTTCATACCTTATCAGGTATTTATATCCAAGTGCAACTTCGTCGTGTACGCCTATTTTTATTATTAGTATTATTATAACTAATTAGTACACGCAATTTTATTCTGCGTTTCTATACCCCCTGTATTCAAAATATAAATTGATTCAGGTTAGGTTGTATTCCACATTCAATTTCGAGTTAGTAGATCTATATCATTAAATCTGAATTCCTCGACGACCCGTGAGATTATTATTGCATATACCAGTAATTTATATAATTATAATTTTCTCGCAATAAACTAGATACGTAGTAAATTGTAAAAACAATTCAACTCCCTTCTCCTTCTTAAATGAAATCATTCCCCCCATTTTCAAGATAAATATCGCATTAATCGCACTAACTATTTTCCATACCTCAGTCTAGTGAATTACCTGTGTGACCTACCCGGTCATATTTATCTGCGTGCGGTAGTCTTTACACTACCTGGGTGCCTGTCGCCCCGCTTTGCTGAGCGATCGCTTAAGAAATCTTTGTGCGTTTCCCATATTGCTTAGGCCAGAATTCTTCATGCGTGTTTAGAGATTTCATCAAACCTTTAATATGTGTATTAACCCACTGAACCCCAGCGACGACACGTTGTCGTCGGCAATGTATGTAACGCTAAACACCAGCGACGACAACGTGTCGTCCCGGTTAATTACTCCGGTCCTAGCACACCTAGAGGGCTTAGATTTGTATGGGAACTGTGTAAGTATGCCACACAACCATGCCGATGGTCGAAAACTCTCAAAGTCCAACCGCGTGCGCGTGAGCGCGCAAAAACCTGTTTTTGGGTGTTTTGCCTTCAATTTTCCCCTCGTGTAAAATCGACTTTTGGGCGCACCGTAGGACCCATTTTTGACCTAGAGGATCGTTTTTTGTGGTTTTTCCTTCATTTCTAACCCAATCCCTATTGGTTCAGGATTTTTTTTTTTTTTTTCAAAACCTGCTGGTCCCTGGTGGTACATTTATTCTAAAGTAGCTGGGACTCAGTGGGTTAAGTAACGGTAGTAAAACTCCATATATTATTATAAGGGGTTTACTCTATGTGTATATGTTGACATATAAATGCATATTTCCTAATAATACTATCTTAATCATGTCATTGTTATGTTTCATAGACCTTTGCGTGTTTAAGTGTATTAATGATTCTACTTATTCCTTATAGATATTAACTTTTTAACTCACGTTTAGGTACATATATTTGTGAATCCAGATCAACGATTATATTATGACTAAATATGTCTGATTCTCTTGCTATTCATCAATATTAGTTAAGCGAAATTTATGATCTCATTTTATGTGCTTTAATTAATCAGAGTATAGAATTATCCATGTGTGTTTATTGTGTGTATTACCACCTGATTGAGTATATAATTGTGAATAAGAACGTGTTCGATGTGTCCCTGTTGAGTGTATTTTGAGTCTAAAAGTCCATAATTGGATTTGAGAATAGACCATAACGAAGCTAGGTTGTATTACAACCCTGCATAACATATATACATATATATATATATATATATATACATATAAATATATATATATATATATACATATATATATATATATATATATACATATAAATATATAAACTGTACAGTATATATATATATATATATATAATGAGTTAATTTCTCAATAGGTGGCGTTCTGAGAGTGAGGGTCCGAGTCTGGTGAGTGAAACGGTGAAGCGCGTAGGCGGAGCAGCTTCAGACATGGGATTGCTTCATAAGAAGAACATAAGGAAATGGGAGTCTGCAGAAAGCCGCTTGGCCTAAGCAAGGCAGATCCCTGGGGTCCCACACAACCCCAAATCAATTACAAAGCCCAATTATAGGCTCAACACTCTAATACCCTGAGGATCATCTTACCAAAACGGTTAGAGATTAACGCAGGATTATGGGGGTCTGCAGAGCGCTGATTGGCCCAACCCGGCTGATCCCCCTTCACACCCTTCCCTTCTCGTCCATATGCTTATCCAATTTTATCTTAAAGCTCCCTACAGTTTTAGATCCCACTATAGCACTTGGTAGTCCATTCCACCCATCTACAACTCTGTTACCAAACCAATATTTGCCTATATCTTTTCTGAAACGAAATTTATCTAATTTGAAACCATTGGTACGAGTTCTTTCGCTATCACTGAACTTTAGTACATTTGTCATGTCCCCTTTGTTAATCCCACTAACCCACTTGAACACCTCTATCATATCCCCTCTAACTCTGCGTCTCTCTAACGAATGTAAACCTAATTTCTTCAACCTTTCTTCATACGGAAGATTTCTAATATTATGGATCATTTTTGTCATTCTACGCTGTACTCTCTCCAATGAATCTATGTCCATTCTGTAATAAGGACACCACAATTGGACAGCATAATCCATATGGGGTCTCACTAATGACAAGTAAAGTTTTAAGAAAACATCACCGTTCTGTTACTCACACTCCTAGAGATGAACCCGAGAATCCTGTTTTGCCTTATTACGAACGCTATACACTGTTTTCTAGGCTTCAAATCATTGCTAACAAAAACCTAGATCTTTCTCGCAGTCTGAATTTTCTAATTCTAAATTAGCTAGTTTATATTTAACATTTGTTTGCATCTTCCCTATCTTTAATACCTTGCATTTATCAATGTTAAACTTCATCTGCCAATTTACTGACCATTCATGTAAGGTATCTAGATCCCTTTGGAGGCACTCTATATCGCTATCTGAATCAATTGATCTCCCCATTTTAGTATCGTCTGCGAATTTACTTATCCTACTAGTTATACCTAAATCTAGGTCATTTATGTATATAAGAAACAACAGGGGACCTAATACCGAATCCTGGGGGACACCACTTTTGACTGTTCCCCACTCTGACTTGGTACCATTTATGCTGACTCTCTGTTTCCTACCAATTAGCCTTGACCTCATCCATCCAACAACGACCACACTATTCCATGTGCCTCAACCTTTCTCATCAATCTCTCATGAGGGACTCTGTCGAAAGCTTTACTGAAATCTAAATATATAATATCGTATGCCTTGTCATTATCTACTGCTTCATATACCTCTGAGAAAAAACTAAGCAAATTAGTAAGGCAAGAACGTCCCTGAGTGAATCCATGCTGAGAAGAATTGATTAAGTTAAATGTTTCTAAGTGGTTTCGCATTTTCCTAGCAATAATTGACTCTAGTAGCTTTCCTATGATTGAAGTGAGACTAATGGGACGGTAATTGGATGCTATTGATTTATCACCTTTTTTGAAAATCGGAACTACATTTGCAAGCTTCCAAGCTTCTGGAACTATACCTGTTTCTAATGAATTGTTAAATAGAAATGTTAATGGGTAACTTAACTCATCTCTGCATTCTTTTAATACTCTGGCATATACCTCATCGGGACCAGGCGATTTCTGAGGTTTCAGTCTGTCAATTTCCTTAAGCACAGCATTTCTACTTATAGTAACCGTACTTAACCTATTTTCTATACTATCGCTATATACCTTACGGACTTCTGGAATCTGTGCCAAATTTTCATTATTGAAAACGGATAGAAACTGACTATTTAATGTACTGCACATTTCTAAATCATGTTCTGTCATTTCTCCTATCGAAGTGTTAAGGGGGCCTATTTATCTCTAACTTTAGATTGATATAGCTGGTAAAAAGGCCTTAGGGTTATTTTTTGAGGTCATTGGCTATCCTGATTTCATAATTTCATTTTGTTCTGTACTTATCCATTTTTTAACCTCTCTTGATTAGATTCTGATAGTACAGCAAAGTAGGTGAATTTCGCCTTTCTCGTAATTTTTCGATATATTCCTCTCTTTTTTCCTTTAGAAGGTCTAATAGTCTACTTTGTATTCATCCATTAGGGGTGGTTTACTCGTGTTGATCCTTAATTAATTTTCTTTTGGGGAGATATTTATTTTCCGCATTGTGGATGTTGAAGAAATAAAATGATTATAGGTAGCTGTCAAATTATTCTGGAGTTAAGACAGGTATTTCTGAGAGAGAGTGAGAGTATGTTCATTAGCCAACCGTGGGTCCACATCTAATAGTTGTAACCATAGGATCGAGATCTTAAGGCTCGTCTTAATCCACCATAATTGGCTTTTCTGAAATCTGTGGATAAGTGTCGTATTATCTTTAGGGCCTTTCCTGTCCATTGTATGTTAAAATAAATTGATTTTTATGATCACTATTCCCTAGTTGGTCTACCTATCTCTACATTATTTATCATTTGTTCATTATTACTGAGAACTAATATCGAGGATTATTTAATTACCCTCTAGTAGGCGAGTCTATGATGATTGACACATTAAAAAACTATATCCTGTTAACCCGCCGCTCAATAAACTCTTTTGAATCTGAGTCGCCGATTTGATGCTGCCAATCAATATTTCGAGGATAATTAAAATCCCCCATAATACACACATTGCTAAACCTTGATGCTATTTTCACTTCCTGCTCATAAAGCTGTACCTCTGTTTTCTAACTCTATACTTTGCGCTTGGTCTACGTAATTTACTCCAATAATATGGTCTCACTACTGCTTGTACGCATAAAACTTCTACCTTCACACCCAAAACCACCGTTTCGTTAGTCTTTCACGCGTATTTAGTCCCCCTCCTAATACACTGATTTACATTACAACTTTTTAAAGAAAAAAAAACAAAACTTTCCTGACATAACACTGCTATTCCGCCGCCCCTCCTACTTGATTCGGTCGCTGTTTAAAACAAACTATTATCCTGGTATACTGGAATTCTGCTAAAAAATACATCACTTTAGTTTGTAGTTTAGATGTCGGTTGGATTCTGGTATTAATACCATGTTTTCAGTCAGCCTGACTATAATGTCTATATTTTTCGTTGCTAACAATGTGCTCTAAGTTCATCCATTTGTGGTTACATATAAACTTCCTACAGTTGTATAAAGTATAATCGCAATGAATTTATTTTACTGCGTTTATCGGATTTACCTTTATTTCATAACTGAATTCCCATCTTCTTGTTACCAACCTTCAACATTATTTTCCTTACTCAGCAGTACTTAATTAAAAATCCTGTGACTGATATTTTCTAGTTCACTATCTGATGTACCAGTACGGCAATTTACCCTATCTGGACAATGGATTTTATTTTCTTTTACTCATATTGCTCAGGCTTTATTTTCAGCGAAACCCCGCGACAATCCTATCTATTGACCTAGCTAAATTTGCCACCTCCAGGCGAGAAAGATGAACCCCGTTCTGTGCGTACAACTGATTTTTACCATAGAAACGGGTCATTAGTTATTCAAGGAATGGTATTGCATTTGCATTGCAGTATTTTTTCCAGCCGACTATATTGATACCAATTGCCCTAGATGACCATTCCTTGCTGAACCCTCTCCGTGGCAAGATACGGTGTACTACAGGTATGCATCCCTTCCTCCTAACTTGGGTATTCTAACACCTCCCTGTACTGCCGAAGCAGTACTTCCGGTCTACATTTACCAACATTCATGTGCTCCCTGTACTGAGACAGAATTAATGGGGCTATCTCCAATGCTTTCATGATTGTAATCAAATTTATCTTCTTTAACACCTTCCCAACCCCGGCACCCAGGCAGACAGAATAAGCTTCCTAATATCAGTGACAGGTGGAACTAGCTAAGTGTTCTGGACCATGGAGTCCCAAAACACAATTGAGAAGGGACTTGCCTCTCCTTGTCGATGACTGTTGGTAGCAGCTGCGGCAGCGGCAGGAACTCCTGGGGCAGCAGTTGAAGGTACTCCGGGGGGTTGGGGGCAGCTAGTCACAGCCATTTCCCTGTGGTTTGGAGGCAAACTTACTTACCTTTCTCCTAGTTTCCTCGGTTTATGAAGGGAAGCACTCGCACGAGCATCACCATTTACATTCGTCATCCAAGGTGATGAAGTTGTTGCTGAGGCCAACTGGCCGCCGTTAGAACATGTGCAGGTTGTTGCACTTGTTGGAACAACTGTCAATGGAGTCATCACGATCCTAAACAGCAGTTGCACTACTCCTCACTTTCTTTGTCAGCCAAAGTCAGCTTTAAGGCCAAATTCTCGTCTTTGAGAGTATCCTGAACCTCTCTCTCCACAGTTTTCCAGCCTTTCTTGCAAAGCAAGACAAAGCTGGAGCATATGATTGAGGAGGTCGCAATTCTCGGCAACATTTCCAGCCATTTTAAGAAAGCGTTAAATACTATCAACACACGATGTTTTGGCAAAGATAATTCACTGGGATGGACGAGTGATGAGGTCCTCACTCAGCAAAGGTCATTCAGCCCAGCTTCGAGCTGGGCTGCTTCACATGTCTCACTCCCTAGACTGGAACAAGACCTCAAGGGCCTCACCGTGTTCAGCGGTTAAGTGTGCAGGCTCCCAGCCTATGCCCGAGAGGGAGTAGTTGGAATATAGAAACAAAATATATATATATAAACTGTATATACAGTATATATATGTATACATATATCAAGTAATTATCACAAATACACGTGGTCCAGCCGTGTGCACATTTTGTACACTAAGTGTTTTAATTCTCTCAAGTGGGGTTCAGAGCCGTCGACCGTCAGTGACGATAGCCGACGCTTTGTAACCACTCCACCACAGCAGTCTGCCGTGGAGTTGGTTAAAGCGTCGGCTATCGTCCGGGACGGTCGACGGTTCGAACCCTCATCACTGAGAGATTAACATATATATAATATATATATACCTGTATATATATATAGATATATCTATATATATATATATATATATTATATTATATATATATATATAATTTCATTTATCTTTAAGACAGTGTAATGTGAATGTTGGTAATTTTTGGCCGTTGTTGTGTCTCTAACTCATAAACGGTGAGAGATGGCTGATTGTAATTTAAGAGGCACGTTTGTAGAGCTGTCCAAGATTTGATATTTATTATCCATAGGACTAATTTAAAGAAGGAAATGGAGACCTCACATATCGGGTTTTGTAACTTAAGTATGCAAGGATTAACTTGAGTCCTGAGGCTAAAATGACTTCCTAGAAGGGCTTAGAGACACTGATCTCGGGGTTCCAAAATAGGTTTTTTTTAGGACGGCGAGTTACACACTAGCGGAATTTGCAACACAACCTGGGGTCATCTTCAAATGTCAAAAGGTCATATTGCAAGGTCAAATTAGTGAATTTTGGTAATTTTTGACGATTTTTTGTGTCTAACTCATAAACGGTGAGATGGCTGGATTGTAATAAGAGAAAGTTTTGTAGTATGCTGTCAAAATTTGATATTTATTATCATATATCGTATTAAATAAACATGTATTATGCATATCACAACACTAGATGTCTATTACAACTATGTCTATGTCTATCACTAGTTGGGAAGCTTTTCTTGCCTCCTGAGGAACAGCCGGGCATTTGCTTTGTCACTTACATTGAGGACATTGAGCTTTCAATAGAATGTTAGCTAAAGTAGTACATGCAGCATTACTACTAGATAACGGTGAACTTACAAAGGATTAACAGAATCAGCAAAATGGAAAGCGAGGGGCAACGCATTTGAGTCTTGTCATTCAAATGATAGGAAAGTATTGCACAAAAAAGATGGTTGAAATAGTCGGCATTCACTCAGTCCACCTCTATTCAAATTATCTAGACAACTTCGATGACACCTCGTTACCATCATCACAAATGATCTCCTCCATACTATGTGGCTATCACCATTATTCTGAACAAGGTTTGGTCTCAGGCAAAGAAAAACACTTTTTTCTGCTTAAGTTTGCGTTTATCCATCAGACACTCAAGAGGTCCTGAGTGTGTCTTGGAGGAGTGATCTCGTCATATGAGTGTCACTTCGCTCATCTGGATGTTATGGAAGTAGTACAATTCTTGTCGCAATCAAGCATACTACGAGAACTAGATTGTAATAATGTCATGATTAATGAGGGTCTGCCAAATTTGCAATTTTAGCCTGCAGCACTAAGGTAAACTACGTCAATGTATGAAGTTTCCACCCGCTTCTTTGCTCTGGCTTGGTACGAAAAACTTTTCCAAGGATGTGCCGCGAATATAACCAGGTACGAACGTAGTCAAAGTCTTTCTCTGCCAGAAGCAATTTGGAAGCATCCACATTATATTTTCGTGTGGATACAGTGAAGGATGCAGATAGTGTGATGAAGTTAGCTTGTCTAGCGTACGACCACCAACTCCTTGCCCATGCGCAGGTAGATATAACTTGGCAGGATTCCTCCAGCCTAGTGTAATTTGTACCGTTCTGCGGTCCCAGGCTGTTCGGGATTAGCTGTCGCGCAGATGGGATACCATTAAATTCACTAATTTGACCTTGAAAAATATGACCTTTTGACTTCTGAAGATGACCATCGGTGGATGTTGAAAATGTCATAGTGAAACTCGCCGTCCTCAAATCTCTCTATTTGGGACCCCTGAGATCGTTCGTCTCTTAGCCTCTTCTAGAAGTCATTTTAGCCCAGGAATCAAGTTAATCCTTCAGAATCAAGTTAATATAACCCGAGGTCGTGACGTTTCATAGTCCTTCTTTAAAGGAGTCTATGATTATATTCATATAGGGGTTAGTTCCTCGTGAGGACCTTCATCAAAACTTATAGCTACACTCATAGGACCCCCCTTCAAGATAAATTTGTAAATATTTCGATAGCAAAATGTCCCAGCTAAATGCAGGTTTCCCTTAAAATAACAGGCTCGCTTTCGCTCGCCAGGAAAAAATCGACATCTTAATGGCACGAAAGGTCTTGATATTGATATATTAATGGGACAAGAGGTTAACAAATCGACAAACTAATGGGGCCGACGTCTTAAAATCTGAATATTAATGGGGCACACATGAGGAAGAAGGGGGACCATACAAATTACCCATCTCCCTTAAGCGATGTACAGTATGT